>JBAMMX010000014.1:24842720-25395220 GCA_037126225.1 Dillenia turbinata
ACTGATCCTCAAGAAGATGGCTCTAATACCATTATTGCAATTTTATAAGAGTAAAGAAAATATTTGGCAACCAAGTGATTCCAAGTTTTCTTCCTCACGAAGTTACCAAATATTTTCTTTACTCTTATAAAATTACAATAGTTGCCTTCCCCACAATGGGGTATGAAACCCCATTGTTATAATTCTGGCATCCAATGACAACGCAACAACAGACCAATCACGAATATTAATCCCAGTTTAAATAAATCTTCCATAGAGCAAATAAGAGATGATAGCTGTATGAGAAACGATACTTCTAGCAAGGAATATGAATGTTATGGTTTCTTTTCAATCAACACAATAGGGTCATATTCATTGATTATTTTACTCAGGAATACCATGAACAGATCCCATGTTTAGTAGTTCGATAATCATTACCTTCCCAGATGGAGAGTATCACCAAAGGATTATGACTCCCATTGCAACTGCAATGATATTGCTCACTGGTAAAAATGATGCTACAAAAACTGGCCCTTTCAATTGATTTAACCATGGGATCCAGCATGTGTGAAGATTGCCACAACCATTCGCTGCAAAGCGTCCAAGAAATATGAAAGAAGGTTCTTGGGACAGAAAAGGATGGAGAGAAGAGGGAAAAACTACAAATTGTCAAGCATTATTTATTCGTTGAAGTACTTACAGAGTATAATATTGCAACCCAAGCAACATCAGATGAAATTCTCCAAGCATCTGCATTTGTTTCTGCAACTAAACCTATGAATCTGGACACCAAGGTATCGAATAAGTTGGTAAAGAAAACAACCACCAGCTTTGATGGATACTCCTCGAGAACTTGTGCCTGTACAATTAAGAGCTATTGATACCAGAATCCATTGAGCTGTTAGATGCAGACCCCCAGTGACCAAATTGGACTCCAATGCTCCGGAGGATTGTAGCTCAGGTAGATGGCAGTTTGGTCAAAATGACAGGTGGCCCTTTATATAGTATCACCGAAATTGCGCCAGATATGGATACTAAGGTGCCGAAGATTTTGGCCCAACTGCCTGAGCTTCTCAAATTCACTGTTTCCATTCTAAACTTGATCAACACAAGAAAACAAACATCAAAACAACAGCAACACTGAAGACATGAAGTGACAAGAAAAAGGTGATGGAGCAAAGGAAGAATTTGGGATTTTCCAAGTCATTTTGAGGTAGTTGAACTAAGTGGTAATAAATACTGAAGAAAAAGGAAATACAGAGGAAAGGACCTGAAAAATGATTGCAAATGTGAAGGTAAAAGCTGGTAACAGATTGGCGATTGTGGAAGAAAGAGTTGGAGAACTATAACCGATGCCTTTGAACCCCAATAACTGATATATTGCCCTGGCATTTAGAATAAAATTCCAAGATATTATTCAAACCGCTTACACAGCATATAAAGAGAACCTGGGACAATTTGAAGAACCAATCCAAGTTTTTGTCATAAGAAAACAGTTGCAATTCTGAAGAAGAAAATAAGTACCTAATAGCCCCACACAGGAAAATTTTCTTGAGGATAGACATATTGAGGCGAGAAAAGTTCTCTCCTGCAAAAGAAAAAAAGAAAAGAAAAGAAAAATTGCAAGCCAAAAAACAGAAAAGCTTATGTGAGTACATGTGATTTATTTCTAGATAACAAGTCAAGGTTCATAGAGAGCAGATTCCTACCTGTTGAAAATGATGAAAAGGAGCAGAAGAGTAGCCAAACCATGATAGTAAACCGCAAAGACAAAATAACTCAACCCATTGTTGCTGGCTGCTTTGAACAATGTTTCGAGCCTAAATGGCGCATTGAAGGGTTAACATTCCTGTAACAGGTAGCACATCCCTGTAACAATGTCTGCCTGCCATCTTTCTCCCTCTCTCTCAAAGCAAGTGATGGATGTCAAGTGTACAGCAGAAGGTCGCACAAAGTTCTCAAGGCCTGGATCATCTCCATGGAGCTTACTTTGCCATTTCCACTGATAATGTGAAAGATATAATGATAAGACTAATAACAGCGAAGAGCAGTTGGTGACTGGGACCATTGAGCTGCAACAGAATTGGACAAAGTCATAAGATATTTTACACGGCTTGCAATCTAAATCTTTGGAATTATGCTCTCAAGTGATTAAAATAAAAAGAAAAATATAAACTCTCGGTTCCAGCAAAAAACGATCATCCTTTCAGAGTTGCTGAACTATATTTCATTGGACAATAATGTAGATGACTCCTTTTGCAGACCCTAGAAGTTTGGTGCAGAATATGATTGGCTTTAAATTCATAGATAATGGTCCATAAAATAGATATTATTGCTACTTTGGTAGATGACAAAAATGTGAGAGGGGTTAAAATAAGAGATGGATACCAGATATGAGATAAAAGAAAAAGGGCCAAGTCAAGGTACCAAATATGAGATACCTGAATGGAAAGCACTTCTGCAAATGCTTAATGCTGGAGACAGAAGCAAATCTTTCCATCACTTCATTTATCCAATCATGCCATTTTTCAAAAGTGAAAAACTGGAGGAAGAGAGTTTACATGTGCCAACTTCTGTTAAAGGGTATGCAGATTGATGAGCATAATGTAGGTGTCCACACCCGTGGAACATGCGAATGCATCAAGAATATTGCCGCTTGAATGTGGTAACGACAAAACCTGTTAATGAAAATCATTGTCCATGACCAAAGATGGAAACTGTTTTCAGTTAAGCCTTGCGCTTGAAGCTGACCTTCAGCTTGGCTACTTACTTTATGACAATTCAGCACATGGATGCGATACATTACATAAATAGAATGAATCATCAATCCACCAGTATCAGATGGCTAAAGTGAAGAGACACCATCTGCTAAGAAAATTGATCAAGGGACAGAACGTGGGGTTAATTCTTTCAATATTCTTTTTCTTTTTAGTTTAATAAACAGAACAGCTGAAAATGGATGACAATGCAAAACCCTTTACATGTGATTGCTCATCAATTGATTATACTTCCAATTCCATCACTAAAAAGAAGACAATCTATAGTATAGAATATGGAAATCACTGGAACCTTCTTCTTTGTGCTGGGACTATCTATTTTTCAACAGTTTGATAACATGCAATTTATTGAATTTATTATTGTTATCATGATTTGAATTTAAATTGTTTAATGTCCTAATTGTTGGTTTTATTGAATTTTCATTTTAGGAGATTGGGTTTGAAGTCTAGGAGCAAATTGGGCTTATTGAAGCAATTTTGGAGCTAATTGGGTCAAGACATCTTTTTGAGTTTTGAAGAAGATGAGCTTGAATTCTAAATTCAACATTTTAGTTGAATTTTTATTTTTAGTAAGAAATTTATTTTTAGTAAGAGTGAATTTTTGTAATCTACCAAAATTAGAAAACTCCTAATTGATTTAGAAGTCTAGAGGGAGGAAAATCGGACAACAAATTTTAATACTTTCTAAACATGTCATGTTACTATTCATACCAAGAAACCACAAGAGATGCGGCTGCCCATGTGTGCTGGCAATTTTTCTATTAATTCACAAGAGGCTGCACTTCCAGAAACCACAACACAAAGGACGACACTATTCACATTCATTATATAAAGAAGCAAGGGGCTGCCGGCTGGGATATTCATTCCTCTTCTCCTCTTCCCATTCTCTCTCTTCTCAAGAATTTTTCTTTTTATTTTTTTCTTTTTCTTTTTATTGAAAACTCACCACTGGTTAATTTATTTTATTCTGATTCGAGGGGAATTTTAATCGATTGTTCTTCATTGTGAGGTTAGGTACTTAATTTAATTTCTTATCTTTTATTCAAGTATTCGTTGATTCTTGATTTAATTTTAGGAAAACCTAATATTGGTTAATCTGACAATTTAATTCAATATTAGTTTTTCTATTGCTATCCAGAAATTCTGTGATCCATAATTGTCATGAACGAATGGTACAAGTAGCAACTAGGTTATTTTTGTTTATGGGTCTTTTACCGGTATTCATATGACCTAGGGAATCAATGAAACAAAATTGAGTAATTGTTTTGTCAATTGTTTATATTTTGGTTTAACTGTTTTCACAGAACATAATGCTATCATTATATTGATATGGAACGCTATCGTACCCAATCGATTAATGATAAGTTTTGATTGGATGCTGGGTTTGATCAATTAAATTAAGAAAATATAAGATTTATTATGACTATCCTAATAGATCTAAGGTTAAATGTTTGAATCGCAAAAATAATATTTTTAACCAATGATCAATAAGACAATCGAATATATAAACCATTGGATCGGAGTTTTGTGAATTGATTTTCTTACTTAAATTTTAGTATTTTGCATTGTTGATTTGTTTTTTATTTTTAGGTTTTTTTTTATTTAGCAATTTTTATTTTAGTAAATTGTTTGAAAACCATCAACTTTATTTTTAACATCAATTAGGAGATTCGACCTGTTAACCACTATTGCTACAGTTTGTTGCATTGGGAGAATCAATTTTAATTTGAGAGTTTCGACAACCCGACCACAGTTATAACTTGATTAAACAAAAGAAAGAACTATGCATCCAGGCTAGAGTTTCCCAACAAAGGGGTCCTCTGTGAAGAAGATGCTTCTGAGCTTTCCATGCAGTTCTAAACTACTCCCACATTTGCCTTCCCCCACAATATGGCATAAAAAACCCATGGTTATGATTGTGGCTCTGCAAAACCAATCATAAATATGACAATGCAGTACTTATTTTTAAAATCAGAGATGGATGCCAAATATGAGTCTTCTAAAAAAAAAAAAAAAAAAAAAAGCCTAGTCAAGATAAACAAACCGTAAAATATTGTTTATTTTTAATGATTTGTGGACTACTTGAACAGAAAAGCACTTCTTCTGCATATGCCCTCAATGCAAAGAATGGAAAACAGAAGCAAATATCTTCAATCACTTGCGCTTCCGATGATGCAGTCTTTCAAAAGTGAAAAGCATGATGAAGAGTGTACGTGTCCAACTCATGTGAACATGTAAATGCATCAAGGATGTTCCCACTTCAAAGTGGTAATGACAAGACACAGTGTTTGATGGAAATCATTTTCACCGAAGACGAAACTGGTTTCACTTAGCCTCGTGCTTGAAGCCGACCTCCAGCTTGGCCACTTGCAGACAATTCGGCGCTGGATGCAATACATTATAGAAAAAAAGAATGAATCAGCACTACTATGGGGTGACTAAAGTGAAAAGACACCATTTCTTTGAAAAAAATTGATCGAGGGAAACTTGAGGTAAATTCACCCAATATTCTATTCCTTTTTCAGTTTTATAAATTGAAACAGCTGTAAATGGATGACAATTCAAAACCCTTTAAATATGATTGCTCATCAATTAATATAATTCCAATTCCATCACTAAAGAGAAGTCAATATGTAGAATAAAATATTGAACGTCACATGTAAATACTTGTTTTAGGGACATTAAATATACTAATGAGGACGCATCAGATATTGTTTTGAAATGTCTCTATTCTATTTATGCTAGCAATTCCTGTATTGAGAAATATGTAATTGATGAAGCAAAAGCACCCAAGTCCTTTAAATACTAAAAGGGGCAATAGAAGACGTGTAATTATGAGAGAAAATCTGTCAGAAAAGCAGCAGATTCTGCGGGTATATATAAAATGCTAGAAGATGCATGTAAAACATGTGTTACTATCTTGAGAAAGAGAGCAACCTACAAGAGATGACAGAGGGGAGGGGAGGGGGAGAAAGAGCAACAGAGGCAAGAATAATGATGCAGGTGATGAAGACAAAGAACAGCAGCATAATTTTCGCATTGGCAATAACAGATCATGTATTCATTCCACAATAATCAGGCATGTGGTTGCAATCCATGATAGGATAGGAAGAATCAGTACCACTACAGGCAGCTAAAATGAAGAGACCATCTTTCTTTAGAAAGAAAGAACAAGAAAAAGGAAAATGAATATTGCATATAAGATTTTAATTAACATTTTAATTGGATGACAATGCAAAACCCTTCACTTGAATAAACTACTGATCCTCAATTAAGTAACAGTTTAGTTCCAATATTAAGAGAAGAGAACCTTACATAAAAGATTGATCTTGCATGTTAAAGGCCTTTTTTTTTTTGGAGACATTTGATAATACTAGTAAGGGTCCACTGTCCACCGAATATATTTTCAAAAATTCCTCCTTTTAATATTCATGCTAACGCATGCTAGCATGAGAAAAGAACCATATGTATGACAAGGCAACAGTGCCTAAGTCCTATAATATAAAAATAAGGGAAATGGTAGTTGGGAATCAAAAGCATTGATCTATCATTTGAAACAAAATCCCATACCTTTGAGATCAATGTATCTTCACAAATAATGGAAGTGAAAAGAGAAGGAACTAAAAACAGTTGCTTGTGGACGGAAGAGGAGAAGGGCTAAACCTGCACATGAAAGTGAAGCTGGAGTGATATTACGGATGGCAGAAAAAAGGGCTAGAAGAGTCATAACTGATGCCCTTGAATTCCAAGAATCTGAGAAAAATATCCACTAAGAATAGGCATATAAAAAATTTACACAAGAAAACTCATTTATAGGATTCTGAGTGTTCTCTCCTGTAAGCCAAAACACCCTTGGGTGGGGCAAGAGAAAAACTGTCAAAAGGAAAATGATTTTATGGAATTGTATAAATACTAGAAACTGCAGCTAAATTACTCTGCTTAATCCATCATACAGCAGGATAATGGGAAACCTTTAAACATGAAAGCTTTCTTCAAGAACTGAATAAAATAAAAGGGATACTTATGATATGCTCGTGGGTAGGTATGTGAGAGTGAGTAAGAGAGAGAGAGAGAGAGAGAGAATTGAGACAGATGAGGCATGAGAGAGAGAAGGGAACGGATGGCAGGAGCATAGAGCAAAAAATAAGTAGTAGTCATTACTTAAACCACGGAAGAATTGATGTATAGTGGATCTGCTCCGCTCAATTTTGCAATAACATCATTAAGGGGATTTCCACAATGCCACACAAGGTAGTGAATCCTATATAGAATGTAACAAGCTTCCAAAGAGGAAATGATGCTTGACTGTTTAAAAGACCTGCACACTTGCTTGTATTAAAGAAGCAGATGGAGATGATGCTTGACTGTTTACTCCTTCAGAGTTGCTTCCTGAAATTCTAATTTATTGTCAAAATCCTCAGCAATGGCATGAATACTTATCATAAGCTACTCAACCACTTCCACTAGGACAAACATTTCAACTTTGTCTGATCCATTTCATTTGTCTCGCTCAATCACACTAAGGCATAAGCAGACACTGTGTAGATGCCTGGGGAGTCATCCAGCTTCATATGCACAAACAACTGAATGACAAACTAAAAATCTCGCTTCCATGTTTCCAGGAAGATCTAATAGTGTTCAGGAAATACTAGCCAAACCGTAAATGGAAAATTTGACCCGATAGATACTCCCAGTCACAATTACATGACAAATTATAGTAATGAAAAATGCTCCGAAAATCCAATTTGAGTGTTGGGTGAAGTAAAGCTCCTTCCACTGAGGATGATCTAATTGAAAAAACAGTGCCATCCATAATAATGTTATCAGCTGGAAGAATACATCAAGAACAGTTCCAGGCATTGATGGTATCTTTCTTTCTGTGTACATGTGACCCTGTCATGGACAAGCTATTTTCAGCTATTACATCTTGAGTAAATGCAAGGGCAGATCCCTTTAAAAAACTATGCATCTTCTGCGTTATAACCTTCCAAAAGCGGAGTCTTTAGCGAAGAAGGTGCTTCCAAGCTTCCTTTGCAGTTCTCGCCTTTTTCATCATTTGCCTTCCCCACAATACAGCATAAAAACCAATGCATATCATTATGGCTCCAACAAGACTGCAACGCAGAAATAAATGAGCACAAATGACAAAATATATAGCAATTTATTTCTCAGAATTAATTTTGATCGATCCTTGGTTGCTGCATGGATATTTGGGTAATACAAATTTCTGTTGAGCCCATAAATTATGGTTTGCATCCAATTCTGCTAGATGCTGGGGAGTTTGGATGATGTTACCAATTGCCAGAAGGAAACAATACTAGTACATTTAGTATTATGGGCATCAGAGCAGATATAGCCAGTGATAATTGCATGCAAATAACATAGAGAGATCTCAGAAACCAGCTGCAGATAGCTGGTCATGTTCTTTAATTGTTCTCCTAGAAACCCCTAGTAGAATTATGAGGTTTGTGCAAAACCTATGTAACTCCAAATTTGGTTCGACTATTGCTTCTTGGAGCAGAAAAAAAGAATAAGAAGCGAAAATAGGACTAGTTACAATGTTACCTTCCTACATGGAGAGTTTCACCTAGGAAGACGAATCCCATTGCAACTGCAATGGCAATGTTCATTGGTGTAAACATTGCTACATAAAGAGGACCTTTTAAGTGAATTACCCATGCATATCCAGCACTTGATAAGACTTTCCCAACTGTTCCCTGCGATGTGTCCAAAAATAGAAAAACAAAAGGGGGTCTTAATCAGGGTAGAAGGGGATGAAATGACATAACCAAGGGAATTATTAACTGGTGAATTCTCAAGCCACATAAATATGTTAACTCACTGTGTACAATATTGCAGCCAATGCCACATCAGGTGAAAGTCTCCAAGCATTCAAGTTTGGTTCTAGGACTAAACCTATGACCCCGGATACCAAGGTCAGGAATAAGTTGTTAAAGAAGACAAGAACCAGCTCCGAAGGATACTCCTTAAGGATTTGTGCCTGTAAAATTAAAGTTAAAGGTACCAGCATATATGCAGCTGTTAGAAGAAGCCCCCTGTGACCCATCTGGATTCTGTTGTTCGAAGAGGACTGTAGCTGTAGGTCGATAGAAATTTGGTCAAAACAATCACTGGCCCTTCATACAGAGTCACCACTAGCGCGCCAGATATGGATACTATGGTGCCGATGATTTTAGCCCAGCTCCTTGAGCTTCTCAGTTTCACTTGTTCCATCCTTTATTGGCACAAGTTTGCAAACAACAAAATAACAGCAACATTGAAGACATCAAGCAACAATAGAGAGGTGAAAGAGCAACAGAAGTTACAAGTTGCAGGAGATTTGACACACACATAAGCGAAAATGAATATTGAAGAAGAAGAAAGGGGGGAACCTGAAAATGATGGCGAGTATAAAAGTAAAAGCCGGTACAAGATTAGTTGCTGCTGAAGCAAGAGCCGGAGAACTATAACTAACACCTTTGAACAACAGTATCTGATATATTGCCCTGCAATCCAATTAAAATTCATGACATTGCTGGAAAAGATTATAGAAATAAAATTGCTGGGACACGTGAACAAGTACCCAATGTATGTTTGGAGCACAAAATATATTTTCAGTAGTCAGGAAAAAAAAGTGTACCCAATTATCCCTAACAGGAACATTTTCAGGAGAACAGAAATGTTGAGTTGAAGCCCTCTTCTCCTGCAATGAGAGAGAGAGATGAACAGGCCATGCGAGTTCATCTTCTGACTTTTTTGAACTAATCAATAGTCACAGAGAGAGAGAGAGAGAGAGAGACCTGCCGAAGAAGGTGGTGAAAACAAGCAGGAGAGATGACAGACCATGAGAGTAAACAACAAAGACATAATTACTCAACCCCTTGTTACTAGCTGCTTTGAACAATGTGTTCGAGCCCACATAGATGCATTCAAGCGCTAACATTGCTGCAAAGGGTAGGACAACCAAGTAACAATACCTCCCCATCATCTCTCGCTCGCGATCAGAACAGGTGATGGATTCCAAGAATACAACAGAAAATCACACTCTCAGTACTGATGGCCTAGATCATCTCTATGAAGCAAACTTGGCTATATGAGGCTGATTATAATAACAAAATGCAGTTGATCACTGGACAAACCACTGGCCTGCACAAGAGACAAGACTACAAATATTTTACACCACTTGCACTCTAAACCTTCTAATTTCAATATTAAAAGAATGAAGAAAAACTATATATAATAAAAGAAAGTGGGGATGGATGACAATGCAAAAGCCATCGCTTGAAAAAATTACTGCTTCCATGATAAAGGCCTCCAGAATAAATAATTGAATTTTCTCATGTTACAGGCTGTTTTAGGAATATTCAATATACTAATTGAGGTTCCACCGATTATTGTTTTCGAGAGGACCATGTCATGATGAGGCATGATCATATCGGTAGTGTGTGTGGTTGAGAATTGAGAGGCTGCACTTGTTGAAAAAAGGAAAATGGAAAAAGCATTCTGCAAAACTGTGATGGAAGGACAAAGAGGATCATACTTAGAATATTGTTAGAAAAAGAAAAATTTGTACAGCATTTTAGAAATTATATTTAAATTAAACTATTTTAATTTATAAAATATAAAATTTATTAAACTTATAAATATTATATATAATATATCACACACACATATATTTATATAAGAAAGTTCACAGGAATATAAAATGGGATTTCGTATTTTATACCTAAAGATACTCATTCTTATTGCTCCACGGGAATTATGAATTTGGCAATTGATTAGAAAATTATTTTGTCATTGTGATTGGAGATTTGAAATCGATTATGTATCAGGTGCACCGCTAATTATTTCTGATCAAGCTCAGTTAAAGTGATTAAAATGTCTTGAATCTTGGATAAAGGATAAATAAAAAAGCAAAGACCCCCTAGTCAATGATTGATCCCTCTTCCAAAGTTTCTCAACCATATCATCATATATTTTTCTTTTTATGAGATCCAATGAAAAGTCATTTAATTTTTTTTTTATTGTTATATTAATCGATATTCAGAATCATACTCCGACTAAAAACTCAATAACAGACACTCGCTGCTCCATTATTTAAAACAGAATTCTGTTCCCTCAATACATTAATGTAATCTTCAACTACATAAGGAAATCTTAAATGTACCCAGTAGATATTCTTTGTTGCAAATATATGTTTTCTTTTTTATAGTTTGATTGTTCTGATTCCAACGCTTAAAGAGAAAACATTCTGTATGAAAGGTTGAATCTCAGATTTCTACAAATCTGATGCACTAGTGAGGCCTGCCTTTATTTTTTCCATAAGTTCTCCTTTTAGTTACTCTTTAACATATCCTGCCAAGAGAACCACGTCACCGATGAGGAAAGAGTCCCGGTCCTTTAAACAACAAACGGGAAACTAGCAGTTGATATTTGAGAGGCAGCACTAGCCGTTCCACTATCTGAAACAAAATTCCATCCACCCTTCATATAAACTTTTTTTTTAAAAAAAAAAAAAAAAAAAATAAAACACGAAGATGGTTAAAGAAAAGCATTTTCGGCAAAACAGTGATCGAAAGAAGAAAGAAAGGGCTAAAACCTGAATATGACTGCGATCATAACAGTGAAAACTGGTGCGAGATTGTGACTGACAGAAGCTAGACTAGGAAAGCCATAACTGATGCCCTTGAAATCTTAGAAACTTGAGTTAAAAATGCACCCACCATAAAGAAACAAATAGAACTCTTGTTAAAGCAATGCAGATAATAGTAATGCTTACAAAGATAGTTACAAGCTTCAGGTTATGAGTTTCTTACAGCATATAAAATGGAAATCGATGCCAAAGCGGAGGAACCAAGCCCTGTGCCTTCTTTCAACAACATGAAAGGAGTTGCACATCTGTTGGTTCCAGCATGCCGAAAGACCACGATTGCTTTGTCTGGGTATGACTAAAGATGCTGCCCGAATGTTGTATTCAGTGTCCGCTACCTCAGCCTGATGTTTGGCCATAAGCTTTTACCACTTCCAAGGGGGAAAATATTCCCCGCATTAAATCTGTTGAGTTCATCCAGCTCAATCACACATGGAGGCAAAACTAAAGGCTAAATGGATAAATAGGAAACAAGTAAAACCCTGGATCCATCTATTTTTCCTTTCCTCATTGTTCGACAATGTTCAGACTCAAAGTGCTAATAGTCCTTGGGTAAAATTGCAATTGCCTTACAAGTGGTAATTTTAGTACCCAATCGGTAATTATTGGAAGGACATGACCTGATGGATACTTTGTCTTGCCATTATAAGGCAGCTATTCTAATGACAAAGCCAACACGAACCCAAATTGCTTGTGAGATTCGTAAACCTCCAACTTAAAAGCGGCCCTGAGGATTGAAGAAAAACCAGTTTTTCATATGCTTTCCTAGATCAGCTGTTTTCAGTTGTTACATATTGAGTAAATGTGGGGATATCTCTTTACCAATCCAGACATCTTAAGTTTTAGAATTCTGCAACAAAGGGGTCCTTTGGGAAGACGATGCTTCCAAGCTTCCTTCATAGTTCTTCCCTGTTCCTTCATTTGCCTTCCCCCACATCACAGCATAAAAACCCATGGATATTATAGCGGCTCCAATGACACTGCAACACAAAAATTAGTATACAAATGGAACACACATGAACAATACAAATAGCAACTCAAAAAGTTAATGCCATTAATCTAGCCCTAAAATGTATGCCATGCTAAATTTCGATGAGTTGTATGTTACTATTCCCAATTCTACTAACAGGTATTCAAGAAACAATAATTTCTGGAGAGGCCAAAATTCAAATCCTCAAAGCTGCTCGGATTAAAGCACTGGTTACGACCAAATGCAGGATGGATAGGCCACCTCATGCTTAAAACATCCCAGTAAACATGTGGGTTTGGGGTCCAGCATTGGCAATACACAAACAATTTTAACCCGAGGTTGCTTTCAAGAATCAAACATAAGACGTAAAGTTAAATGCAAGCAGCTAATTTCGTTTACATTCAATATCCAGTTTCATGGCATCAGACACAGCAATAATAGGTAATAAAGTAAATGTGTGCAACCAACACCAAGGAAACTTCCTAAATAGCTACAGCCTTAGCTGGTGATGCTCTTTTATTCTTCTAATACAAACCTAAGATTAAATCCCACCTTTTGCAGGATTATGAACACTCTAGATACAGGAAATTCTATGGCATCATGTGTCACCACCTATTAGACCAGTAAACGCATAAGTAAATATAAGAATAAAAGGAGAGATAGGCCTAGCAGGATGATTACCTTCCGAGATGAAGAGTTTCGCCAAGGAAAACAACTCCCATTGCAACTGCTATAGCAATGGCCAGTGGCTGAAACATTGCCACATAGACGGGTCCTTTTAAGTGGATTACCCATGCAAATGCAGCATTTGTCAAGACTGAACCAACTATTCCCTACATAGGAAGAACAGGAAACTAAGAACAGGAAGCGCCGGATTAACCACAAATCAATTTGCACATTAATCTGTTAACTCACCGAGTATAATATTGCAACCAATGCCACACCAGGTAAATGAATCCAAGCATCTAGTTTTGGTTCTACAATTATACCCATGACTCCAGACACCAAGGTTGTGAATAAGGTATAAAAGAAGACAACAACCAGCTCCGATGGATACTCCTTAATAATATCTGCCTGTACAATTAACCAAAGTGGTAGCATAATATACTCAACTGTAAGAAGAAGACCCCCAATGACCCACTTGGATTCCGAGGCTCTGAAAGGACCATAGCTGGAGGTAGATATTGGTTTCATGCGAGTGATTGGTGGTCCTTTATAGAGAGTCACCACAAATGCACCTGATATGGACACCAAGGTGCCAATGATTTTAGCCCAGCTGGTAGAGTATCTCAAATTCACTGTTTCCATTCTTTTTCCAATACAAGAACACCAAAAGCAAAAACAAATGTTCAGAATATTAAGAAATAATAAAGACAGAACAAAGAGAAAAAAAAGTTTTGAGGTTACTTCTGTCATCTATACTAGTTGAATAAAAGTAACAATAGCAACACAAATTGCAAGGGATACAACACAAGGAAAAAGGCAAACAAATGAATACTAAGGAAAGGTACAAAAGGTAAAAACCTGAAAAAAACGGCAAATATGAAGGTAAACGTTGGTATAAGGTTGCTCATCGCCGAAGCGAGAGTTGGAGAACTATAACTGATGCCTTTGTACCCCAGTACCTGATACGTTGCCCTACAATTCCAACCATATTCATGACATAATTCAAACATCTTTACCAAAATTAAAGATCGGAGACCCAAATCTAGAATCATGGTTTTAAATTTTTCCTGAAGAAAATGGGTATTTACAATCATTTCAACTCAATTCACAGGAAGAAAAGGTTTACCCAATAGTGCCAAACAGGAACATCTTCAGGAGGATAGAAAACTTGAGCGGAGGAAGCCCAGACCTCCTGCCACAAAATAATAATAAAAAAAATTAAAGAGAGAGAGAGAGAGAAGAAAAGACAGAAAACAGAAAACAAATCAACAAGAACCAGAATAAACAGTGGGTGAGAGTAGATGTTGTTCTCATTGGTTTTCCAATAAACTCATGGGTTGTTTACACACACACACACACACACACAAAGAAAGACCTGTTGAAGATGAAGGGGGAGAAAAGGAGCAGAAGAGCAGCCAAACCGTGAGAGTAAATTACAAACACGAGATAACTCATCCCTTTGTTGGTGGCTGCCTTGAACAGGGTGTTTAAGCCCACGTTGGTGCACTGGAATGTTACCATTACTGCAAAGGGTAAAACATGCTGGAAACAGTATCTCCCTCTCATCCTTCTCTCTCTCAAAACAATAAACAGATGGTAAACTACAACAGGAACTCACAGCCGCTCACTGATGACCCGGTTTTCGCAAAGAATCATGTCTGAGAAATTGAGCATGACGGCCAATATAAACCACGAAACGAACCATTGCTTGAATGCATTGAATTTATATAAATATAGTAAACTTATCTTTACAAATATATAAACATAAAATAAATAGAAAAAAAAAAGTCAAATATTTTTAAAATCAAATTAATTAATAATTTATTCCAACACATAATATTCTCTGACAAAACATATATAAATGGAAAAAATGGTGAACGGACAAAGCCACGAACTTCTTCCAAAAGATAAGCACTAATTCTTCGGATTTAAGCTTAATCTTGATTTCAAAAAATAAAAAATAAAAAGAAAGAAAAGAGAAAAGATCCCATCAATAACACATCCCTCCAAAGTTTCTCAACTATTTTATATTAGATATTGAGGTTGATGAGTCACCAGTTGATGCCGCGAGGGTTATCACACCTTGGTTTAAAATTGCAGATGATATATATGCCCTTCAGCAAAAAAATAATGAAGTGCAAGATTCTTTGCTCATCACATATATTATATTCTTTAATTTTTATAAAATAATTGTAGACTCCAAAAGTTCAAGTTCATGAAGGAAAATACTTTTAATAGAAAATATAGAATTATGTAAAAATAAATAAATTTTTCTAAAAAGAGCTAAAATTGTAATTAGATCAAATTTTTCTCTTTAAAAACTGCACGTTTTCAACTTTCTCAAACCGGTTCACAAGAGATAAGGGCAAGGAATCCTCCAACTTTAGTAATAATTTTGTTTTCTTGTTTGTTAAAACAGGACAACAAATGAATAGGATGGACCCAAAAACAGACAAATTATCTTTAATGGTTTTTGGACTCTCTTGAGTATTAGTACTTCTCTATTTGTGCTACACGCATAGGATAGAGCATTGAAAAATACATCTCCCAACCCAATAATTCTCGAATCTTTATATAACCAAAAAAAAAAAAAAAAAAAAACCATCATCAAAAACATCGAATAAGACATATATAAAGGGGAAAAAAAGGACATAGAAACTGTGACTATACACAACCGCACACAGGGAAGCGTTTGCATACCACCTAAACCCTTGATTTTGTTGGGTGAGGGAAATAGTTTTTTAGAACACTTGTGGGAATCAATTTTGAAAAGAATTTAATATACCCTTTCCTTCCCCCCGAACATATAACAACTGTTATGATTCTGATAACTGGTCTCTTATGTGTCTTATGACTATTTATTAGAACCCAGATACTACAATCAGGTGTTTTTTATTTAGAGGGAATGAACTTAAAGGTCCTACCACTATACTTCCACTAATCACCATATATAAAACAAGATTTTATTCTTTTCTGAGATAATTTAATATGCTACAAGAAGATCAAAGATATCCCCATACCAGAATTGGGTATGACTAACTAATCATAACCTAATGGAGATTGATCAATTGCGTGAAGCAATCCCCTGGGCCACTGGTCCCACTTCAAATGTGAATAAATGCATGGTCAGGAAAAGGAGTCAGCACCTTTTAGGTGACTAAAATGAAGAGATGCATCCTCTAAAGAGAGTTGATTCACCTGTTTCACTTAAAGAAGGCGATAGAGAAGTCTTCCCTTCAAATAAATTAATGCTCCTCCAATTCTACCAATCTGTTTCCAACACTAAAATAACACAGCAATTTGAAAGTGAGATTGAATGGGAAATTCTGTATATAATGAGGGTATACCAAAATATATTTTTTCTAAAAAGAGGAGTTAAATAGATTAATGCCTCCGGAGTTCTAGGAATCTCTTTCCAACAATAAAATAACACAACAATTTGCATGTTAGATTGACTCTCACTTGTCATAATAGTTTCCAGGAAATTTTACATACTAACGAGGGTGCGCCAAATTTCCATTTTTAAATAGAAAAAAGACACATACCAAAAATAGGAAAATAGTTCAAACGAATAGCTTGAAGGACGAATTCCTCTTACGACAGAATAAGAATCATAGAATAAAATTAGTAGAGGACAGCTGGTCAATCTCTTTCCAAATATTTGAAACTAGGATCTTTGAAAAGCCTCATCCATGGCCTAGAAAGATTATTAAAAAAAATCTTCTTGCATAAAAAGAATAGACCCGAAAGAAAAAAGAATTCTGAAAATCCTATCATTCCTTTCCATCCAAAGACACCAAGGAAGAGTTACAAGAGCACTTTTAACAACAAAGAAACATCCTTTCCACCCACAAAGCCTCAAACTTGAGTCAAACAAATCAAGCATCTTTCTATGAAAAACCCACTGGTTATTGCGTAAAACAAATAAAATCTCCCATGCCACAAAGCAATGTAATAACAAGTAATCTCTAGTTTCACAACCCTTGTAGCACACAACATAAATATCCAGATCATGTATCTATCTCATTGCTCAATGCCTTAGATATTAAAGTTGTAAGAAAGTTAAGAGAGAACATTATGCTCAATGCTAACAGCAGTTGAAAGCCAAGAGGCAGCATGTATCTATCTCATTGCTCAATGCCTTAAGAGGTTAAAGTTGTAAGAAAGTTAAGAGAGACCATTATGCTAGACAGGAAGAAGAGAGAAAGGACAGAAGGTGGATATGGCTACGAGCGTGAAGGTGAAAATTAATCTCGAGACCAATGGCTGAAGGGCTAAGAAAGCCATATCTGACGCCCCTCAAATCCCAGTAAGTGAGAAACAACTGCCAGCCCGGGACAAGCACTCCAAGACTTAGACGAGGAGATTCATTTTTTGGTCGTCATACTCTCTCCTTTTAACAAAGAAAATGCAGAGGACAAAAAAAAGGTCCAACAAAAAGAGAAGCTGATTCTGTATGTTGATGTCAAATATTAAAGGTTGCACACAAAATATTTGGTGTTCCCAGAACACAAAAACAAAGCAGTCAAAAGGAATTTGTGTTGGGACATTACAGAAGTTATCCAGATTAACTTCGGTTACCTGATTTTACTGGAAGACACAAAAGCACTCTTCAACAAGTACAAAGAATCTCACTATATGTCTGCAATGTGATATGGTACCTACACTCCATGTGGGCTTTAAGCATTTATTCCAACTTAGTTACTTTGCATGTCATCAACAGTACTGTCATCCAAAATTACTATCTGGAGATGGCATTTGCCTGATCATCAGCCATGAGTCCTCTAGTATGGCACATATGCAATCTCTGTCTGGTTGATGTCTCTGATACTGTGCCCTGGGGCAGTTCACTCAACTCTAAAGGAATATTTAGCAAATATGGATACTCTTTCAAGTTGATATATGGATTTTATGTAAGCTGATAAATGTTTCATGTGGCGATGAAAAATCCAGCAGTTACAAGGGAAGGCCTCCAAGGACAATAGCTTGAAAAAAAATTATAAGAGCCCTGAAGCCATCACCTGTAATGCTGACTGCTGAAGGATTTGGCCTGACTACTGAGTTTCTCAGATCTAGCTTTTCCATAATACAAAGAATAGGAGAAAGAATGTCAGTAGACTAATTAAATTGAATTCAATGAACGGTTGATTAATCGAGATGGTAGCTACATTGAAATGCAAGTCACCTGACTGGTTGGTTTTAACAAAATCAGTAGCCCACAAGTTAAATACATCGGACATGACATGACATACCAGTACCATTCATGGTTCACAGATCCATGGATTTGACGCTGAATCAGAATAATATTTCATGTTGCCCAATAGTATTGGCAAAAAGTTTATCCCCTGAGCTTCCCCACATTGTCATTTTAAAATTGGTATTCCATTTAGATAAAAAGGATTGGACAAAAATTCTGTGCGCTATGGTGTTAATGAGAATTTAGTGCTCACAATGAAAAAAAGGGACAATGAAAACAAAAGGAACGGACATACAACAGAGGTGGTGATGAAATGAAAAGAACCAGGTAGGAGGTGGTGATCAAATGAAAAGAACTAGTTGGGCATGCACTCGGTAAATGTCTTGTCATCCTGAATATGCATGCAGAGGAACCTCAAAATTTTTTCCAGAAGCGAGACCAGCTGCTCCATCTAGAATGGGGACAGATCTGATAATCCACAGGAGAAAAGCCCAATAAAGTGTCTTTATCCTAAACTAACATAACAAGTCACAAGTAAATCACAGAAGATGCACAAAAATTTATAAATAAATAGATCACAGAAGATGATCAAGTGCAAAACAATTACTACAATCAACAAACAAACAATAATTTCATTGAGACTAGAAACTTTGAACTCCATTCATCATACTCACACCAACTGAAGTGGTATATTCTATATTAATTGGGATGCATTTGATGCTAGTTCCAAACAGCCAGAAAAAACAATGCAAGCGAGAATATAAAGATTGGGAAAGGTTGCTCACAACAAAAGAAAGAGTTGAAGAACTGAACCTGACACCAGAAGTTTGGTTATCTGCAGTGTACTCCTGAAATAGCAATTTCATTAAGAAGCCCAAGAAGAAGAATTTAGAGCGAAAAAACAATTAAGGGAGAGAGTATTTGGGAATAAATATTTTGAATCATGAATAAATATTTTGAATCATGAAGAGCTCAAAAAAAATGATATAACCAGAATGAGATCAGAACCCAACCTGGTAATATGGGACTTTGGAGAAGGATAAGGCTATCAAGGGAATTCAAGGATACTCTATTTATGTTCAGCTGCTCATACTTAGAACATGCTACTTAAAACCCAATACACTAAACAAAGTATCCAAAGGTTGCCACCCCCATGGATCTCCCATATAATATGAAGTAGAAAAAATAGAACTGGACAATGAAAATGATTACACAGATGCTAAATAATATAAACTACCATCAGTCATTAAACACATAACCAATTGTAGAATATGAAATACATATCTCAACTTTTCCTTCTCTTTCTTCTTAAGAAAGGCATAGGACTTAATTTTACAGTGGCAGTCCCTGAATCATGCCCAATACTATTCTGCAAATGCATCCCATCTGCAGAATGACAGATTTTACTTGCAACATTTGAACAATTTTCATCTTGATCAATATCTGTTACATGTGCCCCTCCATCAAGAAGTCTGTCTGAAGTTCCTTTTGAACTAAAACCTGATTGAACTGCATAATTGCCAGCATGATTCTCATCGCTTGAATGGGCAAAATCAGCATGATCCAGGATGGTAGCACTGGCTTGCACCGAACCATAATCTTCTTGGGCCTTACCAGTCTCATCTTCATCAAGACAAAACCCGCCTCCCATTTTAAGGTACTCTTTAGAAATCTCATCTTCAAAAGCAGGATTAGCATGCTCATTTGAATCAGGTCTATCTACCATGCTTTCTGGTTCAAGTTCACTGGTGCAGAATCCACCCCCCAAGTCAAAGGATTCCTTCCCTTCAAATAATAAAGAATCTCCATATCTGGACTGGTTCTTTAGCTGTGAAGGCCCAGCAGCATATTGAACTAAATCCTCATCTAAAGATGATTCCTTTTCATCATTTTGATCAGATGACTCACTTACATATCCAGAGTCGCCCACAATGTAACTCACTGGCTTCCGCAAACGTGTTGACTGAATAATAAATAAGGAACCAAAAAACAAAAAAAAAAAACAATTGTGAGACAGACAGATGACAAAGCAACCAGTATAAACCATTCATGAAAGGAATTGCAGCCTAATCATATTGTTCAATTTCAACCACAAGAATGCTGTAGTCTGTTATAAGGTTAATAATGCTTACCCTCCTAACTTCATGTTGTGCTTCTGAGTTCTCAAGGTGCATATCCTGTTCATTACTGCTGTCACCACCTCTGTTAGAGCTTGCTTCAGCAAATACAGGACTATCTCCTCTTCCTCCTTTTCCTCCCTTCCAGCCTCTCCCTCTCCCTCTCCCTCTCCCTTTTCCAGAGTTTCTACTTCTGCGTGATAACTTATTAGAAGTTTGATCATGCTCTGCCGCTTCAGTGTTAGCCGGTTCCCTGTGATTTTTTCTTTTTCTTGACTGCTTCGGAGTTCTTTCTGGACAATTACTCTCACCTCTACTGGTCATATCATTTCCTCCTGAAAGTTCATCAGTTTCATTGTCCTTTTCGCTGGAATGGTTCGGTCCCCTTTTCTTTCTACCTTTACATGCTTCTTCCACATGATCATCCATCAACTTCAATGACGGACTTCCAGTAATTCCTTTAACTGCCTTTTTTATTCTTTTACTACGAATCTTGGCAAATCTCTCATTGAAAGTGTAAAATGCTTCCAACCGCAGTTGAGTCTTCATCACCAATTAGCACAATCACCAAAAGATAAAATAAAAAAACCAACAACAACAACAACGAAACAAATCAAAAGTTCTTCGGATTCCGGTGAGCAGTTATTCTTCTAAATAATTAAATTAAGACAACCAAAATTCGACAAGTAGGTGACAAACTGGATTGAATGACTTAAGATTCCAAAGGGTTTTAAAGTGCTCACAAGACCACCTTTAAATATTTCTTTGCGGTGACAAGCCAAAAGGGATGTATGCATATTGTGAATTTCTATCACTATTTGCAATTTTTATTTTAGCAAAGAGAAGCATCAATCAAGAAGTCAAAAATTGTTACTCCTACCATAGTAACTTCCCTAATAATCAGAATTAACAGAGACATCACAATAACTGCAACTGCTAACGCTTCGTAAGGGCAACAATGAAGGCAAACAAAATATACAATGATAATGACATGGAGACGAGTTTATGTTTTAACGAGTCTTAGGTTGGTTACCCGTGCTTTTATGTGTGCGCATTCACATCTACATGCACTTGTGAGAGAGAGAGAGAGAGAGAGAGCAAGCACTTACCTGATGTTTATCATACTCCTTCAAAACAGGTAGTAGCAACTCATCTGCTTTCTGGCTAGCCCAACCAAACTTCTCCCAGCATAATCTGTAGGTAAAATGGCATAAGTAAAAACATGCATAAATCTCTTCAGATTGACCATTAAAAAAAAAAGGGAAAAAAAAAACAAAAAAAAACAAAAAACAAAAACTTGCATTCTTTATAGAGAAAAAAGGAAACATTTTGCAAATCATCCCAACCCCCGCCCCCAAAAAAAAAATAAAACAAAAGAGAAAACCACTGTCTTCCCCTCCCTCAGCCCCAGCTCCATGAAACATAAGGTAGTAGAAACGAAAAAAATTCCTCAAGCAACCTGCCTGCAGACATAGAAATACACTTTGGCACCATGGAATTAAGCAGAGCACTAATAAATAACTCACCTGCGAAGAACAAAAAGATCTGGTTTCCCCCAAGAGAAAGGCTCAGCTGAACTGTCCACTTGTGGAGAAAAATATGCAGAAAGAACAGCCTCACTTGGAAATGAAGGAGGAATATGCCAATTCTTGCTCACATTTCTCTGTATTATCATAGTATGCATGAATTAGAACAGAACCATCTTTCAATCCAAAATAGAAATGCTAAAAGCAAGAAACCAAAGCTTACATGAGTCTCCATGTAAATCTGCTTTGTACTTTGAATTGGATCCGTGGAGTCATTGAGCTCATTAACCTGGGAAGCATCACTATCACTTGCAAATACTTTTTCCACTTTGTCATTTGAATTATTCACATCACCATCAGCAGTTTTTGATGCTCTTTTCCTCGAAGAAGATCCATTTCTTGTGTCGAGCTTTCCTAGGATGGCGGGATCAGGCGACTCCACCCACTCTCGAAATTTATGCAGGCCATCTTCGTCAGGAAATGCATTCACAACCTCAATAGCATTAACAATGCCAATACCGCTGCACAGTCAGAGAAATCGAAGGCAGAGGATGCAAACAGGGGTAAGCATACAAAAAGGAAAAGATAACTGGAAGGGAAAAGGCGCAACTCACTACAACACTAGAAACACAATACATGTACCTGACTCCCTCAGTGTAATCACTCCCAAGAAGCAGGGCCATGCGAATTAGCTTTTCTCTGGGTAAGCCCAGCTCACTCTCAATGTCCTGATAAAGTAAATAGATCAGCATAATAATTGATATGGAAAATCCATATTACCATTTTTTAACATCGCACCCAATACCTAGAAAGAAGAATATAAGAGAAAGGATGAATGGACTAATAAGGAATCAACTATCAATCCAAAATATGTGCTTTTGACAAGAAAAGAAAGCAAAACCAG
Organism: Dillenia turbinata; assembly: GCA_037126225.1. Classification (NCBI taxonomy): domain Eukaryota; kingdom Viridiplantae; phylum Streptophyta; class Magnoliopsida; order Dilleniales; family Dilleniaceae; genus Dillenia; species Dillenia turbinata. Next base: position 24,865,507 of record JBAMMX010000014.1, read on the forward strand.
GGAAAGAGCAATGACATACAAGAGAGCCTGGCTGGTGAATTAAATACAAGATTTACAAAACATGTTGAACCAGAATCATTCAACAGAACTGAAACAAAATCCAAATCAAAAGCATACAGCTACCTCATGCATTGTAACACAAAAAGAACAGACAAAAAAACAACAGCCAAGTGTTTGGCATAGTGATCGGTTGATGTGAGATTGAATATTTATCTAGCAGCAAGACATTGTGTTGAAAGATATGCATTTGGTATGTTTTATTCTTCCCTAATTTATGCAATATAATTAGAGGTGGTCTTTGGGTTTTATTCTTCCCTAATTTATATAATATAATTAGGGCAGATATTTGACTTTATTATATTCTTTTCTAAGTTAGGGCATATAATCAGGTAATATCTTCCTTGATTTATATAATATAATTAGGGCAAAGAATGTGTATATAATTAGAGAAGGTCAGAGATTTTTGTATTTAGGTTTTCCATTTCTTAGTTTGCCTCCTATTTTAATTAATGGTAACTCTTATATATATATATATATATATATATATATATATATATATATATATATATATATTTGGCTGAAACTACATAAAACATAGAGCGGAGAAATATAAAAACATCTTTCATTATTTTCTTTTCCACTCATTATGTTAATTCTCCTCTCGCCATCTCCCATTCATAAAAACAATTTATCAATGAAGAATATAACAAACATAAAAGATGCTCTTCTAGCTCCAAACCTTCATTAAGTATGTCTCAACATATTTGCGATCGTCGAATAAATTCTTATAAACACTTCGAGCTCCAAACAGGAACACGTCTGAGTCATCTGTTACCACACCATCAACAAGATTTGCAAGTTCCATATATGCACATTGAGCTTCAGCTTCCATTGGAGCAATGATATAGGGTAAGCCAAACATTTGCAGCAATTCCTGCAAAGGTGCTCGGATATCAAATGCATGGTTCTTTCAAGATTAGTTATGAGTCATTACACAGACAAACGGGAATTTTGGCAGTGTTGAGCAAGTATCTGAAGGCCCAACCATTCCTATCAGGAAAAACTTAATATGGAAGGGACAGAGATTTCCCAAGAGAAATAGGAAGAAAATATCAAATCAAACAATATTAAAGCACCAAAAAAGAAAACCCCAACACCATCCTCCCCCCGCCCCCACACCCCCCCCCCCAAAAAAAAAAAGAAAAGAAAAAAAAAACCGTCTACAAAATTATTTAAAGTATTAACCTTATCCAGGTTCCTTAATTTTTAATTATCCACTAAAGGTACTTGGTTGCCAAATCTTAAAATCTTCCATAGAAATACACAACTGCTTCATAATCGAGTGAGAGCTGCTTTTAGGATGCTTTTTCTTCCATTCCATAACTTAATTGTGGTCCATCATGGAGCTGTAGACATCACAGCTGTGGAACTTGCTCTTGCAACAGCAAGATAGCGAGTCTAGGCTTGATGCTTTAGAGGCAACTGTTTTCTCATGACTAACTAGCACAGGTTGAGCAAACTCACCTGATTCAAATGTTCCTAAAAAAACATGGCAGGTCATTGAAACCTTACCAATTGCATATGTTTCGGACCTAATCTGTAACATGGACCGGTTTAGGGCATATTTACCATGTTAGTTGTCCAACCAGCTGGTACGGGCTTTTTACATAAATAATGTTTTTTTATTCAAAATTAATTAAATAGGGTTGTATTTTTCCCCCTAAACTAGTGATGTCATGGTCTCAGACCGCGACATTCATTGTTCATAACATGTTTTTCTAAAAAAAAAAAATTGATGTCGCGATTAGAGACCGCGACATCCATTCTCGCCTCACCATGAGAAACTGGAGTCTGGTGCAAGGTTCCCGTGGACAGTTTGACACTTGTACTCCTCTTTACTTATCCACGTGGTCCTCACAAATCCATGGTTTAATATGTGTTTTTGTTGTTGACCGCAAATGCAAGGTTTTTTTTTTGTCCTTGATCGCAAATGCAAGGTTCCCATTTGCGCATTGGTGCTCCTTACCTCTCGAAACTGCAAATCAAAAAATGAGGACTGAATGCAGAAAGTCATCATGACACGTCCCCTAGTCTCATGACAGTGGCCTCACATAAGACAGTGTGCCTATATTTTTTTTGTGGGAATGAAAATGCAAAAAGTCCATTTTTGAAAGGAAGAGAGAAGCCACTTCGTTTGTGGTGAGAGACTTGATGTCGCGCTCTCAGAATGCGACATCAGATTTTTTTTTTTTTAATGTGTATGAACAATGAATGTCGCGGTCTGAGACTGCGACATTACTAGTTCGGAAAACCAAAAAAAAAAACTATTTATTTAATTTTGAAAAAAAAAACTTTATTTTGGTAAAAAGCCCCAGCTGGTACAATCCAAAACAATAAGTATGATTTAATCAAGCCAAGAAGTTAAAGCAACAACAATAATGTTGGTAGGTTAGTCAAACAAATATCAAATATGAACAAAAAGTTGAAAAGATTCCTCTAGACTGATAAATGCATTACAGATTTCAGGGAATCTAGTCCTGGTTTTCTATCTCCATCTCGTGGTAATTATTTGATAAAACCACTATAAGATGTAAGCTTCACATGAACAAAAATGGAGTTTAAGTGCATGCCATGACTATGAGTACTTGAGTCCTATTTATGCGCCAATATAAAGGAGGTTTTTGACCTTTCTAGTGGATTCACAATCAGGCAGGAACCAATGCTGCAGAGTGATCGAGACCAGGAAAAGGTTAAATTCTCAATATTTAATCCAGAATTCAATCTGATCGATGCAATCACCCTGGTTCATGGCATGCAAACCCCAGGACTCTAAATGCCATAAGAGAGCCATATCACCAGAAGTAGCCAAAGGAGCTTTTAGAGAGAGATAGAGAGAGAGAGATAGAGAGATTGTAGAACAAAGATGAACCTGGCATTCTGCAAACATCTCACTGTTGACAGAGTCGGCATTCCTTTCAAGCTTTCTCTGCTCCTCTCCTAAATTCATACATTCATCGTCTAAAATTCGCATTTCTTCCTCCAGATTCAACTTGAAAGCTTCATCCTGAATCTCTTCTTTCTCCGTGACAGCAGCCACATCCAAGTTCTCTCCGTCCTCAGAAACAACATCAGACACTGTTCCTTTCGCAATTTTAAAGTCAACATGACCATCAGTCTTTGTTTCTCTGACTGAAGCACCCTCATGAGAAACTGGAAAGTTGGTTGTCTTGTTATAATGCCCACTTGGAACAGCTTCAGAACTACCCTGAAGCATCAGGAAAATTGGAATCAGACACGGAACTCAAAATAAGGAAATCACAGAGTAAAAAATGACTAGCAAATGTAGAACCTGCACCCACATTATTAGTATCTGAAAGCTGATTCTCTATAAACTGACCATCTGGTTTTGCAAATGACTTGACTGATTCGACAGAAGGAATCTCTTCTTGTTGTATACCAATACTCTCCATAGCAGATTGGTTTGAAAGTTGAGCACAGGAAACTGGGGAAGCATTGCATGGCTCATTAGTCTCCACTTCCTTCATGTCTGGATCTTTAGCTATAGATTCTGCCAGCTGTCCATGAAAGGAAAGGCTCTCTCCAAGTGACTCCGTTCCCCCCACATTACGTAACATCTCAACTCCATCCACAATGTCAAGAGATGAAGCTTTCTGCCGCACAGCATCTTCAACAGGGAAATTCAGCCTGAGGCCCTCATCTTCTTGACGGGATACCTCAACCATATTCTTTTCATGGGTCCTTTCTTGAAAGTTTTTTCTATTGCCATCTACAGACAATGGATCAATGATCTTGTCACCTCTTAAATCCTCAAGGCTCCTCCTTATTGCTTCCTGTAAATCAGCTTCTTCTTCTATACTACCTTTTGAAACGGCTCTATCGGATTGATCAGGGCGGGGGACAAAATCTCCCGCAGCATCACCTGTTCCTTCCTCCCACTCCACCTCACTCTCATAAAAGATGCTGCCTTCTGCAGTGTCCAGTTTACTCCCATCTTTAGCTTCACCAGTAAACTTATGACCGCTTTCTTCAATTACTCCTTCCTCCCAATCACAATCTGAAGCAGAATCAATAGAATGCTTTCTTAAGGGAGTGTTATTTCCAGAAGAAATCATTTCTGGATCCTCCGCTACTAAATGTGCAAATAGATCATCATCACCATCAAAATTTTTGTTTTCACCATCAACTTCAAATGATACAACAAAAGAACCTCCATTTTCAAAATTGTGCTCCTTGTTCCTGTCATTTATGTTAACATTTCCAGAATTAGTATTTTCTGAAGCTTCTGAATTTTGGTTTTCGTTAACTAGGCTTCTGGGGACACCAGAGACCTTTTTATTGACAACGTCCTCAGAAACTCTAGTTTTATGTGCATTAGTTGTCTCTTGCTCAGCCTCTTTCATCATATCTAAATTCCTCTGCAAATCCCGTGTCATCCGCATACCCATAGCTCTTACTCTACTGACTCGAAGACGCCCCTTTCATCCAGGTAAGTCTCAACATCATCATCATAACAGGTATCAGGTTCACTAGGACCTGTCCCACTGGCATTTTTCAAGGCCGAGGATATGTTACCCAATGTGCCTGACAGATTCTGCATCTGAGGTGGACCAGATTCATTTCCCTCCTTTCCAGCAGATGTAAGGTCACTGATGCATATGCTAATGTTAGTAACAAATGAAAAGGAAGTGGGAATCAAGACAACTTGTCAAAACAAACAGGAGGCCAAACAATTGCTTTCGTGACTGATAGCCGCTAAGCTATTTATGGCACATGACATGTGGAAAATAGGAAAAAAGAAAACAATAAAAATGAGCAGTTACCCCTTATCGCCAGTAAATGAAGATGAGAAAATAAATTCTCTATTGGCCTCTGAGGCTATCCTTGAAGTTTGCACACCACCAACTCCTCTTCCAGCAGCAGCTTTCTGAACCTCATCAATTTCACGACGGAAAGCGACAGTTTTAAGGTAAGCCTGAATTTGCATCTCCGAAAATTTCTCAGGGGCCTGCCAACACAGGTAAACATCCAACTGTTAGCAATTGCAAGATAAATCTTTCCAATGCCTTCTAAGAAAGGGCAATCAAAATTTTTATCAGGAACTTGCCTTTTTGACCCTCTGATATTTCTGTCTATTTTCTGCCATCAACCTTTCTCTCATCTACACAAACACAAAAGTCAACTTTGATTTTACTTTTCCTATTCAATAGTTTTCAGATGACAACATATGGAACTCAAACACTTCACCTGGACAAGAAGATCAAGTTGCATTGACGGAGGCAAGGAAGCTAAGACTGCGGGATCAACTTTGTTTGGAATTGTTGGCTGCAAAATAAGCATCCTCACCACAACAACTAAGTAGGTTATTGGAATAATAACTTCCCATGGGGGAGGGGGAACTGGGGACAACACAATTCAAGCTCTTCCGTACAACTGGATTTTTAATGGGACGCACATTTCCTCATTCTAAACTCGAGAGGATTAGACTGAACAAAAAGATTCATCATGTTACTTTCTGGTCAAACATGACTATCCTTTTGGCAGCATTTCTACCATATTGAAAATTTTTGAAAGATCTTGTGCAACTCCTAAATCTAGTAAAACACTTGATGAGACATGCTAAAATTCAATGAAAAATTACATACAAACAATAACAACCTGAGCCTTAATCCCAAAATTTGGGGTCAGCCCAATGAAGAATTACATAAATAATGGAAATCACAAGTGATCTCACTTCTAACTTGGGTATGATACCAACAGGCCAATCAGAAATTACTTTGGAAGACTCACCAATCTACCAAACGAATAATGTACTAAACTGTTAACAATGACAACAAACACATAACATGCGCAACATAGAACCGAAAGAGGACATTTATATACTTACAAGAATCATCTCTTCGTCTTCATCACAGTCATCTTCCTCCAAAGCAAAACCAGCAGCAGATGTCGATGCATTGCCACTAAAATCATCATCTTCCTCTGCAGCAAGAGACGCCGCTAATCTAAAACAGCATAATTCAAAGAATATCACTATCCAAATTTCCTATGTCGCAAAGCAAAATTAAAACACAATCTCAAGCTTACAACTCATCCAACTCCTGGTTACTCCTCGAAAACCCATTTTTCTCAGATGTGTCTCCAACCGTTATATCAGTTTCATCAATCAAAACCCTTTTGCCCTTGTCATTTTTCTGACTCTGCTCCTCAATTTCCTTAGTCAATTCCTTTAATCTCTTAACCTATCAAAAATAATATAACAGAACAAGTCCCATGATCAGTTCAAACTCAACCGAGAGAGAGAGAGAGAAATTCAAATGGTACTTGTTTGAGAAGCAATTTCTCAGCGGTTTTTCGAATCTTGGCCTGGGCATTCTCTCGCTGACGACGGCGAGCCATGACGGTTCGACGTTTGAGAGCCGGTGTAGCGCCGTCGAATACGAAGACCGGTTTGGTGCGAAGAAAGAGCAATTTGCAGATTCGACGGAAAAATCCTAATATGTGAGCGTTCCTCACCATCTCTCCTTTGTCATCTCTCATTGCCTTCATGAATTGTACCATCCAAATACTCGCATCTACGACATCCAAAAATCACAAAGATCATCCGAATTTTTTTTCAAAATTATAAATCTAGGATTAGGTTTAGGGTTAGCCTTTGGGGGGAAGGGAGAGAGAGAGAGACAGAGAGAGAGAGAGAGAGAGAGAGAGAGAGAGTACCGATAGCGAGTCGTTTTCCAGAGAGTGTTTCGACAGAAACGCGACGGCCGACTGGAGCGAGGAGCTCCCAGAGACCGTGAACCCCCATCGCTTCACAAAGGCGACGATGTTCCCTCTTCTTCTTCTTCTTCTTCGGTACACAGAGAGAGAGAGAGAGAGAGTGTGTGGAGGTTCTTGAAATTCCGGCGACCGGGCAATTCTCCGACTCGTTGTTGGCCTCAGACAGAAAGACTCCCCATTTTCTTGATTGCCACGTCGATCCAGAAAATCACACCCGAACCATCTTTAAAAAATAAAAATAAATAAATAAATCAAAGGAAAGGAAAAGGCGGTGTACATATTTTTCTTGTACAAAACATAAATTTAAGGTTTGGAATTTTTATTCTTCCTTAATTTAGTATTTAATTCCTACGATAAAAAATATTCATGAAAATAATAACATATTACTGTTAACTTATTTTTTTTTTTGAAATACCTTTTAACGAATTTTAATACTATTAGAATCTTAATGTAGAGCTATGAATGAATAATACTATTTTTAATAAAAGATAAAAAATAATTTTGAAATATATATATATATATTTGTTCTTTTAGGAATCATATGTATGGATTATAGAACTATTTTCATATTTTTGTGACAACTTGGTTATGGTATTTTTTCTTTATTTTTTTTATTTGTGCTTTTTTTGTGGATAATGGAAATAATTCAATAAATATAACTTCTTTTATGTTATGATCAAACATTTGTAAGAAAATAATTTTAGTCAATATACAAAGGATTAAGTAAAAAAGGGAATGATTCCAAAATTTCATAATAGTTTGTCTTCTATTTTTGTGGGTAATTATAAATTGCAGTGAGTAATATGTAACAAATATTCTCATGTTTTCTAATTATACAAAAAATGGAAAATGACAAAAAAATAAAGAAAAAACCACAATCGAATTGTTAAAAAAAATTGCAAAAATAACTTTGCATTTAATATATATGATTCCTAAAAAATAAAATATAGATCACAAATTTAATATAAAACAAGGATGGTATGCGAAGCATATTGAGTTACTAGATTTTAATTTAATTTAATATTAGTACTAAGTTTTCTATATAATTTAAAAAATAAAAATTCTAATTTTAATATCAATATTAATATTTTAAGTTTTTCCGGTTTATTGAACTAAACCCGGTTCAGTGAAGCACAAGTTGCATCCAACAATCACATGGACCAAGAATCAACGGCTCAGATTAATTATGACTACAATGACTGTTTTTTGAAAATGAAAACTTGATGAGTCATCATGCCCTTCAGGCGTCAACTATAGAGAGAGAGAGAGATGGGTGCTCATTTCGGTGCATTGCAAGGCTATAGCTAGGCGTGGCACGCAGTCTGAATCCAAAAAATCTGAAGCTGAGGTTTGTTGGTCTGTGTGTGGTTGTGTGATGGAGAAGTTGGAGACCAAGAATGGAGAAAAGGACGACTTGCTTGCAAGGAAGAAGAAGAAGCCACAGTTGAATAATCCTTATGTCCCGTTTGGTAACTCTCATGTCTCATCTACGCCATTAACAATCTCCTTTCCATTTTTTTTTTTTTTCATTTTCTTATTTGAAGTTCTTTCGATTACTTTGTGCATCTGAAACTAAAATTTTTTTCTCTACTGAAATATGCTATCAAATTGCACCCGCCAGCCTATTTGATTGTTGGTTTTCCGGTAGGCAAATCTGTATCTTCCTGTTATATAAAGTTATAAAAATCATGAAAATATATAACTTATAAAAGTTCGAATGCTAGATCTTGAGAAAGAGAGTATCCCTACAAGGATGCAAATCTGTATCTTAAAGCTTGTGTATGGCTGTGTGTTCAGGTGCATTTATAGCGGCTGGAGTATTAGCAGCAGGATTAATGAGCTTCAAAAATGGCGATTCGGTACTGGGTTAGAGGTTGATGAGGGTTCGTGTGTTTGCCCAAGGTGCCTCTGTGGCTCTCATGGTTGCCACCGCTTACTACTTTGGTGACAAAGCTGCTTCAGAACGAGAAAGACATGCAAAGTGATTCTTACACTTTCTCTGCCATAATATAAAATAATGTTAGTCATAAATTACCTATATGTGCCTACATATTTTTCAATTTTGACAGTAAACTTTGGTTAAACCAATTTCTTTTTTATTTAATATTTGTAAGGTATTTATTTTTTATTTCGTTAAGCAATCACGTGTAAAATACAATATTTTACCATTTAAAAATAATGAAAAGACTTATAATAACTTTTTTATCCATATTTTATATCTCAAAATTTTATAAGAACTAATAATTTTATCTGTTATATTTTTATTTGTATATGTGCTATGCGAGGTTGCATGGAAACAACTAAGAAACAACAACTTATGTATTTTATCTCAAAATTTAAAATCGAGTATATAAGAGTCAAATATCTAAAATTGACAAAAAAAAAAAAAGAGAGAGTTGATTTAGTTTCTGCATATTTTCCTATACCATTCATTCTCATCTAAGACCATTTTCTCAACTAAATATATAACTATCATATCTTTACGAATGCATTGCATCCAAATTTTTAGTGGTCTACCTCTACGTTTTATTAAATTCTTATATTTAAGTTCTTTATCTTCCTAATTGGTGCATCCTTAGACCTTCACTGTAGATGTCCAAATCATCTCAAACGGTATTCTCGTAACTTATTTATAATTGAACTAATTCTCAATTTATTACATATCTCATCATTTTTAATTCTATCATTTCTAGTTTTATCACGCATTTACCTAAACATTCTTATTTCAGTTACAGTCATTTTTTACTCTTATTACTGTTTAATGACCCAATATTCAGTGTCGTATAATAAAGCAGATCTTATTGCGGTTTCGATTTTATAGAATTTTCATTTTAAATATAATGACATCATGTGATTAAAGAGAATTTCGGATGTTTTTTTTCATTTCATTCAACCTGCTTAAAAAAAATTACTTACATTCTCATCTATATTGTTATCATTCTGAATGATCAAAACAAAATATCTAAATTGTTCACTTTTTGAAACTTCTCTTCCTTCTAACTTAGTCGTTTTTCCATTATTCAGATGGTTGTCACTAAATTTACATCTCATATATTCAGTTTTAGATATATTCAATCTAAATCCTTTAGATTCTAACGTGTCTGTCAATAACTCTAATTTAGTACTGATTCTCTCTTTAATTTCATCAACAAAAACTATATCATCTGTAAAAAACATATACCATAGTATTTCATTTTGAATATTTTTTATAATTTCATTTATCACTATTGCAAATAATATGAGATTCAATGTCGAATTTTAATAAAACCCAATATTAATAGGGAAGCTATCGTTCAGCCCTCCGCAAATTCTTACATTGGTCACAATTTATTCATTCATATCCCTAATAAGATTAATATATTTCAAAGAGATTCATTTTTTTATCAGCGTCCATCACAACACGTCTATTAGGACTCTATCATATGTTTTCTTTAGATCAATGAATACCATATGTAGATCTCTCTTTTACACTTTAAATGTTTCTATCAACTATCTTAATAGGTAAATTGATTTAGTGGTGGATCGGTGTGGCATAAATCTGAATTGGTTCTAAATCATACTTATCTCCTGTCTCAATTTATGCTCTATCACTATTTCTCATAATTTTATCTTATGGTTCATGATTTTAATTTCTCTATAGTTTAAACAATTTTGTATGTCCCCTTTATTCTTATACAATGGAATAAGTGTTCTTTTTCTCCATGTGTTGGACATTTTATTTGTTTGTCAAATTTTGTTAAAAAGAATCGTTAACATTGTTACTCTGAATTTCACTCAAACATTTCCACAGTTCAATAGGGATGCTATTAGATCATATGATTTTATTATTTTTTATTCTCTTTAAACTCTCATTTAATTCATGGGAACAAATTTTACGTTTAAAATATCTATCAATCTCTTTTATAGGTGTTTTTATATTTTTCATATTTATTATACTCTTAATATTAAACAGATTATTGAAATATTCCCTCTATCACTTTCTTATTTTCTCGTTTCTTACAAGTGTATTATTTGTTTTATTTTTAATACATTTAATCTCATTTTAATTTTTTTTCTTCATCTTCCTTAGTCTGACAATTCTATAGGAAATGGAAATAACGCTATTGGAAATGGAAATATAAAAAAATGCGTAAATATAAAAAATATGAAAATTTTTATAAAAATATTAATTATTTTATAGAAATTATAAAATAACTTTTTTTAATAATATGAATTAAAAATGATCAAGTAATTATTAATCATAAGATAAATAATATAAAAAATAAATTATAATTAAATTTAAAAAACGTGTTAATATGGTCGACTCCAAATTTATTAATCATAGAAAAATTCGTACAAATTAAATCTTTTTTTTATTTTGATTTTTAATATTTATCTTTTATATGGTCGATTCTAAATTTTAGAATAGAAGATTTATATTGTTGTTATATAAAAAATATATAAATATAAAAATATAAAAATTCATATGTAAATATTAATTAATTTAATATATTAAGTCGTTTTGAAAATATAAAATGATAATTTTGAGAAATGTGAGGAGAAGATTACGTATATATATGTTTATTTTTTTTATCTTAAGTCGAATGATATTTTATATATTGGGTGCACCCTAATATTGAGAAACGCGAGATATAAAGCTAAGCATTTGATGATCAATTTCTTAGAATATATTCATTTTAGGTTAAATTTTGATTTCTGATCCATGCAACCAACCATAAATGGACAGGCGTATTATCATTAACAGTCAAAAAAAAACCTTAAACAACTTTAACCTCACATAAATACAAGGGTCTGTCTCTTTTTATCCTTTTTTTCTCAACTATTATTATATTTAAAAAGGATAAATAAATAAAAATTGAAGAAAGAAAATTATATTTAAAAAAAATCAAATTTTAAATGGAATGTGGAGGAAAGGAAGAGGCAAGGCCAAGGCAAAGAAAGCACGTAGAGGCGGAAACAAAGCACGTGCATTAGGAACATGTCGATACCCATTCCGGGCGTCTCTCACCATCCACTTTCTGATTTTCCGTCCTTTTTTAATCTCCTTTCTAATCCATTCTCCCCCTCTCTCTCTCTCTCTCTCTCTCTCTCTCTTCTTTCTCACAATTTCATCATACTCCACCCTACTCCCCCGTCTCTGTCTCTGTTTCTGTCTCTCTCCGTCCTCTCAAGGCAATCTCCATCTGGGTTGGTTCTATCTCAGGCCCTTTTCTACTCCCACTTATGATTTTTGGAGCATGCGTGTTTTGTGCTTGTGTTAATGCCTCTTCAATTCCTTTTTCTTTTCTCTCATGAATATTAACTGGGGTTGTTCCTTGATACAGAATCTGATAAAACAACTGCCTACAGCTTATCAGTTAATGTGGCATTGTCGTTACCGTGATAGTAATTATGCGATCCTTGTGCATATTCTTTGATTTTCTCATCTGGGTTTTCTCTGTTTGATAATTTTTGTGGTTTTAGCCGTACGTTTTTCATTTTTCTCCTCTCAATTTTGAGTTTGTAATATGAATATTTAATAAGTAGCATTGCAACAAGTGGATGTGCCATCTCGTAATATGATTGTTGATATTTTTAATGGAATGGGTTGCTATATTATGTATCTTACATTGAAATGCACATAGGATTTAACTTGTGTGGTGACTCTTAACTCTGTTATAGACTTGATGACTGCCTGTTAGTGGATCACATTGCTCACGCTAGGGGCAAAATGATCCTTCATTTAACTTGCAAAAATGCGAGAGTGTTTAGCATGAAAATCAGAAAATTTTTGTGTTTTAGTGTATCGATCCGAGAGAGATGGTTGATTTTGGAAGTGGTAAGACTTACTACTGCAATGTTGTGAAACCAACTAAATATATCGTCAAGGCTTCTATGGTTTATATTCCGAACATCATAATTTCTGTCTTTCTTGCTGTCAGCTATGCTACTATTTGTATCTCTTTTTGATAGACAATGTAATCTGGCTCAGATTCGGTAATACAGTTCTGCAAGCAACAATACATAGCAAAGAAGAATGTCGTCTCCAAGCAAGAGGAGAGATATGGATGTCATGAAATTGTAAAGTTCAATAGTCTTCCTCGTCTTACTCTTTTTTGGTTTTTTACTGCATGACCTGCAGCTGTGCTGTTAATTCTGTGGCAATTTAACCCATCCTTTCTAATTCTATTTCAAAGACCAGAAATTAAATTCAGTTTAGTATATACCTTCTCTGTTTCTCACACTCTGAGTGGAATACTTAAGTTTTTTGTGACAACTAGTTGTTCCTTTTCTCTTCTTGTTTTAAGTCAGAATTCAAGAATGCCTTTTATGTATATCACAATTATTTATGTGTTGGGGGCAGTTATACAGAGGATCTGACCTTTTGATTTCATTTCTTGGTTTGAGTTATGTAGGATGATGAGTGATTTTGCTGTGGAGACAATAAATGATGGAATCAATGAATTCAATGTGGAACTCCATGGCCCTAAAGAAAGTAGGTTCCTTATCTTGTCCACACTCCTCTTCTGTTAAAAATTTCTCATTGGCAGTTGTCTTACACAATTTGTTTCTCTCTCTGTTCTATTAAACTGAACTTAAATGAGAATAAGTCTCTTAGCTATAAAACATTGCTTGCTATTGTGTTACGGAATGCCAATGCTTTATTGAAATTTTAAAGTGTGTTGTTCTCCTGTTGTTATATTCTAGCATCAAATTTTATGAATGTAGCTAATCCATGTGTATACCCAGCTTATCACAAGCCAAACTGTGGCTGTCAGTGTATGTGGCTAGGACTATAAATTGTTGGCTTTCAACACTTTCAGATCTATAGCTCTAAGGTGAGTTATGTAGTTCCGCCGAAAGTCAAAGCAGAGCTCCATAGTGTTGTTTTCTCTGTTGCTTCTCATTTGTCGGGTTCAAAATGTTACCCCTCTATGATCCTTCTGAGCTAGGTAACATCTTTTTTTTTTTCAGAAGCACAAAGTCAATCTTGCTTTTAGAACTTATATAGTGACTTCACTGTAAAAAGTTCAAGAACAATAAATTTCTAAAGTCAGTGTCCACAGCCGGGATGTGTTGGTGATTTTGTCTTTGACCTGGGTTTGGACTGGAAATGGTTTCATTTCATAGTCCTTGTCTAACAATGTTAGTGCAACTTGCATCTTATGCGCAAATTATCAATGTCACCAACTATTTCCATCTAGAACTGTCTCATGAAATTTCCAACTTAGAGTGTTCCATCTGTAGTGAACTATCTTACACTTCTCCTTATTTTATTTAGAAAACGTGTGAATAAAATTCTCTCTCACATGTTATTTCACTATATTTGTTATCCTGACATGGCATGTTAATGTTATGCTCTTATTTCAAATGTTCTTTTTTGGCAGGCCTGTATGAAGGTGGTATCTGGAAAGTCCGTGTGGAGTTGCCTGATGCTTATCCATACAAGTCTCCTTCTATTGGATTTCTGAACAAAATATTCCACCCAAATGTTGATGAGCTGTAAGCTGTAAAGTTTGATAAATTGTTCACTCTTCTTAGATTCCTTGCTATTCCATTATTGTTTTCTAAAATTAAGACTACATGGTTAAGATTGTTGAAATATTATTAGAGTATCCTACTCCATTTCTTAAGATGGTGGAGGTATCTAATTTAACATTTAAAATATGATTGGTTGATGCAATTTTTGGAATGAGAATGGCGTATCTTATGATTGGCATTTATCCTACTTCCAAGAGCGTTATTTTTTATGCCCACTTCCTTGGGTATCATGAAAATTACTAATCAGCATTTGGCAATACAAAGAATTCCACAAATCTAAATATCTTCATGATTAGTGAGTTTGATGTATGGTATATTACACTGACAAGTATGGATAGTTTATTTTGGTAAAATTATTAAGGTTCTTTTAGAAAAAAATTGGTTTTTTAAAAAGAAATTATTTGTTTTGAAAAGACATTAAACTTTCTATGAATACCCTAGTTGGTCTCTTTTGTGAGTCTGGTCATACAGTGTTATATCGAAGTTGTAACTAATTGCTGGCTGAGCTTGAAAATGTATAATGCAGGTCTGGTTCTGTTTGCTTGGATGTAATTAACCAGTCATGGAGTCCAATGTTTGGTAATTATTAATCATTCTTTGGGTATCTGAATTAGTGTATCTGATTTTGGCATGGATATCATCATCTCAACATGCACGTTCTTACTTTTCGCCCTACCTTCTTGGTATCAGGAAGAAAATTCCTGTTTTTTAATGATATTCATCTTTACTGGAATCTGCTAGCTCTTAAATTGGGATTTTTAATTTGTTGCAGATCTTTTGAATGTATTTGAGGTTTTTCTTCCACAGCTCCTGCTTTACCCTAATCCTTCAGACCCATTAAATGGTGATGCAGCATCTCTAATGATCAAAGATAAGAACCAATATGAACAGAAAGTCAGAGGTAATCATCTGGATTCAAATGTCTACATCATCTGTTCAATTGAAGGACTAAATGGAAGGCTCTCTTTGTTATTATGGTGATTTTGGCTTTGTTATCAAACGGCTCAAATTCATGTCATAGGGCAGTGAATATTGCATTGTTGATAGACTTGACACAATGTATGGTGTACGTAAGAATAGCTGTTTTGTTTTTTATTTTTTTATTCTGCTTCCTCATATCCATAGAAGCAAGTGGCTGTGAGCTGTAAAATAAACAACTGGAATTGACCCTTCTGGTTCATAGAGTATGTCTAAACATTTCTAACGTTTTTTTCCTTTCCAAACAGAGTACTGTGAACGTTATGCAAAGAGAGAGAATATCACCAACACCATCTCAGAAGAAAGTGATGAGGAAGTCAGCGACGAGGATATCAGTGATGGGCATAGTGTGACGACTGATGAAGAGGTAGCTGGGCATGTGGAGCCATAAGGAAATATTCCAGCCTCTGTTGTTCAGATTGGCCCCTCCATTCAGTGCTTATCCCCCCTTTCTAATTCTGTATGATTATTTAATGGCTTGTAAAATTTAGTAGGCTCTTGTTGAAGATTGTCCGTGGTTACCACCCTCATGTACTTGGTTAAATTATATGCTAGCAGATAGGGGTGGACCAAAAACTGAAACAAAGAAAATGGAAATAAATTGTAGATTCTTTCTTAAAGTACTTATTTCTTTAAAATTGTTTTCCAGAAGGATATTATCAATGATTGATGAAACAGTTTGACTTCATGTCATATTAATTTGATGATTTGGTTCTGGACAGTTTCAATGTTTATGCTGATCTTTCAGAGGATTCCTTTGAATGGTCTTCTTGTACTGCAAAACTGTTGGATAACTATAAGTATGGGGAGACTAGCAACCTGGATTGTATAGTCGATGAACTACTTATGGGAGTAATTTACTTGTATCAATTATATTTCCTTAGTCTATTATTGCAAAGATTTGCTGATGACAATAATTTGCTCATTGAGACAACAGGCAAGTCACTCAAATGATGTATTTATCCATTTATCTTTTTTCCCTTTCAAGTGTGAAGCCCTGATTTCTATAAATTTGTTACTTATGACCCTTCTGCTTATAGGTAAATAAATTTACATCAAATGTTGCTTGGTCATTACATACACGTGGGGAGAAAGAACAAGGAGTAAATTGACAGACTGAAAAAGCTTCAAATGTGGCAGACAGATGCCAGTGATCACCTATTGGCCTCTACTATTCTTTGAGCATAGAGACACATGAAAGTGGCAAAAACAAAGATTGCAACCTTCAACTTATTCAGGTCAGTGGAACTTTCTTGTAAGCCTTTGGAATATTGGTATTTAACATAGAGTTTTCTGGAGTTTGAATTGGTAGCTATCATGAATGATGCTTCTCACTGGGAAAAGCATCTTGGAAAGAGTATCGTTAAATTGTATAAGCCAAAGTTATTATTATAAACAAAATGTTACATGACCAAAATGAACTTCTTATCTCTTTGAAAATCATCAATGACAAGGACATCTTGTTTCAATTTGAACTATTTCTGTTTGCCAGCCATTTTTTCAAATATTAGTTGGATCCAAATGGACTGGTTCCCTGTTCTACAGTTGCACATTGTTACTGCAACAACACAAATTTTCATAGTAGAATCCGACATATGGCATTAAGCATTAATATAAATTTCATCAACCATATGAATATTGAACTTTACTCCTTTCACAATCCCCATTACTCAAATATCATCATCATGTTCTAAACTTAAATCTTCACCAAAATTGGTCAAATTTGCAGAACCATTTTTGACAAAGTTCTGATCATCCAAAATGTATAGATTTCCCACTTGGGTACTGCTCGTTTTACTCTTTTCCCTGCTCCATATGGCAAACTTTGTGGATGATGACACCAGGAGTATCCTGGCTAACTTTTTTGGTGCTCTATCTAGCAACAATGAAGCATCTAATGCGAACATCAAGGCTGCAAGGAATTCACAAGATCCAAACTCAAGTTCCAGATGGGTCGGTGACAAAAACTCGAGTTTAAAAGTTCAAAGAATTACCGAATAGCTTAATTCAGAGGGTTTTACAACAAAAAATTGAAGTTTAAATGAATGAAGAACAAAAAAGGGTTTTAATTATGCTCATACAATCCTAATTTGAAGAATAAATGATCCAAAACTATTCAAGACCAAGGGATGATGAAAATAAATAAAAATAACAGCAAAACTTGGTCAAAATTGTTTGGTTTATTTAGTTTCCTAATTCTTATTTATAGTTTATATTTTAGTTTCCTATTTTTTTTAATTGTTTAGGAGTTACTAAATTTTTAGTTTTCAATTTAGTCTTTATTTTTAGTATATAAATAGACCATTACACATTGTATAAAATACAACTTATGACAATTTTAAAAGAATTAATAAAATTGTGAGGTTTATTCACACAAGTTTTGTTCTTTTGAAAACTTTTGAGCTTATTCAAAATAGGAGTTTTGTTTAATTCTTTGACTTATCAATCTAGGTTTCGAACCACCTTGGTTGTAGCGTCATTCATTCCATCTTTATACCAAGATTCTTATTCTAGTGAGAAACGGCTCTAAGGTCATATACCTTAGATTCTTTCTCCTTTAGGGTAAGAGTTGAGGTTTTTAATTCCACCGGTTCAAATAATTCGTTGGAATGATTTTTTGGACTAAATTAACTTGTTCGTGGGTTCTAGAGTTTCGACACCCAACGGGTTCACATCAGTTGGTATAAGAGCAATTTCGGGTTACCCTTCGAATTGTTCGTACTTGTCTATAATTTTTTCATTTTGCTTTATTCTTTTTGTGTTTTGGTATTTATACTATTTCCAATTTCGATTTATCGTGAAGACCAAAATTCCTAATTCGTGGGTTTAATTTTTTTTTTTGGGTATCTTTCATGCTTGAATTTTCTTTGGTGCTTCCATAGTTCCAAAAAAAAGGGTTGCAAATAAAAGGGCCGTGAAAAAAAAAAAAGGCAGCTTTCAAAATTTTTCAATTTTTTTTTTTCAAATTTGTGACTTTCCTTATTCTTACTTTTCTTTTCTTTCTTTCTTTGTTTCCGTTATTATCGTTTTTTTTTCATATAAGTCTTTGAATTTTACAAAGTAATTATTTTTGAGTTGAATTCAAAAAGTTGTTATTTCATAAAGGTGGTAAGAGATATGTTCGATGGATTGAATTCATTGAGATTTTTTCCAAGCAAAATGCGGTTGCGGATGCACTTTCACACAGGTGACGATTTGGAGACAAATCGTAGTCAAGAAGGGGGGAATGATGTGAATATTAAGACTGCAAAGAATTCACAAGATCCAACTCAAGTTCCAGATGGGCCGGTGACAAAAGATCGAGTTAAAAAGTTCAAAGAAATACCAAATAACTTAATTCAAAGGGTTTTACAATAAGAAATTAGAGTTCAAATGAATGAAGAACCAAAAGAGGTTTTAATTGTACTCATACAAACCCAATTAGAAGAATAAAGGGTCCAAAACTATTCAAGACCATGATGAAAATAAAGAAAAATAACAGCAAAACTTGTCAAAATAGTTTGGTTTATTTAGTTTCTTAATTCTTATTTATAGTTTATATTTTAGTTTCCTATTTTTTTTAATTATTTAGGAGTTACTAAACTTTTAGTTTCCAATTTAGTTTTTACTTTTAACCTATCAATAAGCCATTACACATTGTGTAAAATATAACTTATGATAATTTTGAGATAATTAATAAAATTATGAGATTTCTTTACACAAGTTTTATTCTTTTGAGAACTTTTGAACTTATTCAAGATAGGAGTCTTGTTTAGTTCTTTGACTTATCAATCTAGGCTTCAAACCACCTAGGTTGTGACGTCATTCATTCCATCTTTATACTAAGATTCTTGTTCTAATGAGAAACGGGTCTAAGGTCATATACCTTAGGTTCTTTCTCCTTTAGGGCAAAGGTTGAGATTTTTAATTCCACCGGTTCAAATAATTCGTTGGGACGATTTTTTAGGCTAAATTAACTTGTTCATGGTTTTAGGATTTTTACACCCAACGGGTTCACATTAGTATCTACTCCAATTTCAGGTTGGAATATGACTTCTGATCCCTGCAAGGACCACTGGACTGGAATATTTTGTGATTACAAAAACACAGTGGTGAGGAAAATATACCTTGACAATATGAACTTTGCAGGACCTCTTAATGTGTCTATCTGCTATGTTCCATCTCTAGCTGCATCTCTTTCTGTACTTAGCCTTATCAACGACAATATCAGCGGAGAAATCCTGAAGAAATTGCAAATTGCACGCAACTCATGCGCTTGTACTTAAGTGGGAACCAGTTATCTGGAAAGCTTCCTGAATCGCTAGCCAGGTTAAATAATCTAAAAGGAATTGGAATCTCTGACAACAGTTTACCGTTAAGTTGCCAGATTTGGCTCGGATTACTTGTCTGGAGATGTTTCTTGCTCAAAACAATCAGCTTTCTGGCAAGATACCAAACTTTGATTTTTCCAACTTTTTACAGTTTAATGTATCCTTCAACAACTTTAGTGGATCCATTCCAAGAAATGGTGACAAGTTCAATGTCAGAGCTTCATGGGTAATCTGTGTCTATGCGGACCTCCATTGCCAAACAAATGTCCCAAGAATTACTCGACCGATGACATTCTCATGTACTCAGGCTACCTCATTCTAGGTTTAGCATTTCTTTTGTTTGTAATAGTCAGGATAATGAAACAGAAAAGGGAGGAGAAAGAGAAGATTGAGAGAGTGAACAAGGTGGCAGCTGTTGACATCAGTGACAACAAACTTAGTCCATCTTCAGCTGAGTACAAATCAGGTGTGAGCTGATCAGAGATTTCTATGGCATCAGTTGATGCTGATAGTGCTATGGTTTCAACATCCTTAATAGTTCTTACAAGTCCAATGGTAAACGGATTGAAAATTGATGATTTGCTTTAGGCCCCCGCAGAGTTACTTGGGAGAGGAAAGCATGGCAATCTCTATAAAGTCATCTGTGATAATCGAACGGTACTGGCTGTCAAAAGGATCGAGGATTGGACAGTATCACCCTATGAATTCAAGCTGAGAATGCAGAGGTTTGACCAAGGGAGGCATCCAAATGTGTTGCCGGCTATTGCCTTCTATTGTTCAAGAAAGGAAAAGCTTTTGGTTTATGAATATCTGCAAAATGGAAGTCTCTTCAGGCTTCTTCATGGTAATGTCTAGTCACCTTTAATGCATTTTAGCCATACATTATTTACTTGTAGAAAACTTTAGGGCATTCTTTCATGTAGTGGAATTTGTTAGTCACCACCTGACACTCCTCATTTCAAAGCATATGGTTATTTAGAAACCTGTCAATAATTATCTCACGTCTATGTTTGAGCTGGCAAAATATAGGTTTCCTTCTCCCTCATCCCATGATTACTGCCTGTAACATTCAACAGCCAGTTCATACTCCGATTCCCTTCTCTCCCTCATCCTCCGAAAACTGAATCTGAAACACCAAGTATGCTGGCTATGCTTAACCTGTTATGCTACCCATTTTCATTTGAGGATTCTAATGCAATAGGTATAAATTTCAGTTACCCATATGGGTGTAAGATTTGAATGGGGCAGCAGACTTAATATTGCTGCTACCATCGCCATGGCATTGGCCTTTATGCATCAAGAGCTCCAAGAAGATGGAATTGCTCATGGTAATCTGAAATCCTCAAACATTTTGCTGAGCAAGAACTTGGAGGCATGTATTAGCGAAAATGGTCTGATGGCAGAGAAGGAAAATCAATCTATTCCAAACAACATTACTGGTCCAAGAAGCGTGACCAATGTAATGAATCCATTCAAAGCAGACATACAGACTCGGTGTGATACTTCTACAGCTACTGACAGGAAAGCTGGTTCAGAACAATGAGTTTGACTTGGCAAAATGGGTTCACTCTGTGATCAGTGAAGAATGGACTGTTGAAGTTTTTGACTGAAGTCTCATAAAAGAGGGTGCGAGTGAAGAGAGAATGGTGCACTTGCTACAAATAGCTATAAAATGCATTAACAGTAAACCTGAGGAAAGGCCAGGCATCAACCAAGTTGCTGCTATAATCAACAACATCAAAGAGGAAGAAGAAAGGTCTGTTGTTCTTGAATCCTGATTTAGTAAAAACCTTCTTTTTATCATAGTTTAAGAGAAATTTCAAAAATTAAGAGTCATGGAAAGTTGGGGAAAAAAATTATCCGAGTCTCATGTTTTTCGTCTGAAGCATTAGTTCATAAGCAAGTGCATTTCTCTACGCCAGGAAGAGAAATACTGAAAGGGCATTAAATTGTCCATCTTGCATCTTATAAAAGGTGATATATTCAATGTCCTAGTAAATGAATAGAAGCTTCAGTGATCTTTTTGTTACCAGTGATTTGGTTCTCTCTCTCTCAACACATTTTGGCCTGTAACCATTTCCACTAATACATATAATGCAAGAGATATAACTCATGGCACTCAATTTCTTCTTCAAAAGTCTTTGATCCTTTTGCCTTGGCTCGGAAGAATCTTTTCCTTACCTCCTCATTTGACCTAATACCAATCTTACTCTTTTTTTTTTTAAAGGAGGGGGGGGATGTATAATCTTAGTCTTGTTTTATGTCTCAATCATTATTTTGGCTTTGGCATCTCGAACAAAAATTTTAGTGGGCCAGGGCCACTACCTCAGCCTCAAGTGGGTAGATCATGATTTCATCAAATTATCACTCTTATTGCTTCAAATCATCATCAAATGACTCAGATTTCATCAAAAGAAATAAGACACAATATTCAAGTAAAGTGAATAATCAGATTAGATATTCTAGGATGAATGTAAACTCTCGTGATTACACCTATAAACACTAATTACTTCGGTCAATAAGTGCCCATATGATGTTGTGCGTATAATTGCCATCAACATCGAGTAGATTAGGACATTCAATGGCCTTTCAAGGCATGAATCGTGTGGTGTTTACCTTAAGAGTTGCAAATGCCCTAGCTAGTGGCTTCTATCTAAGTTTACATGCACTTGAGAAACTTTTAGCAAATGAGATCCAATTAACCATATAAAACCAAAATTCGGGGAAATAAATAATTGGGTTCATGCAAAAATAACATTGATTTGGTTTGGGGGCCTAGACCTAGACCTAGACCTAGACCTTACGATTGATCAATTTGCAGCTTGGGTCTGCAACAACAAAATGAACCCATTATGTGTTTTTATGTGCATGATATAGCAAAAGATTCCAAAGCATCAAGCTATATTGGTTGGTGATGGGTCGATGATCACAGGAGGGATGGAAGGAAAATTCATGATGGGTTGGTGGTTGTTAAGCAAATTATGAAGCTGACAGAAAGCTCCAATATCAATAATTTTGAAAGAAAAGTGTCAAATTTTTGAATCAAAATAATTCTAATTTAATACCAAACCTAATTAATCCAAAGATTGAACATTAATACTTCTTAAATAAGTTTTAGAATTCAAATCTTATATACATCAAAAATAGACGTGAGATAGATTTTGGCTTTAAGGGTTTTGTCAGACACGGATTGAATTTAATCAAATTTAATATGATTAATGTAGGTGATTTATAAATAAAAAAATAATTCTGATTTAATTTTAAAATTGATGGGATGGGACTTAAAATAATTGGTCAAATATTATATTACAAAAATTTAGTTTTGTTGATTTTAAGACAAAAATGGTCATTTAGTCATTTCACATTTTCAGAAATTCTTTTACAAATAATAATAACAATTGTTGGCTCGAGGTAAGCAAGCACTCGAAGGCTAGTTTGAAAGGCATACAAATCATCACACAAACTTGGTAATGATCGTGGCATGAATATGATTAAAAGCACCAAAAACCCTACACCTGTTGGAGTTGGATAGTTCAACCAAACAGTTCCCCACACTTGGTTTCATCTTTTCTTTGATTTTTTTTCTAAAGCAGAATTAGGATTTTGATTACAAATTCAAAACCCATGCCTCGGCTTTTTTGTTTTTTATGCTAAGTAAGCGCCACCCACTTGATTCTTAGGACTTGAGACAAAGATGCATTCACATGTCTGATATCCTTCAAAGGAACAAACCAAAATTGCCCACTGTTCAAGGAATTCCCTCATAAACCAATGCATAAACAAGGAAGCTACAAATTCAACTTGAATGAACCTTGGAAGATAGCCAAGGATGAATTAATTTAATACACTCCAAAAAGCCAAGTATTCCTTTATTGTATTTCCCATGCCTAAGTGAATTTTGATCAAGACAAAAGCTCTAATTAAACTAAAATATCAAAACCATGTATCATCTGGTCATCTCTCATTACTAATAAAAATTATTAAAAAACGTTACGTATGAAGAGTTTAACAAGTGTATCGTATTTTTCTGAATTTGTATAAGTACTTTTTATATATGAATTAGATATAATAGTATAACTTATAAGAAAAGATATGTTTCATCTGATGTTAACAAAACAAATCAACTCAATATTACTCCGATTTGATACCTTTGGAAGTTGTTTTTAGTGCAAGAAATGTTCCCTTCCACAATCTTGCTGGTTTGCTCAATTTCAAACATTTAAAGAGTTTGGTAGCCTTTTTTTTTTTAACAAAAAAATACAATTACGAGGGATAAAATCAGGAAAAAGATGATAGAAATGAAGAGGGTTTACCATTTGAGCTGTTTCTGAGGGACGGGTAGCCAATTTTGTTAACAAACAAACAAATGGGTTGCCAAAGAAGCATTCATTTGTGACATTTTCATGACAAGTAAAATTGCTCTTAGTAATGCAATTTAATTTGGCACATTTCTTTTGTAGGATAATCCCAAATGTTCATTGCTTTCTTTTAATTCTTGTAGTGATCTCTCGTTTTGGAATGGAAAAATATCGTTGTTCACATAATTAAACAATAAGCAAAACTTCAATCCCTTAAGTGGAAAATTTTGGTTCAATCCAATTTAGTAGCAATCTCTCTTGTAATCTTTAATCCAAAGAAATATAGAAACCTCTCTAGGAAAGAACAAATTGCACAAATAATACCCCAAATAGTAATCAATTTTGTACTTCTCCTCTTAAAAGTCAAAACAAATCAAAATTTGCTTATTTAGGACTACTTTGAAGAAATAAAAAAAGCAAGAAATATATGTGCCAGATGAAACTAATTACTTTGCACCGAAACGTAAACAGAAAATGAAATAATACGAAAAAATGACATTTTATAAAAATACAAAAAAAAGCATGAAAAATATATAAATATAAAAATATAAATTTTTATGTAAATATTAATTATTTTATGAAGGTAATAGAATAACTATCATTTGTAATAAAAATTTAAAATGATCAGATTTTGTAATTATTAATTATAAAATAAATTTTGGCAAAAGTGTTTCTTTTTTTTTTTTTGAATTTAAGTCAAAAGAAATTTTGTTTGAGGATGGTGGCATAACCCCAAAAAGAAAAGAGACTGAAATGGCTAAATATATAACTGGAAACTATTTAAGCAAAATGATGATTTTATTATTGAATTTTTAACTACAAAAAGTAATTGCTATTTATTGGCTCATATTGATCAAGAAAATCTACAATTCATCAGACATTTTCCTTGGGGACTCCTCAATCCAAAGGTGAAATTATTTAGTTTTAACTTGAAAAATCTTTAATATGGTTTTTTTAATTAAAATCTCGAGTTAAAATTTTGAAATTGAAAAAATAAATATCGGAAGAGTCAATTCCTAAAAATTAAATCTTATAACTACTTAAATCAAATTAGTCGGATTTCTAGATACAGAGTACCAAAAAAAAAAAAATTCTTTGATAGGTGGATTCGGATGATCTCTCAAAAGCTCTTTAAACTTTAATTCATGGTAAATTTCTAAAATTCATTTTCATTTAAATAAATATTACATATCTACCCTGTATAACTAAAATGTCACAGATATATATATATATATTTACTTGTCATGAAAATGCCTATATGTTAAATATATGATATAACATTTTAGTTGATAAAATATGTTAACATTTTATAACCATAATCGGTTATTTTTGGGTTAACATCAAAAAAAAAAAAAAAAAAATTCATGTCATGAATTAAAAAAATATATTTTGAATTATAGTTTTAGAAACAATATTTTAGAGGAAAATAATATTTGGAGTTAATATATATTTTATTTCTTAAAATTTCACAGGACAATCAACACCAAAAGCTCTTGCTCAATTTTTTTTTCCCCATATAAGTAGTTTTGTTTTCTTTGATCTTTGTTTTTTTAGCAAAACCCTAATTTAGAGTTAAAAACTTGATTAAGTCCTATTTTAGGTAATTTTTAAATTATTTTTTATTGTAAGAATCTTATTTAAAAATTAAAATAGAATTTATTTATTTTTTCCACTTTATAATTGATATTTTGTATTCAAAGAACGGAGAAATGATTTTTTTTTAAGAAAAAAAAGATTTTTGCCTTGGAGTGGAATGAAAAGTGGAAATAGCCATGACGCGCGCCATGGAAGAGGGTGGAGCAAGCAATGGCATAAGTTGGATGGACCCCGTGTAGTCCCGCTCAAGTACTTCCTTTTTGTCAATGCCTCTGTTCCCTCGCACTTCGGAAAACAAATGTGTCACTACCCACCTCTAATATGTTGCCTCCCCATCCTACCTTTCTAAACTGCCCCAGATTCTCTCTCTCTCTCTCTCTCTCTCCCCCCCCCCCCCCCAAAAAAAAAAAAAGGAGCTTAATTCCCCTTCGTAAGGAGCCGGTTCTCCTAGGGTATTTCTTTCATCATCTTCAAAAACCCATCTCGAAAAATGGGTAGGGGAACTGCAACCATATTATACATCTTATTGTTATTTTGTTGCAATGAATGACTGCTTGGCTTTATGTTACTTATAGTCCCAGACTGAAAATGTCAAAGGTTTCGGATTCTGCTATGTTGTTCCTACTCCTAAATCAAATTGTGGGGTTTTAGTATCTTAGGGTTTTGATTCAATGGAAGAGGAGAATAGGGTGTTTTTGTGTTGGCTTGGTGATTGTTTTCAAATGAGTTGTTGGTGAACGATGGTTTTCTGGGTGTGCCCAGAATGATCTGTTCGATGTCAGAGAGCAGAAGAGAGCATCATGGTTGGTCTATGGAGCATGCTAAACATACTCATCTCAAGATGTCTTGGATTCACCCCCAAATCAAGCAAAAAGATGTGAACTTGGCTTACGCAACACCATATTTTGCTACTTTTGTTAGAGACTCTATACCACCAACATCAACATCAACATCTTCAACTTCTTCAGTTTCATCTGGTACTAAAATTAGTCCAGCTGTTCTTTTTATTATAGTTATATTTGCTGTTTTGTTTTTCATATCTGGGCTTCTTCACTTGCTTGTTAGATTTCTTATAAAGCACCCATCTTCCTCGTCCGCATCTCAATCTAACACCTACCCAGAAATTTCTGGTTCTAATGCCCTTCAGAGACAATTGCAACAGTTATTTCATCTTCATGACTCTGGTCTTGATCAGGCTTTCATAGATGCCCTTCCTGTTTTCTTGTATAAGGAGATAGTGGGTCTAAAAGAGCCATTTGATTGTGCTGTTTGTTTGTGTGAATTCACTGAGAAGGACAAGTTGCGATTGCTACCTATGTGTAGCCATGCTTTCCACATCAACTGTATAGACACTTGGCTTCTGTCAAATTCAACTTGCCCTCTTTGTAGAGGGACTCTTTTTGCTCATGGGTTTGCTATGGAAAACCCAATGTTTGATTATGATGATGTAGGAGATGAAGATGGGCATGTTGTTCATGGAGAAAATGGTTTCTCTTTAGGCCCAAAGAGAGTGGTCGATATTGAAGAAGCTGTGGTTGAATCTGGGGTTTTACCCGTGAGGTTAGGCAAGTTCAGAAAGTTGAATGATGGAGGTATGGAGGCAGGAGGAGGAGAGACAAGTAGCAGTAATTTAGATGCTAGAAGATGTTATTCAATGGGCTCATATCAGTATGTGGTTGATGATTCGGATTTGAGGGTGGCCCTAGGGCAGTATAGGAATGGTGGTGCTGATGTGAGGCTTGTGAAAGAGGCAGGACATAATGGGGATTCTTCGGTTGTTGGGGATGTGGAAGGGAAGAAAATTATGGCTGGGGCTAAAGTTGATAGCTTTTCTGTTTCCAAGATCTGGCTTTGGTCAAAGAAGAGCAAATTTCCAAGCTCATCAAATACCCAGATGGATGCTCTTTCTTCTGTAAACATGAATTTTCCATGGACTGAAAGAAAACAAGGAGGGTGAAAGGTATTCTTTTTCTTTTGTTTATTCCTTTTTTTTTCCATGATTGATTACTAATGGATTAATTAATCAAAAGCTCTTCCAACCTTTTGTATAGATCCTCTTCTTCTCATATATTGGAATGCTAATTTCTGGTGGCCTTAGAATGTATTATGGAAATGTAGCATTTTCTTGCTTGCTAGTCGCCAACCTTTACCTTTTACCTTTATTCTTATGTATGTTTTCAAGAGCAATTTCTTGGTTGAATTGAAGTTTTAGTGCTCCCTTTCCAAATCTATCCTGTTGTAGGAAAAGATGCTAATATGACAATCTTGGTTGCTTTTGTCTGTCATTTCAGTGGCTACAAGTGAAAGATTAGCAATCTCTTTTTCACCGTAGTAAATTTGCAGATCTATTTGATTGAGTAACTTTGCTAATATAGACTGCATAGAGCATTCGTACAGCATTTAAAACTTTTTCCCTCCAATCACAACATAGAGTATTTCATGCGTGAGTGAATCTTTTTTATTTTTTTAACCAATCGTATCCTTAAATGACCTTTTAAGTGTTTCTTATATGAAAAAATAATGGGACCAAGGGTCCATTTTCTTTTGCTTTTCTTGACTTTTAGTTGCTTTATTTGTTTCTTTTTTGCACTCCCTTACTCTTTTCTTTCTTTTATGATCCTTTTGGGTTAATGCGTGCATAAATCTTTGAATGAGGGTCAGTCATCTTCTTGGCTGGGCAGTGGTGGTGGGATCCATGAGAGCAGTGTTGACAGAATTTCTGATTCTTGTGAAGACAGCCTTGATTCAAACCTTGGCTGTATTGGCTGCTTGTGGGGTCTTTCTTGCCCTCTCCATGTGGTCATGTTGAAATTAATCTAATGTTCATATCTTGTAAGGTTGTGATCCTATGCTCCATAGTTTAGCAAGCTCTCGTAGGCTTTCATAATGTAGATTGGTTGGTGAAACGTAAACATAATTAGATATGCGAAAACATCCCTAATCTAACCAATCAGAGATAATTTCTTCTTTTAGTTTCACTCAAACACGAAGCTTGTCCAATTAGCTGTGCCCAACAAATGCTACAAGTGTGCATCATAGAAGCCTTATGTATAAGATTGAGAGAGATGCATTTGTTTACAACATCTGACTTGTTAATTATTTCCCTCTTGTTTTGTTCCATGCCTTTTTGACGTTTTTTAATATTGTTGGGTGGTTTGGAAATTTAGGTGGTCGGTGCAATGTCTCATCAGACCAAAGTTAACCATCCCCACCAAGGAAGTGGACTAACCTAGAAGTCCGAAAGGAAATGAGTGTGATCTTTACATCCAACATTAGACTCCACTTGCTGCTTTTGTCAATCTCTCAAAGTTGGTGCAACAGCACCACATAGAGTGAGTGATGGGATTGTGTTTTTTTATTGCCTCTATTCCTAGGTTCAGGCACTTCGTTTTTTGGCTTGTTGGATCCAAGGTGAAATTCTTTTTACAGGGTCACTATCCCTAATCCAGGCTGAATTTGTGGGCCTAGAGACTGGGATTTTGAAAGGAAATCTCATATTTAGTTTTAAAATGAACAAGAAGAGGTTCAACCTCCAAAATTGAAGGTTTTATGTAGTCAAATGATGCCTCTCTCTCTCTCTCTCTCTCTCTCCCAAAAAAAAAATGATCATGCCTAATATTAAGGCCCGTTGTAGTTTGGCACCTGGTGAAATTTAATCAACTGTTAAATCTAATCCGTGCTGAGAAGGTGTTTGGTTGACTAATTAACAAATTTAAGCAAAACATGAGGATGTGCATGTGTCATGGGGCCTGCAAGCTTGTATTCTGCTGGGTGATGCCAACAATTAACAACAGTTTTTGGCCAGCTGTCATGCTAAGGTCGCTTTTCTGGAAATCTTGGCACAGTTTATCTCTATTTTATTTTACTTATAATATTTTTAAATTAAAATGATATTTTTTAAAGAAAATATAAGATTTTGTGTTAAAAAGTTCTTCTGAACTCACTTAACCCCCACTCCTAAATCTTTAAAATTTGTCACCAAGCATCTGACAACTTCTGTGGAAGCCTTTAGTATAAAATGAATGAGCAGATCATGGGAGACGATGCATGAAAAGATTGCCAACTAGGGAATGATCAAAGTAGAAATAAAGTTGTAACCCCAAAAAAAAATAAAGCGGTAAAAATAAAGTCAAATTCATGAGAGAAGTGGAGCCCTAGTTCTGTTATACCTGGAAAAAAAAAGTATTTCTTTTTAATAAATTAGAGAACTGAGATACAATCATTCTGAACTTTTGAAGAGAATCAAACCCAAGCCTTACAGTTCATGGTGTTTGGTATAAACTTTGGAAGCATCAGAGCAAGAAAAGAGGAAGAATGTGAAAGTTTCCTGACTTCCACCACATGTCTTGGTGGGTATGGGAATAAAAGTGAGGGGAGGGGGTGGAGACGGTCGCGCCCACTGAAAGTTGATGTTTAGGTTTAATTGTTTTTAAAACTAAAAATTATTAATATAATAATAATTTTAGTATTATTTCTAGATAAATTTGGTTTCTATTTATAAAATTTTATATGTTTTATTAAAAATGTAGGAGTAAAATAAAATAAAATAAGTTAAAAAAAAACAGCTAATTTGTACTCGCTCCCATTTTCATGCAAGTAACTAGAAACTAAAAAGAAAGAGTTAAATGAATTGACAACCCCTTGATTTGGTCTTACAAGGGGCCCAGAGCCTTACAAAGAGAGGGAGGGAACTTGAATTATCTGTCTTCTAGCCTTTAAAACTGAGCCATATTATACTGCAAAAAATCAGTATAGTTTCCCTTGGTACTTGGCTCTTAAACATAGAAGAAGACGGGGGAGAGAATTAAAATCATCCATCTCTTGGTTGTTTGCATGAAACCAAATACCACTGGACCCTCCCTCCCTCCTTCCTCTCTATCTCTTTTGTAGTTTGCTCGAAGCCGGTGGAATGAATGAAAGGAAAAAAAAATTAATTTACAGTTGATCTTATAGAAAAGATATTAAATTCTTTAATCAAGATTAAAGTTTAAATTTTAAGAATGAAAAAAAGTTATATTGAAAAAGTTCATCCGAAAAGGGACATTATTGTGAATCGAAATAGATTAGTCAAATTTTGATTTTAAATATTGGTCGATGGGGAAGAGTTTCATGGAGAGAGAGAGAGAGAGAGAGTGTTTCATGGAGAGAGAGAGAGAGGTTGATGGGAAAGTGTTTCATGGGGGGAGAGAGAGAGAGAGGAAGCGACAAATGACTTTCAGTAAGTCAGAGGAAAATGGATGAAAGAAAGAAATCTTATGCGGTAGACATAAAGTTAATTCTCATACGGTGGTTTTGGGTTCAAAAGTTGCATCAAGGGCATTGCACCCCATTCGGATTCCACCAATTCGAGTTGATTCTCATACCATGCCTTCACTTTTCCACACAACCCCCCCCCCCCCAAAATGTTTATCAGATTATGAAAAACTATACTTTTCTATTACAACTTACTCTCACGCTGATGCTTTTTTTTTTTTTTTTACAATAGGAAAAAGGTGTGCTTTGTAACTTCGTAATAACCCTCTAATTCCAAAGTGCCTCTTCACATCATTCTCCCTCTTCCAGTTAAAGGGGCCAGCAGAAGTGAAGGGTACTCATTTTTTTCTCCAGTAAAGTTGAATTGAATGTTATTTTTTAAAGTATATAAATATATATATATTTGATTCAATAAGATATCAATGAATTTAAAGTTACGTAATAGCAAAACTTTCTTAATATAATTATTAAATAAATCAAAATTACTATTAAAATTCAAATTATTCACTTTAAGAAAGCTGTAAGATGCATCGCTGGTTTGCATCAATTTATACATATTTATATAATTCTTTTATTAAGTGATTTACAACCAAAATCTATTGCCTTTAAAAATATATACTACAAGCAAGACACAGGGGCAAACACAAGGAAATCACACCACAAAACTGAAATTACAAACCTACCAAAACTAAGATTAAAAAGCCAATTTTGGCTTGCAAAAAACAAGAGAAGCTCTCTTTTACCTCCTCCATTGGATGAAAATGTGAATAAAAATGAGACCAACACAAAACTGAAGAAAGAGACAACGTTTGGCATCAATTTTGAGAGCAAAAATGCAGTTCTGACAGACCCGACTCCAACTTTGGTCAATCAAAATTTCAAAAAAAAAAATAAATAATAATTATTGAATAATGATTGGATTCATGATCTCCAGCTCAAAACAAAAATATTATAAATATATTTATATGAATAATTATAATACTATAGTCATAGTCACAGTATGGATGCCCAGCTGAGATCCGGATAACCATCGAATAAGATTTCAAATTCAATATATATTTTAAATAAGATTTAAAATTCAAGTAAAGAAATAGACGTAAAAAAATATTTTATCTCTTAAAAACAATCTGACTTGAACTAAATTCAATCAGTAATTTAAAATATATATATATATATATATATATATATATATATATATATATATATATATATATATATATATATATAGCCACGGGTAAGCACCGGCTAGCCGGCCAATTTTGGCCGCCGATAGAGAATTCACAATATTAGTGTTGGAGGTGGGTTGTAACTCTATAAATATTGACTCTTTGTTGACTCGAATGGTTGCTGTCAAAAGGATGTGAAACCTGTAAAAACTATCGGAGGGTACTCCAGCGAGCCAGACTCCGACGTTCAAGTTAGAAAGAGTGGTCTTAAAATGTAAAGAAACAGACTGAGAGCTCAAAGAGTGAGAGGTTCCTATAATTAAAGTGCTCAATGTGTAAGACCAAGAGAACGTTCCTGGTTTAGAGGATTTTAAGATATTTTATACCTGCAAGAGTCGTATGCTATCGGGGTGTTTCAACGCTACTTTTCTTATCGAACCGATCCGAAAATTTCAAAAATTCAATATTTCAAATTGATTGTAATTCTCATCCTACGGGAAACATTCGTTTTCTGGAGGGATCCTTTTCTTAACTGAAAGATACTAAAGATGCAACTCTAAAATAGGAAATTGGAATTATTATGATATTTTGACATTCTCTTAGAATCGTTAGAACTATTGGCTATCGATCGGTCGTTTGGCAGACGGAAGGTCTTTAGAGTTCGTTTGTTTTCGCTTAATAAATCACATTCGGTTGATGAGGCGACTGAGGCCTTTTGTTCGAGAGATCTAGACAACTGAGATCCTATCGATAGGTAGTCACAACCTGAATAACTAAAACCTTTGAGTAGATAGTCATAGAAAATATTAAATATTTAACCTGAACGACTAAAATCATTCAGTAGATAGTTATAGAGAATATTAAATATCGACCGATAATTGTCCTCTGTGAACTTTGTGCGTTTGACTTTTCAAATACTGTGTTTTTGAATTGGGTTTAGAGGTACACTCACTTAGTATTTCTGTGATAAGGAATCTAAGAAAGAAAGGGAAACAAAAAAAATAGTAACATCTTCAAATAATTGCTATCTTTACTTTATCAAAGGGAATGCTATCGAAATTACAACCACAACCCATATATAAAATTTTGAGTTTTTTTCCTATAAATGTAAATTGTATGACCGGCCGATGATAACACCTTTCTGCTGCGCCCTACCACATCTGATCACCCTCCCTAATTACATCAACCTTTATCCTTACCAAAATAAAAACTTTTAATTCGTATCTCTAGAGAAAAAGAGAGCAAAAAAAAGGGGTAAAAGAGTAAATACGGTGAGAAAGTAGAGCAGATCAAAAATAGGAGCGGTCGAGATTCACTGACAAACATAGTCAACCCATTCAACGGTCTTAATCTCATTTCCATTGGGCCCACAAATGCGCAACTCCGCGCACGTTATCATCCGCGGCGCAGCAGTGACGTAAGCAAACCAAAACCGTTTCGAGGTCTCTCTCTCACGTGCCGGTCACGTGAAGGACGGACCGTTCTTGCCCAAATCCATCGAGCTCTTGGCCGACGCCGGAATGGAAGCGTATCTCGACGAAAAATTAAGGAAGCCGTAGTCATGGTCGGCGAGATTACTGTTTTGCCCCTCGTCAAAGTTTAGGGCGTAACTGAGAGGATCGTACTGGAACTTGCCGCCGTGTTTGCCGCCGACGAGGCCGGTATTCTTCCTGAACCGCCGTATGAACGTCTTCCACTTCGGTCCCGCGACGATCTCGGACCACTCCCGAATCTTCTTCAAAGCGCTCAATCCTCTGCTCCACCACTTCTCGCCATCGTCGATTGTCGAATGGTTGGCGTTGTTGTGATCGGCGGTCGAGATTCGCTCCCACCAGATTGATCCTCCGGTGGAAGATGATCGGCCAGATCCCAAGCACGGTATCCAGAAGCAACAGCCTCGTTTGGAGAAATCGGCATCTATATCGTCAATGTTGTTGTGGTTATCCGATTGCAAATGTGCTTTATCTCCCAGAGAGAGCTCGGGACTCTGATTTTTCACCATCATTGTAGAGTTTGAATCCATAAATTCCAAACCCTAGTCTAATTATCTCTCTCTTCGCTTCTCCCTTTCTCTCTCTACATCTACAATGTGAATTTTGAGAAGAGAGAGAAAAGAGAGAGCGAGAGAGAGAGAAAGAGAGGAGAGAGCTATATAAAAAGGCCGGGGTTTGCGTTTTGTGTAACGGAGATGTTGCGTCTGTACACCACGAAATAAGAAATTAGGGTTTGGCTTTGGGTTTGGGCCAACTAGACCACGTGGCGTGAATTGAGTGGTGACAGATAGGTTTGGAAAAGAGGTTCGGTTTCGTAGTTGGTGATTGCGTGTCAACTTAACGGCCCAACGGTCGAGAGAGACAGGGGAAGATGAACTGGCCGTGTGATGGCGGGCGTTTCCCTGGGATACTCTGCAGTGGCGCTCTTTCTCAATTTTATTTCCATATTTAATTAATTATTATATGGACAGAATAAATTTTGGATTAAATGAATTGAATGTTTAGGTAACAGTTACCATAATTATTTTTTATCAATTCCTAAAATAAATTAATTTTATTTTATTTCTTCTTTTAAGAGTTACATAACGTGTTTAAGGGTTCATATAATTACTAAATAAATTAAAATTATTATTAAAATTTGATTTCATTTTGTTCAAAAAAAAAAAAAACCATTAAGTATACTCGATATGTTATTTGAACTTGGTCTCTCTAAAATTACTCTTAAATAAATAGAAAAATATCAACAAATCAAATATATTTTCTTCACATTTATAAAAGGAATTACTCCATAAGACTAAATTTAATAAATGAGAGCTTGCAAGATGTAATGTGATCCTTATATTTGGTATTGGCATATTTTTTGAAAAATAATTTGTGCAATATAGAAGGAAAAAAAAAGGATATCCCATTAGCTAATTTGACATTTGGATAAATTTTGAAATACAAGATTCAATCACACATGTTTCTACAACAAAATCCTTGAAAGAGTAAAAATATAATTAATTTTTATTTTAAAATTAATAACAAATTATTTTCTATTAAAAAGTTTGATCCGTCATATCAGAACCAAAAATAGGTAATAATTTTTTATGTTTACATCTAAACACTTAGAATCCAATGCACAGGGAAGGGGACAAGAAAACATAGAATCCTATTGAGGGATTAATGGGATTTTTAAGTGAAGTTGATTAGGAGAATAATCAATTATTAGGTTGGCTGGGTGCTTTTAGAAATTAATATGCACTAACCATTAATCATTTCAATCTAACCATAATTAATTCCCTATTCATGTGGTAGCTCGTGATTTTGTGGGCAATCAGCACTTGGAAATATGTGAGATTTAGGACGAAATTAGAAATTTATTATCGGACGAAATACGAGATGTATTTAGTATTATAATTTTATGATGTTGCAATGATAAATAATATTTTAAATTATAATTTATTATGTGCGCGTTGGCGTTGCTTGTGGTAAGGATCCTATAGAGGTGAGTCTCAAGCAGGGTCTTGCCGAGCCAAAACAATGTTAATTACAAAGGATCCATAGCTTGGGTATATGGGTCA
This sequence comes from Dillenia turbinata, assembly GCA_037126225.1. NCBI lineage: Eukaryota > Viridiplantae > Streptophyta > Magnoliopsida > Dilleniales > Dilleniaceae > Dillenia > Dillenia turbinata. The sequence goes on from JBAMMX010000014.1 coordinate 24,901,040, forward strand.
AAGGATTACATGAATAATGATAGTTGGGCTAAGTTTTTAATGCAAGAATCAATCTTTTTTTTTTTTTAACACTGAAATTTGAATCTCATGAGGTTATAGGAAGGGGGTTGAAGTGTGGGAGGTACTTTTGATATAACTCTATATTTCTTCATCTATATCGACAGGTATGATTCTGCAGGGAAATTTATTATTTATTTTATTTTAATTTACTCATATGCAATTGTAACAATGTCCCAAGAGACAGCCTAGCCCAATGGTCAACATCCCCTCTTCTAACCCATGATCAGGGTTCTAACACTTTGGCCAGCATGCTAAATTATTTGAGTTAATAAATCAAGAAGTGAAAGATCAGTTTATTCTTTTTCCTTTTTCTTTCCTCTTAAGGCAACATCATCTCATTCAGCAACCAGTCCAATTCCAATCAAAACATCCTTAGACTTTATTCAAATGCTTTCTTAAAGATTTACTAAACAAAGATACATTCATGTCACAATCTTCCACAAGGATCTCTTTTGCATCACATAGTCATAGTACAGCTCTCTTTTTGCAGACCTAACACAAGAAACGTACAGATACAAACCCATCTGTAGACTCACTTCCAAAGAAATAAGGTTGCTCAGTGACTTCATGGAATGGGATATATGACCAATTTGCCGGTGGCCCTTTTGGTTTCAAGATAGGAAAAGGCTTCCACAGCTTGAGAAAATGGGAATGGGCCTTTGGGATCAATGAGGGGCTTCACCTTCCCATTCTCCAAGTATGGCTTCAGCTTCTCCAGCACTGGTCCATTGGAGGTCACCACAAATAGGAATGCTGGTGCGGTGATTTCGCCAACTATTGCTCCGCCGTTGATCTGCGCAACCTTGCCACCTTCTTTCACTGCCTTCAGTGCCTTAATATACTCACCTGTTTTTGGTACCGTATGATCTGTTAGTACTCTAATTTCTTTTGCTGCTAAGAAAATGCTTAATGAAAGAGCAAAAACATGTGTATGGTACAAAATTGATTGCTGAAAAAAAAAATGCAATGGGAAAAATTGACCACCCACCACCCACCACAAAATATAACTTTGCTAGGTCCTTTGGATGAAAAAAGTGAGTGGTAGTAGATATTGTCATAATTTCAGAAAAATGAATAGATTGTGACATGAGAACACTTTACCAACTGCATCAAACACGACATCAAACTTTTCAGGCAAGTCTTCAAAGTTCTCTTTGGTGTAGTCAATGGCCAAATCTGCACCCAAGCTCTTCAACAAGTCCAGTTTCTTGGTGCTGGCTGTTGATGCAATCCTTGATGCACCAAACACATGCTTTGCTAGCTGTAGGAAACACAAAAATTAGCTAAAAACATAAAACTCTGCTAGAAAATTCCAAGATTAAAATAAGATAATATAATTCAAATACCTGAATCACCAAGCTTCCAACACCACCGGCACCACCTAGAACAAGAATGGTTTGGCCAGAGGAAAGACCAGATTTCTCAAGGCCTTCATAGGCAGTCTCAATTGCTAAGGGAAGACTTGCTGCTTCAGCGAAACTCAAGTTTCTGGGTTTGAGAGCCAAAAGTTTCTCTTCAACAGCAGTGTATTCAGCCAATGACCCAAATTGCTTGATATTAACTAAGGCATGCTCATTAATGTTCCCATACACTTCGTCTCCTTCTTTGATATTCTTCACTTCGCTTCCCACCTTAACTACTATCCCAGCAACATCATAGCCCGGAACAGTCTGCATCAAAAAAGAAAAAACCCCATTTAGAGATCCACAAAATTCTTCTTTTTTTCCGAGAGAGAGAGAGAGAGAGAAGAGACACACGGGTAAGGGAGAGTCAGTGGCCTTGAAATAGCCAAGCATGCGCTTTCCATCAACAGGATTGAGAGCAGCAGCAACAACCTTTAGAAGAACTTGATCTTCCTTCACTTGTGGAACTTTCACATTTGATTCCAGCTTCAGAACATCAACACCTGCCCCATATTTGTCATAAGTCCATGCCTTCATTTCAGTGGGTACTTCCATTTTTTTTTTTTCTGAGTAATGGAATGGAGATAAACAAATGATCAAGATTTGATTAACTGAGCAAAACCCACTTGGGCTTTTATACTTCTGTGTGTGTGTGCGGGAGAGAGAGAGAGAGAGAGAGAGAGAGAGAGAGAGAGAGAGAGAGAGAGAGAGAGAGGAGTTCTGCAATTTACACACTTGAGGAAAGTTTAGACTACAAGAAGGGAAACGGAAGCGGAGTCTTGAGCACGGAGAAAAAGATGAAATGTATGAAGACTCTTATGGAGAGGAATACAAATGAGTGCTCCTTTTTTAAAATAAAATTTGTTAGTAAATCACAACTTAAATTATCATATTTTTTTATCATAATTTAAATTTAAAATTATTGACGTAGAAAAACAATTATAATCAATAAATTATTTTTTTAAAGAGACAGTAATATTACATAATTAAGATCAAGATTACGTAAATTATCATATTGAGTAATCTACTAGGAAAAGTAATATTACATAACCTGATGAAAATTAATAAAAATTTAAATTTTCTATATAAAATTTTTTTAAACGTAACTAAATATTTATCAAATTAAGAAAAAAATTTTAAAACATGTTAAAATTAAATTAATATTAAAAAATTTATTTATTTTTCTCCGCACCTAACCCCACTTTCTCCGCACCCAACCGCACTTTTTCTCTGGAGCAGAGAATCTCTCAGGATGGGGAAAGATTACACAGATCTTTTGCTTGGCCATGGCATCAAAAAATGGATTACCGTAAACAAAGGGATGCTTCTAGCGTAATCATATAGCAAACGGAGGCACTAACAAATGGTGGTATAGGTGGATAGGAATATTTTTATCTCTTAATCATGCAGAGATTTAAATCTCGATATGAACATGAAAAAAGCTTTATTGGGAGACCCGCCTCCATTAAAGTGAGTCTCACAACAGTTAATTTAGAATAATTGGGATGAAACTTCAGATACCGGATGGTGATTTAACCAAGATACAAAAAAATATATATATAACAAACGGAGGCATTGGTGGAGCATGGCATGGCCCTCACGTTAGCCAATGGTGACGATCTTTATCCAAATAAAACCCATAAAATGTTGATGGCACCTGCTTAATAGGTAAAAATCATACATAATTATCTAATAAGAAAGACAATTATTATCAAAATCAAATCTTTCTATATTTCTATAGGATCATAATTATCATGAACCCATAAGATGAAACCCATAAAAATCACGATCTTTATCTAGATAAAACCCATAAGATGCTGATGGTACCTGCTTAATAGGTAAAAATCATGCATAATTATCAAATAAGGAAGACAATCACCATCAAAATCAAAATTTTCAATATTTCTGTAGGATCCTAATTATCGTGATCGCTCACAAGAAAACTGAATTTTTTTGAAATTCTAAATCTTCCTTAATCTCAAGAAAATCTAAATATTTCAAAAGTCTTTGACAACATTCTTTACCATTTTGAAGGATTTCAAACAAAAGAAAACTAATGTTTCCTACACCCCTAGAAAAACTATAAATATAGAGTATACATAACTCTCAGAATGAATTAAATTTTTACATATAAAAGAGATGCAATTCTATATATCAGTCAGAAGTCTATTGTTAAAAACTTTAGACAAAAGAAAACTAGGGTTTCCTACACCCCTGGAAAGGTTATAAATAAAGAGTATATGTAACTCTCAGAAAAGACTCAGTTTTTACATACAAAAGATTGGTAATTTTATACATCAGTCAGAGGGGAGTTCCATACTCAATTCTGTATGTCATTCAGAGAGGTTTCACACCCATTTACATATACCGACGAAGGTAGAGATTCATATTCAATCTTATACGATCAGAGGTATGACATTATAACCAATTCTATACGATCAGAAGTATACTTTCATATTCTATTCTATACACTATTGGAGCTATGGTATTTACGACTACTATCAGTCATTATTTTATCACTTATTCTGATTTGAGTGTCGGAATCCCCCTACTGGATCAGTCCTGGTGGGGTTTTTGTAAGTTTCTCATCCGTGAAGAACCAACAAACACCATCGTCATCGGTTCCCTACTCGAGTCGGAAGAATATGTATCTGTGGAGGCCAAAATCAACTCCAACAGATTGACGTCAACCGTAGAAACGACCGACTGACCAATCGTAGAAATTTCAAATCTTGCTTCACTTCTACTCACCAATCTGAGTTCATTTAATTATGACGAGACAATCGGGGGTACCCCTCGTTAGGCAAGTCTATCGCCCCTCGTTCCTTCAATCTTGTGTGGATAATTTATCGATTATCTATCTCATGATATTCTATCAAACGAACGGACCAATGTCACTCTGATCTACCATGGGCTATATCTCCCCGAACGGGTCCACATCGTCTCGATCTACCGATGGGATCTATCTCCCTAAACGAGTCACGTCGCCCTGATCTATCGATATAATTTATCTCTCCGAACGGGCCCATGTCGTTCTGATCTACCGATGAAATCTATCTCTTCGAACGAACCCATGTCACCCTAATCTACCGATGAGATCTATCTCCCCGAACGGATCCATGTTGCCCTAATCTACTGATGGGAACTATCTCTCTGAACGGCTCCATATCGCCCAGATTTACTAATAGGATCTATCTTGGGATCTATTTCTCAAAACGGGTCCATGTCGCCCTGATCTACAGATATGATCTATCTCATCGAATGGGCCCATGTCGCCCTGACTACCGATGAGAGCTATCTCCCCAAACGGGCCCATATCTCCCTGATCTCCCAATGAAATCTATCTCCCCGAATGGATTCATGTCGCCCCGATCTGCTGGTGGGATCTATCTCTCCGAACGGGGCCATATCGCCCAGATCTACAGATTGGATCATCGCCCTGATCCACCAATGAGATCTATCTCCCCGAACTGGCCCGATCTACCGATAAGATCTATCTTTCCGAACGGGCCAATGTCGCCCCGTTTTACCAATGAGATCTATTTACCTGAACGGGTCTATGTCGCCCCGATCTACCGATGAGATCTATCTATCCAAAAGGGTCTATGCCGTCCTTGATCATTCGACCTGTCGGTCTTTTCACCGTTCGGCCTGTTGGCCACTCAATCTCTTGTCATTCTCTAGACCTTCGGATCATCTGATCATTCGACCTGTTAGTCTTTCCACCGTTCGATCTGTTGGCCTCTCAATTTCTTATCGGCTTCTCCACCGTTTGGTCTGTCGGCTTCTTAATCTCCGGTGCTTGTCGGTCTCTTAATCTCTTATCAGTCTCCCGACCTCCGGATCATTCGATCATTCGACCCGTTAATCTCTCCACCATTTGGTCTGTCGGCCTCTCAATCTCTTGTCAATCTCTCGACCTCCGGATCATTTGATCATTTGACCTGTCGGTTTCTCCACTGTTCGGCTTATTAGCCTCTCAATCTCTTGTTTGTCTCTCGACCTCTGGATCATTCGATCATTCGATCTGTCGGTCTCTTCATTGTTCGATCTGTTAGCCTCTTAATCTCTTGTATGTCTTTCACCCGTTTGACCTATCGGCCTCTCAATCTCTTGTCGGTCTCTCAACCGTTCGGCCTACCGGTCTGTCAATCTCTTGACCTCCGGATCATTTGATCACTCGACCTGTCGACCTCTAGGTATCTTAATCTCTCGATCGCTCGGACCTCTCAGTATCTTAATCTCCCAATCCCCTGATTACTCAACCTGGTGATCTGTTGATCTCTTGATCACTTGATTTGCAAATCAGTCGTTCTCCTGATCTCTCAACTTATCTGTCTCCCAATCACTTGTCAGTCTCTCTATCTCCTGATCAGTCGACCCATTGGTATCTTCTCGAATAGGCAAAGATTGTCCCATCTATCAAACGAATGAGTCCCCCCAAACAAAGTCAATCATTAGGAATTTATCTCTCCGAACGGACAAATATAGTCTATCCTTTTAAATGAAATCTTTCGAATAAGTCCCCCCGAACAGAGATTATCGCTAGAGATGTATCTCCTCGATGAACAAATCTGACCCACTCTTTCGATTGAAATCTCACAATGGAACTCTCTTGGATACAACTCCCAGCCAAATACATATAACTTACGCTTGTAATCATACGTCTCACATGACCACTTTCTCTTGGTAGTCTACTTATGAACTCTGGCCTCCAGATGAGATGCAACTCCCTTTCCTCTTGGATTTCTGTTTAAAATAACTATTACTGAACCGGACGAGATTCAACTCCCTTTTTGTTCGAAATTACATCACACCAGTTGTAACATTGTTCCAGTATATTCTCTTGGCTATAACACCTTCGACAACAAGCCAACACTCATGAATGCAAAGTCTGGCCCTATTTTCTCGTATCGATCTCTAGCCTCTCACATTTACTGAGAGTTATATCATTCGGTCAGAATACAAACTCCGGATCAGTTTTTGGATCTTCTACTTTTGCTTTTCTTAGCACAAACATTCTATACTCCCGACCACTGCTCGCTTAAACTCCTAGTCACACGACCCCCTGGCCTCTCGACCCTTTAGCTTCTTGATCTCCTAATCTATCGATATGTCATCATTCACTCAGTATGTGATTTCCATATTTAACAAATGAAGGAAATATTCACCTGAGAATCATTCAAATATTCAAATCACTAGTGACCTCTGGGTCTCTCGACTTCTCGGACACTTAACCTCTCGGTCTATCAATTGATCTTTAACAGATCACTTGATTTGTTCTCGACAAAGTAAGTAAAATCCTATCTCGGTCTTATATCTCCTAATCGTTGCCCCTCTCCATTTGTCATCTACTCGGCTCTCAATATTATCTAAAATTTTGATGGAACATGGTCCGAACGGTTTGAAAAACTTATCACCACTAGGTTCAAAGCCCACTAAGCCCACAACTAGCTGAAGGAGTCTCTCGATGATTCTATTTCTTGATCCTATGTCTTCTCCCGATTGCCTGATCTCCGGATCACCGGACTTGTTGAACACTCATCTCCCAATCCCTCAATCCACTGATAACTCAACCTGTTGATTTCGTCATCTCTCAATTGTTTCATCTGTAGAAAAATCTATGTATCTACTGTCAATAAGCCCTCTCGCCTCTCCCTTGAGCAAAAGAAGTCCCTCATCGGGTAAGACCCCTATGTTTTTCTTTCCAATAGTCTTTTTGTTTATTTCCTATCGATAGAATTCTAACGGATCCTCCCGAATAAAGACTATCACTAGAATTTAACTCTTTGAACGGGCCCATAATGCCCTGATCTATCGTTGGGATCTAACTCCCGGAACGGACCTATGACTCCCTGATCGATTATTCGACCTGTTGGTCTGGTATTCTCTCGATCGTTCGACTTGTAGGTCTAGTAATCCCTCGATCATTTGACCTGTCAGTCTAGTAATCTCTCGATCGTTCGACCTGTCAGTCTTCTAATCTCTCAATCGTTCGACTTGTCGATCTTGTAATCTCTTGATCATTCGACCTATCAATATGTTAATCTCTGGACCGCCCGATCACTCGGTCTCGCGATAACTTTCTTACAATCCACTTTACTCATAATATCATTTCTTCCGAATGCCATTAAGAGTGAGAGGCAAATGATGGTACCTTCCTTAATAGGCAAAAATCATGTATGATTATCCGATAAGGAAGGTAATCACCATTAAGATCAAATCTTTCCGTATTTCTATAGGATCTTAATTTTTGTAGACTTTCACAAAGAACATGAATTTTTCTAAAATTCTAAACCTTCCTCAATTTCGAGAAAGTCTAAATCTTTCAGAAATTTTGAACAACAATTCTTATTATTTTGAAAGATTTCAGACAGAAGGAAACTAGGATTTTTTACACCTCTGAAAAGACTATAAATACAGAGTATAAACAACCCTCATAGGATACTCAATTTTTACATACAAGAGAGAGACAATTCTGTACATCAGTCAGATGGGGGTTCCATATCCAATTCTATATGTCATTTAGAGGAGGATTTCACACTCATTTACATACACCGACGAAGGTAGAGTTTCATACTCAATCTTATACGGTCAGAGATATGACTCTATAGCCAATTCTATAATATCAGAGGCATACTTTCATATTTTATTCTATACACAATCGGAGGTATGATATCTACGGCTACTATCAGTCTTTATTTTATCATTCATACTGATTTGAGCGTCAGAGTCCCCCCTTTTGCAGTTTTCTCATCCATGAAAAACCGACGAACATCACCATTATCAGCTCTCTATTCAAGTCGAAAGAGCATGTATCTGTGAAGACCAAAATCGACTCCAACAGATGCAAAGGAGAAGGGCACTTTTTTGAGCCCACAAGGAAAATGTATAGAGAAGCAATTGGGGTGGTTCATTTCAATTTTGACGATGCTTGACATACAATTGGATAGTTGATTTAGTGGGATAGAATATTATATTTCTGATTAGATATGATTTGAAAGCTTGATGAAATAGTGTTTCAGATCTCAAAAACTTACAACTTAGCTAACACTTTATACTTAGAGGTATCAACACTAAGGGATTTATCTCCCTGAACCTCACTTTTTCTCTGAAGCAGAGAATCTCTCAGGATGGGGAATGATTTGACAGATTTTTTTGCTTGGCCATGGTATCAAAAAATGGATTCCTGTAAACAAAGGGATGCTTCTAGCTTAATCATATAGCAAACAGGGGCGTTGGTGGAGCATGGCATGGCCCCCACATTAGCCAATGGTGACGATCTTTATCTAGATGAAACCCATAAGATGCAAAGTGAAAAGGGCACTTTTTTTTTAGCCCACCAGGAGAATGTATAAAGAAGCAATTGGGGTGGTTCATTTCAATTTTGACGGTGCTTGACATACGATTGAATAATTGATTTAGTGGGATAGAAGATTATATTTCTGATAGGACATGATATGAAAGCCCGATGAAATAGTTTTTCAGGTCTCAAAAACTCACAACTTAACTAACACTTTATACTTAGAGGCATCGACAGTAAGGGATTTATCTCCCTAAAGGGTAGACCCGACTCGATCCTGTGACCAACCTCTATTGATGGCAACTTGATCGGATCTCAGGGATATCCAATAAGTGTCTTTCCCCTTGTATGGCGATCGATAGCCTCGGTAAGGGACCTATCGTTCACTTCCATCAGATAAAGGTAATATTTTACCAAGTCACGTATTAATATTTGTTTCCTATCTGGTCACGAAACACATCTCCTAAATAAAGAAGGAAATCTCTAAAATCTAATTGATAAACAAAGAAATCTTCCTGTATTATATAACTTCTTAAGTGATAAAAATTACAAATCTTTCGAGAATATTTGACTATAGAATTTCAAAATTTTCAGATCTCCTCATAAGGAAATTAAAATTACAATGCTCTAGGGACATACGACTCCTAAAGACCTACATATAAAAGTATTCGACACACCGAAATCTAGGTACGCTCTCTGAGACCAAACACTTAACACAAACCACAAAGTTATTTCTCTCTCGAGTGCTTAGTCTGTTTCATTCCAATCGAAAACCATTTTTTCCGACTTGAGCGTCGAAACTTCCCTCACTGGAGCACCCTTCGGCGGTCTTTTGCAAGTTCTTCAACCATCTGCAGAAGCAACCATTCGAGTCAAAGGAGCCGAAATCTGTAGAGTTGAAACCCACCTCCAATAGATTGGCGCCGTCTGTGGGAAAAAAAAAACTAATTCCCCAAACAAACGTATCATTCATCTTAGTTGTCTATTCTGAATATGGCGGCCATCAAGAGAAAGAGACTTATCATTGACTTCGACAACGACAATTTAGTCGAAACCAATCCTCATTGTAACAACCCTTTAATCATCACTATCAAAGTTGAATCTTATACTGTCAAGAAAGTTTTCATTGATCTGGAAGCAGATTGTGACCTCTTCACTTGGAATGCCTTCCGACGAATGAATTTCAATTCCTCCCATCTTCAACCCTCTAACGAATCCCTCAAAGAATTTTATGACAAATGTATCTATCCAGAAGGTGTTACTTCTCTCGCTTAACCTTGGAAACTCCTCTCAATCATGCAACCGTTAAAGTCATATTCCATGCGGTAAAATTATTTTCACCTCATAATGTTATCCTCGATTACCTTGGACGAATTGGAAGCATTATCCAAAACGAAACATATAAATGTTAAGTTTAGAACGCCGGAAGAAATCGCTACCTTCACCGGTGGAACTTTCACATTTGATTCCGACTTCAGAACCTCAATACCTGCTCCATATTTGTCATAAGTTCATGCCTTCATTTCAGTGGTTACTTCCTTTTTTTTTTTTTTTTTTGAGTAATGGAATGGAGATAAACAAATGGTCAAGATTTGATTAACTGAGCAAAACCCACTTGGGTTTTTATACTTCTGTGTGTGTGTGCGTGAGAGAGAGAGAGAGAGAGAGAGGGGAGTTCTGCAATTTGTACACCCAAGGAGGAAAGTTTAGACCACAAGAAGGGAAACGGAAGCGGAGAGTCTTGAGCACGGAGAAAAAGATGGAATGTATGAAGACCCTTATGGAGAGGAATACAAATGAGTGGGTTTTTTTTTTTTTTTTTTCCTAATTTGTTAGTAAATAACAACTTAAATTATCGTATTTAGCAATCTATCATGAAGAGTAATGTTATGTAACCCGATGAAAATTAATAAAAATTTAAATTTCTATGTAAAATTTTTTTAAACATAACTAAATATTTATCAAATTAAGAAAAAAATTTTAAAACATGTTAAAATTAAATTAATATATATTTTTTTTCTCTGCACCTACCCACGCTTTCTCTGCACCGAACCTCACTTTTTCTCTGGAGCAGAGAATCTCTTTTGATGGGGAAAGATCAGACAATCTTTTGCTTGGTTCATGGTAGTGAAAAATGGATTTTTGTAAACAAAGGGATGCTTCTGGTGTAATCATATAGCAAACAGAGGAGTTGGTGGAGCATGGCATGGCCCCCACATCAGCCAATGGCGACGATCTTTATCCAGATGAAACCCATAACCATAAGAAGCAAAACGAGAAGGGCACTTTTTTTTTTACTTCTCCAGGAAAATGTATAGGGAAGCAATTGGGTTGGTTCATTTCAATTTTGAGGATGCTTTGGATAATTGAGTGTTATATTTTTAAATTAAGTCTTGAGAATTATTTTTTAAATAAAATTTTTATAAATATTTAAAATGAATTAATTAAATTATAATTTTGAATATATGGGACAAAAAAAATAGTGCTTGACATGAATAATTGTCGTCCTTGAGAAGCAGCGACGAGCAGCCGGCATACTCTGAAGCAGACCTTGTTTTCTCCTAAGAGAATATTGGACATGGCTTATTCGTTGCAGGGAATTTTTACCAAGTAGAATGAGATTTGAAATTATTCTTATGGCAGTAATCCATTTCCATTCTAATCACACGCCAAACGGAGTCCAAGTGCCATAATTTTCTGTGCTTACCCAGAAATGAGGAAGAGGACGAGCATCAAGGCTTTGTCACACGCGTCCTTTTTGAAATACTTTCATGGGTATAGGGGACTAAATATTCTCCTCGAATTTAAGATTAGGGGTTGTTCTTAGCAAAAAGGGTACATTAATGTATAAAATTTTGATTAACATTACATAAATCAAATCCTACGTAGAAATTTATATCACTAATGAAACCAAAATAATTCAAATTCAAATATTTTTGAAGCGGTTAAAATACCTTTTCAATCAACTATTTTTTTTAAAAAACATGTTAAGATAAACAGACACATAGAATTTGATTTTTACCGATTGATCTCTCTTGAATTATTCTAATTTCCAACGTCAAGAGCATGTGGGGATGTCTGCGAAAATGAAAATAATATTTTGTATCATTAACAATATACAAACATACCTTTAGGTTTGGACCCCCCAAAATCAACTAAGGTGAACAATGAACCAAAAGTCATAATACCACAAGCAGTGGTATACTACTTCAAGTAATGCAGACCCCCGTATTAAATCCAGGCACTCCTGCAACCATGTATATGTATATCATTGAAATGTGGCAGAACGGCAATAATACATTTGAAAGGTCTGCCCAATATACATTTTGTTGCTATATAAAGCCTCGTATTCTCTTCGAAAAAGATCTCATCAGCAACCCCATCCCATAAGATCATGATAATGAAATAGACAGACCAGAAGGAAGATCTTGATCTTAATTATGTAGATCTTAAAGAGGCAAGAATGTAGCCAGAAACTAGAGAACTCATAGCAAAGGCCACAAATGCCAGGAAGGATATTGCGACAGAGGCCTTTGCCATGTCTGGGAATTTATCTTTCCCCCAATTGGATTCCCAGTCCTCAACCCGTATGGCGGCTGATGATGAAGCCGAGATCAGAAGGTATGCCAGTGCCTGCCAATCACAAACATCAAGATCTTAGCATTCCACTAAGATAGCCATCCATAAGATAATACCTTTGAACATTAAGTATTTGCTGACAGTCTCAAACAATAGAAGCAACAACCTTCTAGTAACTCAGGAAATTCTGCATAATGACCATCCATAAGAAGGCTATTCATACAGGACTAAATAATTTGGATTTGATGGGTGATGAATCTCTCAAAAAGTTTGCCCGATTGATGCAGACTAACAGCCAAGTGCAGCCTGCAGATCATTCAGTTTACTTATTGATTTGCTTAATGTTTCTTCAACTCTTGCACTTAAAATTGGCCACTCCTCTTAACAATAACCTTTACAATCCAGATTCAGTTGTCCCACATCAGTAGTTGCTAAATCTGTCGCCCACCAGGAAAGTGGAATAGTCCACCTAGGAGGCCCCATAGACTAATCAAGTTTTATGTTCAGTAAGGGATTAAAAAAAATATGCACGCTTGAAGTTGTGATTGCCTTAAGAGAAAGGACGCATTTGATCAATACCATAGCAGCAGCCAGAAGAGTCAACAAACCCCGACCTTGGTTTATCAGAGGAGTGAACATACAAAGGTTATTCAGTTACATGTTTCATACAAAGCATATGACTCCTGCATTAATTAATTGGATTACAATTTGGTTTAGATGCCAAATAGCTCTCTTTTGAGGAGATGCTCTCTTAACTAAGGGCCAAAAACAAAGGGTACTGATCATATAAATGGGCACTCAAATCCACCAGATTATACCTACAAGTGAGCTGATTAATTGTGTTATACTAAACTATACATCATTTGTTTTTTTTGGGTGGGAGGTCCTTTGTCTAGCATACCGACACCTGATTCTCAGCAGATAAAAAGTGATAGCTTCCGACTAGGTTGCTTCTTGAACACAGATAGAATCTAGCGGATAATATGCAGCCAAAAGCACAAACCCATTCAACAGAGAATAAAGAAACAAAAAGGTAAGAAAAAACAGAAGACCACCAAAACCAGATGGTCCAAAAGCAATACGCCAACAAGAAGCCCCAAGAACTAAGGTTCCTCCTGTAATTAGCTGCTTAAAAAAGCCGTCAGTACAAGCTATTGTTTTTCTTTCTCTAAGAACCAACTTTTTACCTAAATAATTAATAGTTAAAGACAAACCAATCATGTGACTTCCCCTGCATAACTCCGAGTTCCTTAACCATCATAATATATATATATATATATATGGTCATACTTCCCAGAAGAACAGAAAATCCATATAAATGATAATATTAGGCAAATTACTAATTTGAGAATTGAAAATGGAATTAATCCACAATTTCCGGTTAACATCAAACTATTTTAGAGTTAAGAGAGTTTGACTAACACATCATGACACTTAAAATGGCTGTGTGGGGCAGCCGTTTTAAAACCTTCTTTCTTGAACAAATTCTAAGCGCCCACAAAAAAGGTCTCATGGCCAAAACACTAAATCAAAACAAATATACTAACAAATAAAATTTCTTCCCATTGATTTTTTGGATTATGAGGGACATCATGAAATAAAAAAATATACTTTGGGATACAAAACCCATAAAAAGTTATATAACCCTAAGTGATTTGATAGCATAATTAGAACTAACCCACTTAAAAAAGTGGGGGGTGAGGGGTTGGGGGATTGGGGGCAAGAACACAAGGGGGTAGCTGGCCCAGTTAGGTCACACAGATTCAGAATGAAAGCTCACAAAACACTCAGAAATGGAATATATATATATTTTTTTTTGTCCAAAAAGGAGGGAATAGAACTTGCCTGATCCACCAAGAAATCCAAGGAGTATCTAAGTTGATTGTGGTTTATTGCATATTTTGCAGTGACCAGATAGTGTGACTCTTCGTATGCTTGTATTCCTGAATATACAAATCCTATTACATTCACCCCTAGCAAATACCTGCACAGAATATCATATTCAGACTATGTTGGAAAAAACAAATATACAAGAGTAATTCCAAATAGTCCATAACAATAAAATGAATTAATATTAATTTAATTTTATATAATTCGAAAAATTAAATAAAATTATACCTGAATTCTTTGTAGCGACTAAAGGAATCTATAGCCCAACCTTGATTTTTATCGGCGGCCATAACGGAAAAGGAGGTTAAGCAGAACAGGAATCCGCAAATTCGGAACCCTAGTTTCGCTTTCTTTAACATGCTCTCTCGCTTCCCTCTCTTCAATATTGATAACGACGGTCTCGTCGTTCTCCGTCCACTACCTCCTCGGGCATCCATGCTGTCGATTACGAAACCGTCTTCCGCTTTTTGGTCCGATTTTGTAACCACCTTTGGCTCGTCTCTCACCGATCGGCTCATCACAACAACCGGAGATTGAGTCCTCGCCGTAACAGTTTCCGGTGGTGGAGACCGCGACGGCGATGGAGAATGAAGTTCTTCATCTTCGTCTCCGTCTTGGCCTTCTTGTTGCTTCGTAGACAAGTCACTGGATTTAGAAACGGAGGTTCTCTCCGGGGGTGTATTTTCCGAGGGCGGTGAGATGGATCGCCGCGGACGATGGGACTCTGGTGAGAGATACGGGGGAGAATTGGTGATTGACTCTGAGACTCGGTTTTCGTCTTGCTTCCATGACAAGTGATTGGATTTAGAAACGAAGGTTCTCTCGGGCGAAGCAGTTAACTCAGGCGGTGAGATGGACCGCCGTGGACGGTGGTGGGTGTCCGGCGAGAGATACGCGGAAGAACTCGTCGATGACTGTTGCTCGTCTGACACTCGGTTTTCATCTTCCTTGATCATTTTTTTAGAGAGAGAGAGAGAGAGAAAGTACGTTAATGTCAGAGTGTTCTTCTGCCCGTGTTATTTTAACGGTTAATTAAAACGTTGAATTCATGAAGGGTCAATATCAATACCTGCGTGTCCACCGACTAAGTACAATAGATGCATCTTACGGTTCTCGTTCGATCTTGAGGGTGTCTGAAAAGTGAAAACTTTAAGGTAGGACCCACCCAGACATCACCGCCCATTTCGCGCTAGCAAGGATTGGGATAACATGATGTTTTGTTTGCAGGGGCGAGGGCAAAAACAAATTTGTTGTAAATCAAATTCAAAACCACCTACTCCAACCCCCCCCCCCCAAACAATTTATCCAAATTGAAATAATTGAGATTTGGCCGACAGAGAAGCCAGGCCCTCGATGGCTCTACTAGGTCCCAGAATGATTGATCCTCTTGACCCCATTATCATGCACATCCTCTTGTTCCAATTCTCGCATGGACCAGTTTACACTTAACATATAGTAAACCACGCAAGAAATCTTGAATCAGATGGTGAATCCCAGCATACCCCTTTCCTTCAAATACACACTAGTCTCCTCCCTCACTTGGTCTTTATCATATGTATGAGTGTGTGTACTTTCTGAAAACGCATGTGGGCCCTTCGTGTTTTCACAAATCGAACCAAACAATTGCTTGCCACGCAACACCTCAGTTCACGTCATTTAAGTAGAGGAAGTGCAAAGAAAACTAGGTAAATGTAGCATGACCATGTTGCAGCATCTTCCAAAGTCAGTTAAAAGAACAAGGTGTGCCCATCTGAGTTAAATATCACCATTGCAACGGTAATTGGGTGTAGGAGCCCGGGAAACAGTCTCGTGTAAAATCTCCCCCGTCTCTGAAAAAAACTCATGCGCTTCATGATATTGCTTCAGTTGGAGATGAGTTATAATTTCACAAATATCAACTTCTTCTTAACCCGAATAATAGTGATCAATGGATAGATATTCCTGAAAAAATCGTCGGAGGGTACTCCGACGGGGAGGTTCCGACGCTCGAGTTAATAAAGAACAATTTTCGATTGAAAGAGACAGACTGAGAGTTGAGAGAAGGTTGTTCACTATAACCAGTATACCCAGAGTGTTAGGTCTAGAGAGCATACCTGATTCTGAGGATTTTTAAATTACTTATACCTCTGAGAGACGTGCGCCACTAGAGGATTCCAACCATATCTTTCATATTGAACCAATTCGAGAATCCCGAAGGTCAATATTATGAGTCAATTACGATCTCCATTTATCAGTAGAACTACCATTTTAGAGATTGATGTTTTCCTTATTTGAAGGTTTCGGGATATGCCGTTATTAAATAGAAGACTGAAGTTAATGAAGTTATGATCTTCCTTTAGAATCGTTAGAGGTGCTGCATGTCGTTTGATCGCTGGACCAATAAGGTCAATTGGGATTCGTCCGATTGGTATGCTGCTATTTGTTTGTCCGATCGGGGTGACTGCTTTTGCTCGATGAGTATCGTTCGGTGAATCCGGGCGACTGAGACCCTATCGTCCGGAAGGTCCGGGTTACTAAGGCCTTTCGGTAGATTCATCCGGGCGACTTAGGCCATTCAGATGATGATTGCATTCAAACCTCGGTCGGTAATAGTCCTTCATGGGTTCCTTGAGAATTCTTTCTTTTGGTTTGAGTCTTGGACCACGTCCTATCATTTGGCCCCTACTTATAACTTTCTTAGAAAAGAAAAGTTATAAGTAAAGGTCTGTTGAAGCGTGTTTTGTACGTTATGAATGTACAGGGACGCTTGGCCCACTCTTATTCACCCCTTTTGTATGCTAGGAACGCTGGTATGTCCTATCAGACACAACTTTCTTCATGGGGAATCGAAGACAATTTATTTCGACATTTATGACTTGCATCTGTGTTGATCCATTTCATCTTCCTTGAATTAATTGAGATTTCTCCTTTTCACTATTATAAATAGCCATGATGTGCATCCACTTTCTTTCGCAGAGAATTGATACTCCTCCTTCATGGTTGCTTGGTTAAGAATGATTCTTTTCGAGGGTCAATTTGCAACCAATAATTGCCCTCCAAATTATGTCTTCAAGAAACAACCATCTAAGCCTATGAAAGGCCTACAAACTGCCAAGAAACCTCTCTTGCATGCCTCGAGACAAATGTACAATCTTCTAAAAATTGGAGTATTTTGGTACAAGTCTCTTAAAGGACGCTCTCTATGAGGTACAATTGAACTCTCAATCTTGCAAGTGCTCCCTCTATTTATTCTCAAAATTTCTTCAAAATACAATCTTAAGAGGAAGAATTGCTCCTTATCCTGCCCCTTTACAAGTTCTTTGGCCATTTTTTAGCTCTACATGTCTTCTTTCTTACACAATCTAACCCAAATTTATCCTTAGCTTTTCTTTGCAAGATATTAACTTTGATATTTGGATCATCGTTTACCTTCTTCACCCATTTTTTTGCCAACCAAGCAGGTTTGCATGTTTGTTCTTCCATGACCTTGCACAAGTATGTGTAAGCCTATATGTGACCAGTAAGGCTGTCTTCTCATGATCACATAATTTCTTTGCATATGTCAACCAGTCACGACCTTCAACACATCACATCCTAACTTTGGACTTGTCATTTTTTATAAATCTCAGGTTCTTTGCATTGTAAATAGCATAATCTCTTAACACTTGTTTAAAAAAGTCCAAACTCTCAAATATTTGGTCATTTCTCAATTCTATGTTCCTAGGGTTGTAATCCTATTTGAACTCCTCATAATTCATCTTATCCATTTTCGGCTGCATCCCCTTATCATCATTATCAATGTCAGAAATAGTGTAATTTAGATCTTCTTCATCTTCCATGGAGGAATCATTCAAGTCATTAAAATCTACAGGACCACTCTCATCTTCAGAGTCTTCCAAGCCCACGGCAGTAGGGTCCCTATCACTACCAAATAGGTTAGCCTCTTCATCATCACAATCACTATCTTTAAATCTCAAACCTAAGGCACTGTCTTCAGAATCAGAATCAGAAACTAAATCCTCAAAATCACACTTCTCAGATTGGTTACCCTGCATCGCTTCTTCCTCGTCTCTAATAACACTTTCATCAACAAAATTAGCCCCGTTTATCCTGTGCTCTATGTAGAAATGAACTTCCTGCTCTGTTTTTAATTTTTCATTTAAATATTCCAACAAATCAATATCATTAACAAATTCACAAAACTCATCTCCATCAATTTTTACCAAGCCTGTTACAAAATTTTTATAACCTAATTCTACTATCATGCTTTTCAATTCAACTAAAAATATTTTATCTATATCACAATTGTCAAAATAGGTCAACTCTCTACCTTCATATTTTTCAGGTCTCTCAAATTTACCCCCGTGATGAACTGTAATATTAAATTTAATGGAATCCATATCTGCAATAAAATGGAAATGTATAAAGTATTAAAACTCTAATTTAAGTAACAGTGAACTATAGTTTCAGCCCTAAGTATACAACATTACAAATAATTTAGCATATTGATGGAATTTGTGAACTATAATTGAAACATGAACAAAACAATTGATAAATTAACTATGAACCATAACATAAATTTAGTGATAGTTAGAATATAATTGAAACATGAACAACACAATTGGTAAAAAAAATAAGTAAATTATAATCTCAATTGAAATCCTAAATTAGAAACCCTAAATTTGGAACCCTAAATTGAAACCCTAAATTACTAAACCATAATTGAAACCCTAAATTGAAACACTAAATCGAAACCTTAAATTGAAACTATAATTTCAAACTAACAGTTTAAATGACCTTCGGACCATTCGTAGGACCCATGACTCTAAATTAGAGCCCTTAAAATTGAAGTCCTAAATTTGAAATTGAAATTTCGAATTTAAACCCTAATTTTCAAACCTAATTCGGTTATCCTAATTTCAAATTAAACCCAAAATTACTAAATCTCAATTAATTAATTTCTTAAACACTTATTTAAATCCCTAATTTCAAAGTCTATTTTAAAACCCTAATTTCAAAAACTAATTTCAAACCATAATTTCAAACCAACGATTTAAACGACTTTCGGACCCATTTCTGAAAAACTTAAATATAAAAAATAAAAATAAACAGTAACAAGAAACAAATCTAAGCGTTATATTACATACCTTAAATGACTTTTTTGGACTCGCCTTGCTGATGATTGAAACCACATTTTTGGGACCACAAAATCAACCGATGTCTCTTTTAATACAACAATTTGTTTTCTTTCGACACGACAATCTCTCTCCCTCTCTCTCTCTCTCTCTTAAGCTTTCTCTTTCTCCTTTCAAAAATACGAAACAATAAAAAAACCCTAATGTTACACTGTAATGTGGATTGACGATAATGCCCCCTGCCACGTCAGTTAAATGACAGCGTGGTACTGTCACGTCAGTGTTTTGCTAACGTGACTAGACGAGATGTTGAATGAGTTGGTCTGACACTAACACTTTATCGTCCGTATAACCACGTTAGTTGCCACGTCATGACATATCATCAGTTAACAGTCAGACTATCACCGTCATTGATGAAAGGACCAACTTGTTACACTTTTTAAAATTTGAGAATCATAAGATAATATTTTTAACTTAAGGATTAATTTATAAAAATGGGTCAAATTTTAAGAATTAAATATGTAATTTACTCAAAGATTATATCTTAGTTTGTACGTGAGAGCACAGAATTAAATATTGCTGCAGCACCACGCTGTGGAATAATAGATCCGTAACATTACCTTCTTTGAGAAAATTAAAACCAAGGCCGGAAATATATTCTATGTTTGCAGTCTCTGACATAAAAAATAAGCATGCGAAAGTGAGTTCTAGGAAGTGTTGGGCTTGTCACTCTTTGGTTGGAGTTGGAGTGGCCCATGCTTACGTGAGTACGAAGATTTTAGAAGTTACATGATGATTCAAAATTTGGAACAAGTATGTTCGTTAATGGAATATTTTATTTTGAAATTAAATTTTGAAGTACTAGCAGTCTGTCCTAATCTCAATTCAGTTGAATAATTGGTTCTTGGGTATCAAACGTTAACATAAAATTCTGAATTCTTGATTTCCACAGATGGTTACACTTGCACCATACCTTTATGAAGGCACAATGTTCTGTTCAAACACAGGGAGAAAAAACTTATTTGGGGAGACAATTTCCCAGTCGTAGGTCACCCTACCTTATAGCTTGTGCAGATCATTGGAGACGAGCATTAAAAGTATCCCCTAATTATTCTAGCTAAGTTAGTATTACCCTTAACAATTTTCATTAGTCTCACTTTAAATTTTGATATAATTAAAAAAAAATTATCATTTCTAAGTTGGAGTAAAAAAATAAAAATTATTAAAACTTATTTAACCCTGTTAACCATACCAGACAATTTAGATGCTTTTGAAACTTTTTAAATGAGAGATTCAATATAATTAAATAATTAAAAAGGTGATCGTACATTTTTTTTCATTTAGGATTAATTACAGGTGATTGTTAAAGAAGCAACGTGTAAAAATACATATGGATCAAGGGCAATGGATGAATTACCATTTCTTGACTTTTATAAATAATATTTTATTTATTTTTGGAGTGTAATTCTAATTATTTAATAGTGTTAGAATTAAATGTGACTTATACACGCAGCGGAAGCGATAAATAAAATTTTGGAAAGCTGTTACTGTTATTTTATCATTTTATAATTTTTTGTGATTATTTTGTAATTATAAAAATTATTATAATTATTTTATAATTTTTAAAATAAGCATAAAGAAAGCAAAGGGCATCGGAGACATTGCGCTTAAATCAAAAACAAGGACTAGGAAGTGCAGTTCAACCAGACACAACCTTTGCAGCGGCAAAACCTCTAAGCCGTCGTCAGAAAGAACGGGGACGGCCAAGATTAACCCATGAATTATCGAAAATCGACGGCCTTAGACGCACATAGCAACCATTCAAAAGCCGATTTCGACGGTCTCACAATTCTCTCACTACAATCCCAGATCTCTCTCTCTCTCTCTCTCTCTCTCTCTCTCTCTCTCGTTGCAGTTCTCGGGTCTCTCTCGGCAAGGTATTTACTTCACAAATCCAATCTCTCCCCCTCCCTCCCTCTCATCAATTCTGTAACGAGATCTGAAAATTAGGGTTTGATAGCTATTGTTGTAGATTGTTTAGCTTTAAAATTTTTATCGGTAATTCTTATATTTGGATGCAATTCTTATGCTTTGTCGATTTTCCCTTCCCCCACATTGATTTTTGTGCGAACCTAGTGATTGATTGTATGCTAGGGTTTATGTTGATGTGCATTAATTATTGCACTCTCTATTGTATCTACAAGTTTTTAATATCCTCAAAGAAAATCCGGGTTGATCTTAGGTTTTAATGATCCGGTTTCGTGTTTGAATTTTCTTGCTTGGAGTTTATGTAATTTACTCATATAATGGTATTCTTAGGTTTAATTATATATTAACGCAAATTTTGATGATGAGAATTGTTGTCAAAACATGGTTGGACTCATGAATTTGCCCATTTTTTGGTTATAGTTTGATCTGGCTGTTTGTTCAACTTGTGATAGGCTGGTTTATAATTGGGAATTTTCTGATTGATTTTGTTGTTGTTTGTTACATAGGTGACAAATGGCTGAAGCAAAACCAGGAATGAGGAAACCAGTTTTCACCAAGGTTGATCAACTCCGACCTGGTACCAGTGGACACACTCTTACTGTAAAGGTGGTGAGTTCTAAGATGGTGATGCAGAAGGGTCGTCCGGATGGTCCTCAAATGCGTCAAATGCGGATTGCTGAATGCTTGGTTGGGGATGAAACTGGCATGATTGTGTTCACAGCCCGGAATGATCAGGGTAAATCCTTTTCGTACTTTATACTATGTAGCTGTTCTGTGAGCCTTGTAGATTTATCATACTTCTGAAATTTTGTGTTTAAATCTTAATAATTCACAGAATGCTCATTATTTATGCTTTTCTTGCATGATGAATGATGCAATATTTCATCTCCTTCGGTTCAGAAAGTATAAAGTCTTGCGATGTGTACTCAAAAGTCTTAAAATTTTGTTTTAACATTGAAATAAAATTATGACTCTTCTTCTTTTGCCTTTAGCTTATCCAAAATTGGATGTTGAATGGGGAAAAGTCAAGAAGACATAAGCAATTGAAGCTTAGATTTTGAACATTTTGCAGGCATTGATTCAATCGAGGTCATTCCAGTTATTTAGTACCAAACTTTCCGCATTGACACATGCATTACAGTCCCAGGACAGGCATTTAGGTTTTTGGAACCCTAGTTATATGTGGTGATTTCCTTATCAGCTCCACCTGCCATTAATGCCTTTTCTAATATAGTTACATGTGCTATGATCTGCATAATCTTGGAAACTATATGTATATATTTTTTTCTTATTAAAGGTGATGATGTACATCTAGCATTCCCCCTCATTTTGTTCACTTTCCAGTTTGGTTCCGTATACTCTCCATGTACACAATGATCCCTGCTGTTGCTGTTGCTGTTGCTCCCACGTGCACCCCGAAAAGAAATTAATGATAAGAAAAAGTAAAAGAAAATAGCAGAAAAGAATACAACAGCTGTTTATTGCTTGTTTTCAATCTTCTCAATTTTGTTGTGAGATCTAATATTGTACAAATAGCTTTGCTATTGCTGCATTATGATGGTCTAGGCCAGAATACTTGTTTGATGCTGATTTTTTTTTTTTTTTTCATATTTATGTTTCCTTGGTATTTTGTATAATCACCTTTATCCTTTGTAACTTTACTCATGTGCCTTGTTACTGCTTGGGTTATAGGACAAGGAAGTATGGACTCAATTATTATTTGATTTGGATTAACTTGTGTGGCCTAGGAATACTTTTGAGTTATTTCTGTCCTCTAGATCTATTTAGATATGGGTCTTTGTTTAGATTTGGATTTCAATCTGTTCTTGTCCACATACAGTTGACTTGATGAAGCCTGATATGACTGTAACACTCCGAAATGCAAAGATTGACATGTTCAAGGGATCAATGAGGCTTGCTGTGGACAAATGGGGTCGTGTTGAAGTCACTGAACCAGCATCCTTCACTGTTAAAGAAGATAACAATCTGTCACTGGTTGAGTACGAGCTGGTCAATGTTGTTGAAGAGTGACTCGTGGAAGTGGTGACTGTCCTACCATCCAAGGACGAAATGGACCGGGCAGGATGTGGATTTTGAAATGGAGAAGTGGAGTTTTATGTTTTTTCAATGGTAATCTTCTGTGCATGATGTTCCCCAGGGGAAAAAAACAAGGTCTTCGTTTAGGAAGAATCTTGAGCTAGTACTACAAACTACAAAAAGATGCCTGTTTTTGGCTGTTGAGGCAGCTGGTGAAAAACCATTTAGGAAATCTAGCACAGCTGATGTTTCAGTCAGACAGATAACTTAAAAAGGAACTTGCTTTGGTTGTTAAATTATGCTTTGACATAATCTGCTACTGCTATGGATATCGCTTGATATTTATATGTTACCCGTTTTGCAAATGGAGTTTCCCAAATAAATGTTATCTATCGGGATGAAATTCTATCAATCCTTTTGTTGTATGGATATGCATTTATTTGAAGCAAATTGGTGCAAGATTGCAAATTGTGCACAACGCTTCTCAGGGAGTGTGAGATGAATTATGCAATTGAAGCTATTTGATCTCTTCTGATGGTCATTGCTCGGCTCCAATTGTTATACTTTTACCGCATTTTTAATTTTGGACTAAAAATGCCCTCATGGGATGGCCTCTGCCAAAATTTGAAGTTGCTTTTCAATTCCATTCATATGTGTTACCTGAGCATGCCGAAGTTTAGGACGAGGATTCCTTTCCGTTCCATTTGGTGTTCATGACATAATAACTAGCCCCGTTGATCTCTTGAGCCTGTATTTTAGATCCTTCTAATACAAATACATCTATGATCATCGAGTTGCATGCACGAAATCTTGCTACAAGCACCAACTTGAGTGGTGGCACTGCTTATCAGGCAAGCCTGACAGTCATAAAATTCCCTTCTGTTTTCGCATGCCAGAAGAATTTGTGGAGAAAGAATGATGTTCCAAACTCGTCTGAGACCTTGACTAAAATTTAATTCTACCATCAACAAATCCATGTCAGATGGGAGACTCTGTTACTCATTGGATACCCAATTTCTATGCATCCAAAACTTGGACTAGGGGAACACTTATAAGTACAGACACTCAGAGCGTAATATCTTCTATGATTCTCTCTCGTTCAAAGCTAAGCCTTGTGGTTAAAGCAATATATAAGCAATATCTGCTTCAATTCTGCCTATTCTGTTTAAGAAATTCGAGGTCCTTCATTTGTAGCTCTACAGCTTCCTTTGACAAAGATTTTGGCTCTGGGAAGTTGTTCATTTCACTTCCTTCCGCTACTCTTTTTGTTGTGTCTTTGATGATCCTAACCATCTCTTGTTGCCCAACTGATTGGAAAATTGCGCATAGCATAATGTTTAGCAATCTCTCATCTTCCTCTTCGATTGGGTCCTTCCCAAAGCAACATAGACATATGGCTTCCAGAGCTTTTTCAGCTCGAAGCTCCATTGGAATAGTTGGGGCAGCAACATTGAGCTTGGTACGTCTCTGCAATTGAGCATTGCTTTTCAGTATGTTTCAGGTTAATTTGGAATACTTCCATGATAAACTGAGATGACACAGATGTAGCAAATCATGACGAAAATGGGCTGAGCTTGGCGAGCATCTCTATTGAATTCTCAACATGCATTTACTCTGAACAGATACAATCTGATCAGTAAATGGAGAACTGTTGTCCGATATATAAAGTGTCCAGAGCAAATTCTAAGACAAGTAAACTTTACGACACCATTTCCTAGGGCAACGTGGAATGTGTAGCATTTAGTAGAACAAATATCTTAGGTTCTTCCCATTCTACTGAATAGAATTTGTGGAAAACAGCTCCTCTGATCATGAAGTAGTCTCTTTTGTAAGGAATTGGAAAATGATTATAGAAGTTATAAATAAAAAGGATTAGCAGGAGATGAGAAGCTAACCTCTTTAGCTTGATTCATCATGGATAGAAAATTCTCCTCCTCAAATTCAATGTCATTCGAAATCCGTAGCCTTGCTACCCCCTCCAAAATTTCCTCAGATTTGAGCAGACCAGCACCAACTGCAGCTAGCCAACAGCATAATAGCACATACAAGGGATCCCCTGCCTTAAAAACAAACAATACCCCCCACTCAAAACAATATCCTTTCTTAACTTAAGATTTAACCTCAATATTACTTAAAAATAAACCTAACAAAGAGAGAGAGGGGAAAAAAAACACATTTCATTTTGAAACTGTTAAAATTCTCACATAAAGCAACAGGATCATGTGATATTTACTTCATAGGCAATGTTAAATTTATGGCCATTTTTGCCTAAGTTTTAAGTTTGGGAACAAGCATGTCAAACCGATATAGATCTGCTCAATCCTTTATGGGTCTAACCATTCTATACAACAGCTAACCCTAGGCTTGGTAAGGAATCTCATTGCCTCCAAAGCTACCCGAGATCAACTCTCCAGGGACATCCCTCCAACATTTTCTTCGTACGTGCCTAATGCACATGGTTAGTGGGTTATTATGCGGTTTATTCTGTGCATACCCTTGGTGGTCAGTAAGAGCCTCGTAGCCTCCAAAGCTGCCTAAGGCAAGCCCAAGGAACATATGTATCTTGTAGGTTTACATTGTACTCACTCAAAAGGCAGCTGCTGAGTTGAGTTGAGAGTTTCAATTGTCATTAAATAAATTATATTAAATATGAATATGTACAACATGATCCAATCTCTCGTTTTGT
This sequence comes from Dillenia turbinata, assembly GCA_037126225.1. Lineage (NCBI taxonomy): Eukaryota > Viridiplantae > Streptophyta > Magnoliopsida > Dilleniales > Dilleniaceae > Dillenia > Dillenia turbinata. Next base: position 24,927,101 of record JBAMMX010000014.1, read on the forward strand.
TCATACCCATGTGAATTATTAACTGGAACTACAACCTTAAGTCCTAAAATTACATGTTCGTTTCAGTTCACCATAATTTATAACGCTCAAGCACCGCAGACAACCTTAACAAAGACATTAAAAAATAATAACAATAAGAATAACGAAAGACTGGGAGATGCATACCTTATCCAGAGTTACATCATTGAATACCACCAATTTAAGTGAACAAAACATAAGATCTTCCAAATTTAGGGAAAAAAAAGAGCTCAAAATTAAATCACAAATCAAGAATTGAGAGAGAATTACCCGGCCTCTTCTTTCTTGGAATTCATAGAAGGCTCTAGAATCATTCACACTACACTTCTTCCCAACCCTCCTCCTGAACTCTGCAAAATCAATAACGTCGCCACCAACCCCACCTTCATCATTCAAGATCCTAGCAATAAGCCCAATTACAGGGATAGCCCCAATAACCTTGCTGGCAAAACCTGATATGGTGCTTGAGTCCTCCATGTAGGCCCTAATTGACCGGACCCCATTTGGGTTCGAAGGTCTGCAAGTAGTGGGAGGAGTTCTGTTTCTGTGAAGTTGGGAGAAACTGAGGAGGGAAGATGAGGAGGAGAGAGAAGATAAAGTGGTGAATGTCACAACCACCATGGCTGTGAGTGGTGGGCATTAAATCTTGTTTGTTTTATGCTAGGATCTGATTTATACTGTGCCAGTGCCCAGCTCCATTGATATCTTGTAAAATAATCTAGAATAAAAAGTTGAACAAATTCCAAAATTTTCTGCAAGGAAAAATGGGTAAGTCCTAACATTTATTTATTTATTTATTTTCTAGACAAGGTAAGTCCTAACTTGAATTGGGTGTAAATGAAAGATATTTAGTTATCTTATGGATAAAATAAAATAATTTATTAATCAACTAACATTATTCTTTTCTTCTTATCTTATAAATAACTATATATCTTAGTTGACTTGGAATTAAATAAATTTTACATCATGGATTTTATTCTTCATTTCAAGTTTTATTACTTAAAATCAAAAAAGAAAAAAAAAATACAGTCTATTTCTAACTCCGTGGAAGATATTATTAAACAATTTTATTTGTGAATAACCCAATACAATTATATCTCCTAAATATTATTATATTTAATATACAAGATTCATCATATAATTAAATATATAATATTATTTACAAAATAATCTATTATACGTCTCATTGTAACAAGTATGAATTCTAAATTATTAAAAAAATAAAATTTATAAATGAATTCCATAATAATTTGTGGGTATGTTTAAAATTATTTTTTAATTACTAAATTATTTAATTTCTTTCATAGTGAATATGTGTATCTTTAGCTCTCCTAGCTATGTATATGAATCGCTCTGTTTTTAGTGACGCTCCATACTTCCCACAAATTCTCTTTCCTATGGCAGCTTTGTTTTTTTTTTTTTTTTTTTTTTGTGGGTTATAATAGGAATTGAATTCTGGATCACGGGATCGGACAAGAGAGCTGTTGTTACTGAACTATCCTTTATATGTAAATATTAAAAATATAGTGTCTTTATCATAATTTTTTTGATATTAGATTATAAATATTTAAAAATCTAATTAATCAATTCAAATAATTATAGGACTCGATCTAAAGACCAACTGTTTGAATTACTATTTTTCCATCCACACTTTGGCATCTTCACCGTGTAGTAATTCTTGTCTGGATGCTTAGTGCTCACAAAATTACAGACATGGTAATTTGGAAAAACAAAAAAGGGGCTGGTGCTAGGACCGGCAACTGGGTCGGGCCACGTTGGTCGAGCTCGACCTATTTTAAAGGGTCAAATCTAACTCATTTTGGGTTTGGGTTTTTTTTTAGACTTGTTTTAATTATTGATCAAGACATTATTAGACTAAGTCTGTTTATTTTTTTTTTAAAATTAAAAATCAAATATTACGATGATTTTAATGATTTTAATATATTACTACTAATGTAATTGATGTGTCAACTGATGAACAGCAGGTTGCTTTCTTCTAGTGAACTACTTCTTTGACAACTACAACCTTATAATATTTGCAAGGTTTCTTTCAAACATCAGTTTCTTGTTTAAAATACAAAATAAAGGATTGCGGATGTCAACCAGATTGATATATACATATATACATATATATATATATATGTATGTATGTATATGTTGAGGTTTTGAGTACTGATTTGCATATTGTTTTGTCAATAATCAAGTCAGAACAGAGCTGTAATAGAAAATGTTGCCAACGCTCAGAAGGTCAACCATAACTTAGTTTAATAGAGGTCAACCAACTTTGGAGAAGAGAGAGAGAGAGAACCTGAATAAATTGATACAAACCGGGGATTGCCATGAGATCTCCATCCAATAATTTGAATCCGAAGTCTATCTCTGGCTATATATAGATTAAAAAATTAAAAATAAATTTTAATTATCAATACAAACTGTGTCAATTTATTCATATTAAAACTCAAAATTAAGTTAATAAACAACCTAATAATGCATCAAATATTCACCTTACTCATCAAAGACACCGTGATGTTAGCAAAACAAGGGAAAGCGGGCACAAGCGGCTTCAAAACAATCCGCGGCTCCAGAGAGATTTGAAAATCCATGATCTGCCAAGAGGCACAAGGCAGATGCTGTAAGAAAACTTCAACACCTATGTGACCATATAATGTAAAGTCGCCAAAAAGAAATGATAAATTATTGTGCAAATAATTGAATGGGCGGCTTTTCTAACCTGCAATCTCTTCTACCTGAACAGTAATGCTTAGGAATAAGAGTTTCATTGCCAGGGTTATGTTGGGATTTCCTGCCCATCGAACTGCAGGCTCAATTACTAGTTCATTTTCATTTGTTTCGTATATTTTGATACCTGCCAAGTTCATATGTATTATCGAATTAGTGCATACAAAGTAACACAGGAAAAATACTAAATTAAAATTTATGTTCTTCGACGTAAACAACTCCATGAAAATCCTAAAAGAAAATGAACATGGGACAAGTCAGACACCCCCAGTTCAAGGCATGCTCAACAATAAACAAAAGAAGCACGTCTTTGACATAGCAGTACTATAAAATGTGTCTAAGGTTGTGATAGGTTCAAGGCAATATTTTGAAGTTTGGGAGGAAATCTTTGAAGAAGTCAATTTCTTGAAAGACATGTCAAAACATGCTAAAGTAAAATTTTAAGGAATATGCTTAATTTGAAGATGCTGTGGGCCTGTAAGTAGTGGAAAGCCACCAAGAAGCAATAGTGTTGGAACTCTACCTACCCTGTAATGTTGGAGGAAGAGTGCCAAGACTCAAAGTCTCAAAATCTGATGACCTTATCTGGAACTTGCCAATATATTTCTCAAATGTAGGCTTGGAAATGCTTCTTATTACGCCACATATCGCCTGTCCAGCCAAGTCAATCAAACAAACAAGTCAATATGGTCACAAAATCATACAATTTGCTCCAAATTCGGTGGTTACCTTGTCAAGGTAAGGCCACATGTTGGCTATGAACTTATTCAGCCACTCAACCTGAAATATGCTTTGACAACCCTAGATAAAGAATGAGGTTGCGTTGGATATTTAATCTGCATAAAATTAAGATAAAATTTTATGTATCATTTATAATATAACACAAAATGATTTATATAAGTGACTCTACGTAGTAGGATAAATGCTTGATTGTTATTATTATATCTATTTTTACTTTCATGTGTGACAACCATGATAGTTTTTATCTTGTATGTCTCTTTTATCCCGTATATCGTATGTCATTTTAATCGTTTATTTGGATACAGGGTTTTGATAAAAAAGGGAAAAAGGTTTTTAAAGAATTTATTCACATTTGATAAAATAATTAATTAGAGGAAAATGTTTTGAAGGGTTTCGAAACCCTTCAAACCCAATTTTTAATTCTATTAAACCGGTGAGTTTTGAAGGGGATTGATTCTTTTTCAAAATTATAATATTAAATTTATTTTTATAGACTCTATTTTAAAAATGTAATAAAAAATAGAAATAATAAAATAATAAATTTATACACTTTTTAATTATATTTCATTTATTTCTCTCATCTAACTAAATGTGATTTTTTATTTTACTACAATTTTTCTGATTTTTAATTTTACTTTACTTTTTTCCCTTTCCCTTCTTTTTCTTTATCTCCCATGAGATTGTTGAACACACCGTAAATTGTACTTACTTTTAAGATTAAAAATATCCACTTTTTAAATAACGAATCGAATATATTAATACCATTAAATATGCTTATGAATTGATATGTTAGCTTAAAGTAAATACCAAAATTGGATTAATAACTATTCTAAAACTGATTTGTATATTTTTGAAAATTTAGAATTATTTTATAGTCATTTAGAAAATTGGACAATAATAGATTAAAAATTTTGTTTAAATTAATAGAATGAAAATGAAATTTAAAAATAAACTCCAAAATTATAAAGTTTTTGAAATTTGAATGGAAATATAAATTTCTAAAATTTATTTTTAAAATTTTTAATTTTAAATCTAATTTCGTTCTTCGAGTGAAAACCAATCCCCCGGCATAGTTTGGGGAGTTTTTGTTCCTTATCATCAGGACATACGGAAGAATGAAGTGTAAGAAACGAAATCGCCTGCTCCAACTAAAACTAAAAGGGCACGAAAGGCGAATTCGGCGGATATTCCCGCTTCTTAAAATTCTATTTCCACACTCCATCTCCCATCTCTTCGCCACCACTACTGCTCTCTCTCTCTCTCTCATTATACATTTCGTGTCAGCCTAAGGCCTCTCCAAAATTTCAAAGTAGGTTTCGTCTTCGACATCTCTCCCTTGCGTTCTTGTTTTTCGTCATCTCCGAATCTGAATCGGAGGAAAGAAAGGTTAGGGAGAGAAGAAAGCAAGCATGGGAGCTTCCTGCCCCGACGACGTCTCTATGAATTCGATATACAGCTTCGCCTCCTCTCGAGATCTCCGTTCCTCCAAACACGTTCACGATAACGTTCACGGCAACATCTATCTCGATCCGGTAACTCACTTTCTCTCCTAATTCTGAATTAACGACTTCATTGTGACCTGTAATTCGTTCAGTAATTTCGCTGCTCGCGCTGTGTTTATTAGATTCTAATCATGTTGCTTAGTCGTAGAAATTAATTGTATTAGTCTAATTCTGGTTGTAATTTGCAGCTCTTTTTGAAGTTCATAGACACTGAACAGTTTCAAAGGCAAGTTTATAGCCGGATCTTTATTTTTATTTTTATTTTTATTTTTTTAGTTTTTATAGCTTTTTCTCGTGATATTTATAGAATATTGATCTTCTGCCTTTATTTATGTTTTTGATATTACAGGCTTCGTGACCTGAAACAACTCGGTGAGTTCTCTGAATCGGCAATTCAAATTAGTTTTAGCCTTTCCATCACGTTGCCATTTAGTTCAATTTATGACTTATCAGATTTGTGTTTGGAGTTGGTATGTTTAGAGAAATTAAGATTTTCTTCCAATATTAGAATCGAGATTTAATACAACATTGTCCATTCATGTAGTTCCTGTCAAGAAACTTTTGATCGTTTCTCAGATATGTTGACGATTCCTAAAATTATTATTATGGCTGAAGTGAAGATTGTGTCATTGTGCAAGGAAGGATTGCCTTGAGTTTTCAATGAGCTGGTATTTGGAACAAAATTTTGGTGACTGGACTGACCAAAAATCTCAAAAGAAAATTGTTGTGTGTAACAAATGACAGTATGTTCTGTTCAGCCTACCCTTCTGAGTTAAAATCTTTTTGAATTTTTGGTTAATGATTTTAGTTAAATATGGAGTCAATGCGGGTCAATTTCAATCTGGTGCTTTAGACTTGGTCATAAATATAAACAAAGTTGAAGTCATGAACCAAGTGAATCTGCTTGAAATTTCTTAGGCAAGCTATAATAATTTTACAGATTATAGATGAAGCAGATAGAAGTGTAACAAATATTTAATTTATTATTTTGAGAAATTGCTTTCTAGAATTGTAAGAACTTTGCATTCGGATCCACTTTGAATTTGATAAATGCATTGCTTGTGAAGTATGTGTTGATACTGACCTCCTCATGAAATTACTCAATATTTAATGAATATTTACTTATCGAGCATAAACGCAATCGTAACTTATTGAAGGTACTGTATATCTGTATTAATTATGTGAACATATGTATAGGCATATATAGGTGTGCTCTCCTCTCCTGTTTGTAGTACAAGCATTATAAGCGGTGTTTTTGTTTTTTCATGCCCTTGAATAGTCATTGGGTTCTTTCCTTCCACAAGGGAATCATTTCTTCTACTATCAAGTGTTGCAAATCTAAATCGGAATGGCAAGTTCTAAAACTAATCAAGGAATTGACCTCTCCCTTCACACTCTTTCCTTATTTGTATGCATTTACGTTTTAGGTATTGGATCCATGTAAAAGAAATGAGTGCCAGATCAGGCAACTCTCACTTTAAAGCTTGTGATTGGAATGTCTCAAAAAAATTTAACCATCGTGGAAAATACTTGTGATATAAGTGCTCCAACGAGTATTATTGCAGCTGGCATAGGCTCGAAGATTCCTTTCTTAAACAAGTTTAATCAATTGCAGGTGTGACACATTTGGTCTATCCAGGGGCTGTTCACTCAAGGTTTGAACATTCTCTTGGGGTTTATTGGCTTGCTGGTGAGGCTGTTCATCAACTTCAACTTCATCAAGTATGAAACTTCCTTTCACAGTTCTGATTGCTAAAATTAGGAAAACTATATTCAGAGAATTTTACATATGCCATTCGTGCAGGGCTTGGAGCTTGGTATTGATCGCTTTGATATACAAACAGTGAAACTTGCGGGTAACTTTCTGGCTACTTTTCAATAATATATTGCCTCTGTTTAGCCCAATTGTTTCCTTATTCTCTATCAATTAATCCAGGACTACTGCATGATATCGGGCATGGCCCCTTCAGCCACATGTTTGAACGTGAATTTCTTCCTCGTGTTCTTAGTGGCACTAAATGGTATGTTTGCCTTATCTCATGAGACATCGTGTTATAAGAATCCAAAATTAATTTCCAATCGTGTGAATTTTGCCTTTCCAAATGGTTGTCTAATTTCTTTAATAAATTAAATGCTCATTTGATCTTGTCCTTGGATGTGCTCACTCAGAATTGTAGTAAGCCCCAGTAATTACAGTATTGACCATTAGAATTAACATTGGGTAAACAATGATTCTACACTTGGTACATCATATTTGACTCTAGATAAGAAAATAAAGTCCCTGGCTTTTATATTTGTCCTTTACTTAATAGAGTTTGGATGTGTGGTTATACGTATTTCTAGTCCAGGCTGCTTTTCATATTTTTGTTTCTCACATTTTATTTGAAATGTTTTCTTTATCATTGCCAATGGCTAGTACCCGTAAACTACTCTACATTTTGCAATTGGATAGGAGAGTAAGTTTTTGGTTTGAATGAAAGAATTTCTAAAATTCAAGTCTACTGAATTCCTATCATAGCTTTGGAGTTTGGAGATGCATCTGTTACATGGTTTTCTTACTTTCCAGGTCTCATGAGGAAATGTCAGTGAAGATTATTGACCATATTGTTGATGAGCACCATATTGATATTGACTCTGAAACCATCACAAAGGTCAAGGTAATTCACACTCGCAACATCTATTGTCCAGTTCCATCCTTTGGTTACAACGAGATTCTTGTGCATATGGATTTTAATTTATTTTTGCATAGCAATAGGGAGATGTTTGTGCTAAATCATTTGGTGGTGCACTATTTTATTAGGATTTGTAAGGAAATGTATAACCTTTTCACCATTATGGTGTATATTTGTCTTCTACACAGGAAATGATAATTGCTAGCTCTGAATTTGCACCACGGAAAGTAAGTTCTAGAAGGTTTGCCTTTCTTAGTGTGTGGGAAATCTCTTTGAGCATTTTCTGGCCTGTCTCGGTTTTTACTTTATCTTTGTTATTCTGAAATGTAGAGCACTAGGGAGAAGCATTTCCTATATGACATTGTTGCAAATGGTCGAACTGGAGTTGATGTTGACAAGTTAGTAAAATTATGATCTCCTCTGCCTATTAGAACTTGTTTTTGTTCTTCCATTTATTCAATAGTCCAATTGATGCCAGTACATATACACAGGAGACAAAGCTTTGGTAAAAATTTGATTATATTGCAGGTTTGATTACATTATACGTGATTGTAGAGCTTGTGGTCTGGGATGCAATTTTCAGTTTGAGAGGTTCGTGGTGCCACTTTTTAGTGCTTGCACTATGATTATGTATTTCCATCCATTCTCTGGCTATGTTATTCACATAATAAGGGATCCTCATTTTTCTTTTTTAAGCTGCTTGGTTTCTGGATTGCTGTACCTATATATCAAGAAGTTCAAATCTAAGTCATTTGTCATATTTTGTATTTTTATCTCCATGATGTGGTATTGAGAGACAATGTTGTGGTATTGGGGTGATGAAAGTGACAAAAATGTTTCATCATCACATGTTATTTTCCTTTCACAGATTAATGGAGACCTCAAGGGTTTTGGGTGATGAGATCTGCTACCGTGCCAAGGACTGTTAGTACTTCGTTAACTTTTACATTACCTGTGTGCTCGGTTCATACTTCTTCAGCTTATGATCTGATAAATTGCTAGATCTTACTCTCCACAAGTTATTCTCAACCCGTGCTGATCTATATCGAACTGTCTATACACATGCAAAAGTAAAGGTATGATATTGATGGGGTTACATTTTTCCTAACTCATCAATTTATTCTTTTTAAGTCCAAAAGCAATTTGATAGAAACAACTTGCAGGCAATTGAGCTAATGGTTGTTGATGCCATGGTAAAAGCAAATGATTATCTTCAAATTGCATCTCTCATTGCTGAACCATCTGAATACTGGAAGGTTAGTTCTTATCCTTATTTCTCTAAATTACCTTTACATTTGCTAGTTCTTCTCCATATATTGATGAAACAGCCTATCCCATATCATGCAATTGAGTGCAGTTGGATGACACAATAATAAAGACTATTGAGACAGCTCCTGATGCACAATTAAAGGAATCTAGGGATTTGCTCTTACGAATTCGGAGGAGGGAGTTGTACCAGGTCATAAAGCTGTGAAATTCCTCAATTTTATTTTACTCTTGAGTTGTGATCGATGAGGGATTAACTTGTATTGATTCTCCAAGAGCTTTTAATTATGTTAGTTGCCCTAATTGAATTTTGCTCTCTCTTTGACACTTGTGAAGCTCAAACACTAAATTGCTCGTCTATGACAGTTCTGTAATGAGTATGCTGTTCCAAAGGACAAACTGGATAACTTCAAAGATGTGACTCCACAGGATATTGTTTGTTCTCAGGTTGTTTACCTATCTAGTTATTTTTTCATACATGGTTTTAGTCAGGATTATTATGGATGCTGACTGTTTCTTTGAACAGAAAAACGGGGGAGTAATACTCGGAGAAGAGGATGTTGCTGTAAGTAATGTGAGAATTGATTTGACTCGTGGAAGGCAGAATCCTCTTGAAAGGTACTGGGACTTTAATTACTTTGTTGTTTTATTTAGGAAGATCATTTCAAGTTATTAATATTCTGTTTTTTCTTTTTGTCCATGTGGTACAACTGTCAGCATCAAATTTTTTAAGGTATGGCTGGAGCTTAATTTGATCCTGTGCTTTTTATTTGTTTATTTTTTTTAATGGTTATTATTAACATATATTCATCTTGTTACGTATGAGTCATATTCAGTGTATAATTGCATTGATCATGATGGTGTCTGCGTAGTGTTTTTATGTGAGGAGCCTACTGGGATATTCCATGCTTGGATTTGGTTCCAAATTTGTTCATCGAACAAGTAACTAGCCTTGTTGGCTGGTAACAAGCGAAGTTCTTTTTTTCTTACCCCTGATGTGATGAAAATAAGAGAAATTTCAAAATCTTAAAAAAAAAAAGACATACATGTGAACTGGTATTTGAAATCATCGTGAATAGCAAACGATTCCTCTGCAAATCTCTTCAATGTCATCACAACTTCTAGAATTTAACTAGAGAACAAGCAGATTAGTTGTTTCTATGGTTAACCTTTGAGATCGAAATTGCAGCAGCATAATTGTACCAGCCAGTGAGCTCAACTGACTCAAGCTTTAGGTGTTTTAACATTTTTTTTATTAAAGACGGTATGTAGGCTTTCTCTTTCTCATATTTGGTTTATTTAGGGTGAACTTGGAGGGAAACATGATAATTGTTTTTGTCTAAACTCTGATAGTAAATTTACAGTTTAGAGGGCTTGTATTAGCAGAATGATCAAACATTAGTAGTAAGTAGGGGACCTGGTGGTTTACTGTGAAACTAGAAACAAACTCCCTGCAATGCAGTTTTAGAAACCTTAGTCTGTACTTTTTGTCCTACATCAGAATTTAGTTGGCTATAAATTGGCAACATGAAAAGGCCCTAAAATTTGAGAGATTCTAGGTGTTAACACTAAGCATTGATTATGAGACTCAGCTAGTGATCTTGTTGACCCAACAACAGGTAGGCAGAGTTAACATCTTATTCTTAAGTTGTCATCTGAAGGGAAATAGATCAACTTCTAGCTTGGTGCTTAAGCTGCTTGTCATCTTTCCTGATAGTTTGTTTCAGTGCAGCAATAGTCACAGGGACTAAAAAATCTTCTCAGTTTAGGACACAAGATTAGAATATAAGTAACTTAACTGACGCAGGACAGGGTAGTGGGTGTAGCAATAGTGATGAAAGTGAAAGGAAAATTAGGAAAGTAGGCCTAGATTGCAACCTAGGATTCTTAGGCTTCACACCTAGAGAAGACTACATCTCACAATCTGGAAGAATGTTTATTAATCAGAAAAAAATTGCCCTTTGAAAGGCTACATAAGTGCCTATTTATAGAAAAAATAAAGTTAAAGAAACCCTACTCAAATATAACTCTTCTCTTGTGAGAAAAACCAATTCATATAAAAATAGGACTCTATCTAAGGAAAACAATCTAGTCAAGATAAACAAGGACTCCTGTGAGGAAAACTAATTCATATAAAAATAGGACTCTATCTAAATATAACAATCTAGTCAAAATAAACAAGGACTCCATCTAAAGATACAATTCTAATCAAAATAAATCTTATCTACCATAAGAGATATGATCTAAAATATTTAAAATAAATCTCAACTAAATTCTTCATTATCATCCATATCCCAAACCAAAGCTTGTGCTTTTGATCTTATACGTCTCCTGTAAACTTTAAGAGGTTGTTGCCAACGTGCTGCATCATTAACCCTTTGCAATTTCCCCCTCCTGGAGTAAATGTCTCACTATCACTTTTGTTGGGACATATGTGAAAAGCATTAGTTTCCTTTTTTGGGGCATTTGACTGTGACAAAGGAGCTTTAATGAGACCCTAATGAGCCTTCATTCCTATTTGAGATTCTGCGAAGGCCATCTTGAGGGAAATACCTTTCTTACCAACAGATAATAACATATAGGTAGCTATGCCTCGAAATTGACATTTCTCATTGGAGAAGGCCTTCATGGTATGTTTAGAGGGGGTAGTAACGCTGGTCTCTCCCTTCCACCTTTTAGCAAAGCTACAAAACAACGTATGGATGACATTTAAGTAGTGGCTCATGAAATGCTAGTACGTGGCTACAGAGGAACTGGCAATGACTTGTTGAAGAAATGTAATTTCCGACTAGCCAAACGCCAGGGATGCTCAGTAAAATTGTGTATAAAAATTTGTGTTACTGTGGTTAGATTTAGATACTCGATTAACATCATAAGAAAAAAAACTCATTTCTTTACAAAGCAAATCGTGCTAGAAGAAGCATCCTTGTTAAGTTATATTCTAATATGATCGTTGTTAATTGAAAATAAAGCTCTGTAATAGTAACATATGAAATTCTCTTTTGCTGAGTAATTCATGTTACATAATGTAAAGTCATCGATTTATCTTTAGGATTATGAAAGTGAGGAGAAATTCTGCATTCGAGATGACAGCGTCAGTCACTTGCTGCCTGCATGTTATCAGGATATGATTGTTAGGGTCTACGCCAAGAAGCCGGAACTGGTGAGCTGTGATTGGTAAATGTGGTATGCCAAATGTGGTTCCCAGTCTTACCAACTCTAACTGCAATATTCCTTTGACACGATGTAACAGGTAGGAGCTATATCCGAGGCTTTTGAGAATTTCCAGTTAAAGACATATGGGATCAAAGCTCAAGTTCATGCAACCCCGGAGAAGAAAAAGCGTCGCATTTAAGGTTTTCTCATTTCCCCTTTATAATCACCTCAAAAATATATGAAAACAGGTAGGGCTGAAAAAGGAAGAAGAATGTATTTTTCTTCAATCACAAAGCATGCAAGTTCATAGAGGAGCTAACACATGTATACAAGCGAACACCGCTTGCTTGAGTCCTCCGATTTGGGTTTGACTATCCCATCAGCTTTGGCTAATGTAGAACACCAGATTTGTATAGTATATAGACATTATTTTTTAAAAAAAAAAAGAAAGAAAGAAAAAGAAAAGAAAAAATAGTCCTTTTATGTGTAATACAAATTCACGAGAAACTTGGAGAAAATCTTGTGAAAATCCTTATTCCCGAACTACTGTAATTGGATATCAGGAGGTTCTTTGTACTGTTTGCTTTGTAGATTATGGTGATGATTAGATCTAAGAGAAAATCTAGTCTTCTGGTTCCTACTCATCATGAGAGAGAGGGAGAGAGAACTCTAATCACGGGAGTTACTGGAGAAAACTGGTAGGGAACTGTGTCCCGTGAAGGACTGACTGAGCCTCTTTATTGATGCCAAGCATGAAAGTCAATAAATGTAGGCTTTCACATGCATTTTGATCTCTGCTTAGCAGCAATTATTTTGTGCTAAAGACATTGTCTGTCATCCTCTTCAACTGTCTTTTCTTATCACTAGTTAATGGTTTTCTTTTCTTTTTTAACTATTTCAACTGTTCTCTGCATATGCAACTTTTTTTCCGCTCTTTTTTTTGTAACAATGCTGATGCTCAACTTGTTGAGACCCTGATAAAATTTAACCCTACAGGTCTGGAAAGGCCTCTTCCTAGGATTTTTTTCCCCTTTTCCTTTTTCTCTTTGTAACTAAACTTACTAATAATCATAAGGGTTCATGTCTATGATAGAATGTCCAGCTTCAGTTAAGTCTATAATCCCAAATGCAAGGGCGGCCAAAACGAGATTCCCTTTCCCATAGTTTATAGTCCAAAGCCTAGTAATACAAGCATGTTTCTTTAGTTATACTTGAACCCGGGATCCATTTCTGTGGCTCATTCACATGATCTACTGCCTTAGTGATCGCTAGTTAGGATGTTCTCTCTCTCTCTCTCTGGATTTGGATAGGAGGGGCTTTTAATGATAAAGCTTGTAGTGACAGTAGTTGGAGGTGCATGACAATATTGACTCAATAATGACCTGACATCTAGGTGGTAAGTGTTTTCCTGTTGAAAAAGTCCTTTTGTGTGGTGCCCCGAAGATGGTTCATGCTCTTTCATAATTCATTAAGTGTCAAATATTATAAATACCAAGGGATAATGGCACTTTTGTTTGTAGTTCACCATTTTTTTTTTTGGTACAATGTTTGTGTCTCAATTTTTGCAATTTAAGGTATTTATGGATACTCCCCTCATCATTCTTTTTTTCTTTTTTTTTTTTTTATAATTTTGGTGGCAAGTGCTGTCGTATAGAAGAGATGAATGACAACAATTTTCTCTTCTCGTGATTATTTTACTTTTGTTGGACATCATGACTTGGCATTTTGGTCGTAAAAGCTTTTATCATTATTGCCTGAAACGCCCTTTTCTCGTTTGTAGCAAAGAGGGTTGAGAATGTTCAACTGGGGTTACTCTCTCAACGTTCACCTTTGAGAGCAAATAGTTTGTTAGCTATTTTACTAATAGCCTCATTTAATCATGATACTAGCTAATTTCTCTTATTCACTTCAAATTAGTAAAACTGAGAAGTATCACTCATCACTCATGAACCGAATCCCCCTCCCCCCCCCCCCAACAACAAAAAAAATGAAAGAGGAAACTTGAGAGAGAAAAGATAGAGAAATTACAAGCAGCTTTCAAGCACCAAAGTAGAAGATGGATGGTGGTTGAAACATAAAGACCGCTTGGAACCAACGATTGGTTGGTTTAGATAGAAGGAAATTGAGTTTTTTTAATTATAATAGTGAATTCAATTCTTTATAGATATAAAAAAAAATCATGTTAAGAGATTTTCCCGATTGAGGATCCGAGTACGATTCAGTCTAGATTAATTGAAATGAAATCTCATGTATTAAACGGTGGCCCTAGTCAGGAAGGAAAAAAAAAACCACTCGGAAGTGGAACATGAGAGAATCTTAGAAATCGTTAGCCTATGAAAATATTAAAAAAAAAAAAAAAAAAGAACATCTTTGCATTGTGGTGGTGAATAATTTTTTCAAAGCAATGGAGGTGACCCTCTTAATTTTTTTTCTTTGATTCTTACTTTGCATTGAATAGGACCAAAAGTACCCCCGTGGCTCTACTAGTACCACAGTCTATGAAGAGCAGAGTGGGGAATCCCAAATTGTCAAGTACATTTAAAGTTGGCAAAGGTACCACATGTCTTGGATTGGCTGACATTGTCTCCACTCCCCCACACCCCCCCCCCCCAAAAAAAAAATAATAAAACTTCCATCTCCAACCATCCCCAGTCAAACTTGTGGTTCCCCGTTCTAAAATTACAAAGATATATTTTCTCAGAAGACACAGTTTCTCTATTTTCATCGTTATTATATTCTTTTAAAAAAATATATATATATTTTTATATCAAAATCGACCTAATAACATTAGATATCAAATTTTAATTAAATCTCAAATTTAAAATTTAAAAATAAAAAAAAAAATTATACCATAGTTATTTTTTAAATAGAATCATTTTCTAAATATAGTTTTATAAATGTCCAAATCCGATCAATGAAAATAAGGCTCTAAATACCAACATTGAATAAAAAAAAGATATATTTTCATTAATCTCTCTCTCCATTACTTTGAAGGAACGTCCATTCATTTTATTTTGAGTCAAGCAATCATGGAATTGAACTTCCCCAAATATGGCATTGGCTCAGAGAACTCTTGACCAAAACCTTCCCCACATTCACTACTTTTATTGTTGTCAAGTCTTCCCCCAACACCTTTTTCCATCCTCAAATCTTGGCCACTCCTTCCAATCTTCCATATTGATTTTTATGATGCTTGATTCTTTGGTCTACCATTTGGAAAAGATACACAAAATGCTGCACAATATAAAATTAGAATTTGAAGTAAAAATTATACAAGTAAATATTTCCAATATGGGTGATTCAAAATCATGATTTTAATGGTACTGACCTTAATAGAATTATGTAATCCTAATCACATTATATGAAATACTAATTTATTTGAAGAGTTTTTACGAACCCTAATATCTATATTTATGACCATGAATTAGATAGTCATATCATTTCATTAAGATTAAATTATCATTTTGTTGAGAACTTAAAAAAAAAATGTATATTATATGTGTATGCTACCATTTTATAACATAACAACATTATATGATTTTTTTAAAACGAAAGATCACATTAAACACAAAAGTTATGAGTGTTAAGATTAGGATAGTTGGTCTAGTATTCGGTATCAATATCTCTTAAATAAATTCTCGGGTTTGAGTTTTATGTATGACTAAAACAGACATAGGGAGAGTTTTGTCTTGTAAGAGTTCAACAAGGTCGAATTCAGTTGTGTTTAACGTGATTACCAGATATTGATAATTTATATATATATATATATAAAGTAAAAAAGTGGGGAAGGATTTGGAACTAAATCCTTAAAAAAAAAAAATTCTTCTTAGGTTAATCTGACTGGTCTGAGTAACCTAAGAAAGCACAACCAATTTATGAGCAATCAAAAAATAAAATAATAAAAGGGCGAGGTTATAACATGTGGGAAGCATAAGTGATACTAAATCATGATGTGGATTTTGTTTATAATTAATTATTAACAAAAAGA
Source organism: Dillenia turbinata (assembly GCA_037126225.1). NCBI lineage: Eukaryota > Viridiplantae > Streptophyta > Magnoliopsida > Dilleniales > Dilleniaceae > Dillenia > Dillenia turbinata. Next base: position 24,943,183 of record JBAMMX010000014.1, read on the forward strand.
TTAAATATATAAATTTATAAATAATAACGTTGGAAGAGCCGATTTTTAAATTAGATCTCATAACTGTTCGAATAACATTAGTTGGATTTTCATATATTTGTAATCAAGTAAAAAAATAAGAATTTTATTTTTAGTTAATTCTTAATTAAAAGATTATATTAAAAAAAAAAGTTATTGAGAACAACCTAAGATGACTATGATTAAGGTCGCAAGATACCTCCCCCATAAAACTCCTGTGGCCAATAGGCCATGGCGATTGGCTTCTGTCTTTCCTATTTCTGCTATCTTATCTTATTCAATTATTGAAGGGTTGCATTTATTTTCCATTTTTCTCTTTTTATCATCACCATCTTGTTTTTGGCCCTCCCCACACATGCCTACTTTTTGCTATTTATCTTTCCTTTTTCTCACCTGAATCATGTGTGTATGTTTGTCTGCAAGCATCCCTATTCACATTTTTCTTTTTTATCATTTTGTAGAGTCGACTTAATTTTTTTTCCTACTTTTTTGATGAATTAAGAATCAATTGTTTAAAAAATATTATTAAATTTATGCTATCGATGTTAGTAAGATTGCATTAGTGTTGGACCCAACATGACATAAGTTAAGTAACAAGATTTAAAATTAATTTAAGAGTATATAGTTAGTAAAATGGTGTAACAGATGTATACCCAGTTATTTTTTTTTGGGAACATGTTCCAAATATAGTAATTTTAATTTATTTAATAATTATAGAGAAAAAATTACCTTCTATTGTATGAATTAGATCAAAAGATATCGATAAAAGCAGATTATATGATTGATAAAACCATATTCTACTTGAAAATATGAGGATAATTAACGCTAAATATTTACAAATGGGAGTTGTACTCCTCTCACAATGTAAGGGACACCCGAGTAATAAAGAGTTTTTGCTTAAATATCTTTTCAAAGATCTAATGACCGAATTTTTATGAACGTGTGTATGTTCATAATTTTCGCGATCCCTTAATAAACAAAATAAATAATAATAAAAAAAGGGAGCATACACATAGAAAGTAATAGATCTCTCTTGTCGCAAAATTTTCACATATAGAAAGTGGAGTTAAAAATACATTTTGGTTTGTGGTAAATTCAGGGTTGCATATGGCTTTGTGGATAATTAGAAATATAATAATTAAACAATAGTTTTAATTCTTAACACTTCTCCATTATATTATATTTGTTCACATTTTTCTCAACTGTACTCAATTAATTTTTTTTTTATTACAACATAAATCAAACTCTGGATCATGAGATCGAGAAAGAAAAGCTGTTGTCACTGATCTATCTCTTAAAAATACTACACCGAACTAATCTATGCCCGGTGGAAGAGGTGAAGTCGCAGTAATAAAACAAGAACTCCTAAGGTAAAAATTAGATGACAAGCAAACATAAGACATAGGCATGTAGACACTTTTGCTTTTGGCGACTGCATGCTATCATTAAAAAAAAAAAAGTTCGCACTTAAGTATCCTCTGTCTTAAGCACAGGACAAAACATTGAGAGGCGATTAATTATCATTATAAATCAGAATTAAATTTGAAATTAAAAATTTTAAAAATAAATTTAAATTTATATTTTTACTTGAATTTTAGAAATAGAATTAAATTTGAAATTAAAAATTTTGAAAACAAATTTAAATTCATATTTTCACGTGAACTTTAGAAATCTCATATTTTTGAGATTTCATTACTTGATCTTATTTCCATTCCATTGATTTAAACAAATTATATGATTTTAATGATCCTTAATTCCGATTTACTTTATTGAGTGCTCTCGAGAGTTCAAAAATTAATACCTATTTTTCTGCTTCAAATTTCCTCTCCTAATTAAAATTAATAACTAAATCGTATACTTCTTTTATCAGAAAAAAATGTGTAAAATAATATCATTTAAATAGAGAAAAAACACTATAACAAAAATAACAATAATCTGAAACTTAATCCCAAAATTTGATTTCACCATGAGAGACAAATACCATGGAGAGAAAAAAAATATTAAGAAGTAAAGAAAAAAAAAACACTAATAACACTATAAAATGTGGGATGACCCCTCTTCTATATAATCACTAAATAAACTATAATTATTATTAAAATTTAAATTTTCTCTTTTTAAAAAAAATTACAAAACTCATAAATTGTTAGACAATATTTATCTGTGTAAAATTTGTAAATTCGATTACATACTTTTTAATGATTAAAGAAATTGAGTTTATCCCGTTAAATTCTACTAATTTAGGACTAAACCTTTTTAACCCAGTTTATATTACCTTTTAAAATAATTAATTATATGAATATATATATTGAGTATAAATTATATTTTTATAAATTAAAAAAAGAGGGCTTTGTGGATAAGCATTGGAAAAGAAGTATTTGTTGAAAAACCCTCATTCGTGGAAGGGTCTTTTTTTTTTTTATTTCAATTAAAAGAAAAAAAAAAGAGTACAAATAAGCACTGAAATTAAACATTTTTAGATGGGTAAGAAATTTAATAAAAATACAAAAGGAGGGAGGGAGGGGGGAGTTCTTACAGACAATCATCAACGGAAGTTAGTTGGAAAGAGATGGATTTCTGCCGTAGCTAAAAAGTACAATGACCGTGAACCTCGTTAACGTCCAAAAGACCCTCCCTCTCTCTAGACAAAACAGAGCACAAAAAACAGAGAGAGAGAGAGAGAGAGAGAGAGGAGACCGAGGTGGGTCAGTAACACACGTCGTGTTCCGGCAAGATCCATGTGCCCAGGCAGAACCATTTTTGAGAGAGAAAATTTTTAGATGAGAGAGAGAGAGAGAGGAAAAATAAAAAAGAAGAAGAAAAACAGGGTGATGTGAAAGAAAAACAGAGTATAGAGAAAGAGAGAGAAAGAAGACCGACCCAACAACTCTTCGTTCTCTCTCATTTCATTAGCAACAAACAGTGGCAGTTACTCTTGTCTTCCTCGGCCGTTGCCTGCCTTGCTCCATTTTTCACAAAACAGAGTTCTCTGGTTTGTTTTTGGGCCTATCTTTTTCTCTCACTCATTTCATTAGACCCAGAAATTGAAACCCATTTTTAGAGAGAATGAAGGAAAATGGTGGGAATAGTGATGGGTTTGTGAGAGCAGACCAAATAGATCTGAAGAGCTTAGACGAACAGCTACAGAGACATTTGAGCAGAGCATGGACTATGGAGAAGAAAAAACAGGGTGAAGAAGCGACAACAACCACAACAATAACAAGAGAGAGAGTCAGAACTCAAAGACAAGAGTGGGAAATTGACCCTTCAAAATTGATCGTCAAATCTGTGATTGCACGTGGCACTTTTGGAACCGTTCATCGTGGAATTTACGACGGTCAAGATGTTGCAGGTTCCAAATCAACACTTTCTATGAGTTTTTGTCTTCTGAGTTTCTTCAAATCTAGCTTGAAATTTAGTTTCGAGTCTATGTGGAAAGCCCCATCTAGTCTATTTGTTGATTTTCAACTTTCGGTGTTGTCTCTGAGCTATAATTTAGGGATTATGATTTGGGATTTTTAGGTGTTTCTTTTTTTTTTTTGGCTGTTTTCGAACAACGTTTTAATGCATGTCTCTGAGATTTTCTGATCCGGGGTTTCCCAAGTCTAGTTTAAAATTATATTTCGATTTTATATTGAGAACCCAATTTGGTATTTTTGTTGATTTTTGAAGCCTTCTCTGTTTATTTTGGGACTCAATTGGTGATTCTGATTTATTTTTCTTTTAATGGACTTTTTTTCCCTTTTCCTTTTAATCTGGATGTCTTCAAATCCAGCTTAAAATTTAATTTGAAGTTTACGAGAAAACCTTGTTTGGGCTTTTATTTGCTGATTTCCTAATGTTGGTTTTGGGCTATCATTGTGTTTGTAATTTGGAGTTTACTCACCTTTTTTTTCCCCTATTTTTGAGCTAATTCTGAAGGGTTTTTCTGATCTGGGTTTCTTTAAATCTAGCTTAAAAATTAGTTTCATGCTTCTATTGAAAACCCCATTTGGTCATTTGTGGATATTCTACTTTCATGTTGGTTTAGACCATAATCAAATGATTGTGTTAGTTGCATTTGCATAGACGGGGCTCTAGGTTTTCAGATGTTGATTTCTTCTACTCTTGGTTTGTTTTTTGTTGTTTATTTTATTTTATTTCAATTATTTCTTTTTTCGTGGTAGGATAATCATTTTGAGCCATTGATCTACTATTGTTGACTCAAAAATAATATAAATCTGAAATTGCAAAATCCGTGATTCATGGGGTAGTTGAACTTCTAGCTACTTGGAGCAACTTTTGCTTATGGTTGTTTCTTTATTTCAACTTTCATGTGTTTCCTTTCTGTTAATTGTTGTTCATGCTTAGCGTTTGGTGTTCTTATAAAGTAAAGGTGAAAAAGAAGCAAAAAAGGGAGGAAATTAGTTGAATTTAGGATTAAAATTTTGTTTGACTACCTAAGACCAACAATAATGGTCATTGTCTTATGTCTGCAAATTGAGTCCTTTCCTTTAATCTGTTCATATGTGTCTGCCCTCTGATAGATTCTGTAATCTATGATCGAAAAGTACTTGTACTCTGGATACATTATTCTGTAGATTTCTCTTTTCTCTTCCATTTTCGATTTCATGATTTATTTCACATTTGATTTCCATCTTTATGACACCTTCAGTTAAACTTCTTGATTGGGGGGAGGAGGGGCATAGGACAGAAGCTGAAATAGCTTCACTTAGAGCAGCTTTTACCCAAGAAGTTGTGGTGTGGCACAAGCTTGATCATCCTAATGTAACCAAGGTAAATTGATGCCTTCACCATCTGATGCTTTTGTTAACTTGCATGTCTTTTATTGACTGACTGTTTCTTAAACATGTTATTTGATTTGCGGAGAAGGGATTGAAAACATAACAGCCCCAAGTCCCAGCATACATATTTATGTTTTGATTCCCATCTCCCCCTATGTAACATATGCACATCCCACACACACACAAAAAAAAAGGAACAAAGAAAGGAAATAGAGTTAGAGAGCGAGAGAGAGAGAGAGAGAGAGAGAGATGTTTCTTTCATGTGTGAAGAATATTTTGCCTGCAGTTCATTTCTTGTTAGATCACTATCTTAGGTTCCTCACAATTGAAAAGGCCATAACCCAAACTGTTTTACTGTCTGTATCACTTTAACTAATTAGGCCACTAGCAAATTATTGAGGATTTTCAGAAATTAATCTCATACATTCAAATTCCTTTTGCAGTTTATAGGGGCGACAATGGGCTCTTCCGAGCTAAACGTACAGACTGAAAATGGTCATATTGGCATGCCAACCAATGTTTGTTGTGTGGTAGTTGAGTATCTCCCTGGGGGTGCACTGAAGTCCTTCCTCATAAAGAACAGGAGACGGAAATTGGCTTTCAAAGTAGTCATCCAGTTGGCTTTAGATCTTGCACGAGGGTGAATTCTCAGGACTTCTCAGTTTGTGCTTGTTATTGATGTTCTACTGGAAATTTGGCACTTAAGTTTAAGAAGCAGTCTTTGGCCGTTAATCCTAGGAGCTCAACACTGAAACCATATGTTTCTGACCACAGGTTAAGCTATCTTCATTCAAAGAAGATTGTCCATCGGGATGTGAAAACAGAAAATATGCTTCTGGATAAGAGCCGTACTGTCAAAATTGCTGACTTTGGAGTTGCTCGTCTTGAAGCTTCAAATCCTCATGATATGACGGGGGAGACTGGAACACTTGGCTACATGGCTCCAGAGGTAAATCCACTAATCCTTTTTCCTAACTTTCCAAAAGGCATTGTCCCTTTCGTCAATAGTTCCCATTAAATAAGCGGTTCATTTCTTCGTGAGGGTAAGAGGAAAAAAACAGAGATATGACCCCAATTTGTGCTGGCTAAGTTTATTGCCTATGAGCTTATGCCATATGCTTTGCTAATCTGAGGGATTATTTTCACCAGAAAAAAAAAAATATATATTTATATATATATATATATAAATATATATATATATATATATTTATCTTGGGGGATTTGTTTAATCTGTTTTGGGGGGAGGGGGTCATGTATTGTAATTGACTTGGGAGGCACTTATGTCTCATTTGCTCACATTTTTCCAGAATTGGGTCATAGCTGATTCCATTTGGACACCTATATTGTCTAATTAGTAACTTATATTTTTCTAATGAGATAGGTCCTAAATGGCAATCCGTACAATAGGAAATGTGATGTCTACAGTTTTGGCATTTGCTTATGGGAGATATACTGCTGTGATATGCCATATCCTGATCTCAGCTTCTCTGAAGTAACTTCAGCTGTTGTCCGCCAGGTAAATGAAATTCTTGAAACCTTGGTTACCAGATTATCACCATTGGGAGCCACAGATAGACTTTCTTAATGCCTGGTCAATCCCTTTCATCTTAGTATCACAATACTTTATTGCTGAATGCAGAATCTAAGACCCGAGATACCACGTTGTTGCCCGAGCTCCCTTGCAAATGTAATGAAGCGATGCTGGGATGCGAACCCTGACAAGAGACCAGAAATGGATGAAGTAGTATCTATGTTGGAGGCAATTGACACATCGAAGGGAGGAGGTATGATTCCACTGGACCAGCAGCAAGGTTGCTTTTGCTTTCGAAGGTGTCGAGGCCCTTGAAATATTATTAGAGGCAAATTGATGGTCAGAGCATCAAATACAAGGTCTGCAAGTTTCAATTTGTATCCGAATTTAAGCTGGAAGAATGAGCCGAGATAATATATAACAAGAAGAAATCACCCGGTAAGAGGAGCAGAATTGCAATCTTGTAGGATGCTGTAAAGAATTTCCTTTCTCTAATTGAAATATAAGTGTATTTGATTATCTGGCCAGTTTTAAATTTACTGGAGCATCACCCTTTCTGTAAGATGAGCCTAACATTTCAATTGATATGTCATTGTATTAAGGGCGCAATCCTACTCGGGTATGTATTCTCTTTACTATCATCGAATATGTTGTGTCCCTAGTTCTCCTTGGACGAATATGATCAACCTTAATGATCTTTTGTGGATCATGAAAACCCAAGTTCTATAGCTCATCCACTGATCTAGGGATTTTGGGATTTTTTGTTATCCTTGTGGAGTTGGTAGCAGCTATCCGGTAGTTGTTATCCAATTGGTAATTGGGTATTTATGTAATAGGTAAATGTAAGATAATGATCCGATAACAATCAATCCAATGAGTTGGTATAAAATCTTGCTTAACCATTACTGGGTATTTTTTTATCTCAGAAGTAACAAATGAAACTTCAGTCATTTTCATTTCGAGAAAAAAAAAAAGATTTACATGGTTCTCTCTACAATGATGAATTGATAATCCTCTTAGGCTGGAAGTGTACATGTCAACGGTTGAAAACAAAAACTATGAATTCTGGACAAACAAATGCAACAGAGGTTCTACATTCTTTGCAGAAATAAGTGGGGCACTACTAGCCAGCAATCTTGTAGCTCGGGTTGACTAGATTATCAATCCCTGAAACAACTTGAATGGATTCTATGACATCTCCAACCTTGAGATCTGCCAAATAATCCTCATTTTCGGTCACATAACCAAAAACTGCATAACGACCGTCCAATATGTTGGCATTGCTAGGAGTCAGTTCACTTTCCTTCAATAACCAAAATATTTGGCTTGAAGCGGAATTATTCTCGAACTCCTGTTATGTAATGATAGGACATCAAATGAGATGAATTTGACTTGCACATATGTAATAAGAAGAAAAAAGCACAAAAACAAGTTCTTACATCTCTGGCCATGGCCATTGTTCCAAATGCATTAAAAGGAAGCATTGTTTGAGCCTTGTATAAGCCAAGCTCCTGCACGTGCACAGCAATTGTAAACTTTTAGGAACCAAAGAAATATGCAGCAGTTTCTAAAATAAACAAAATAAGAGCAATGAGCTAAGGATATACAAGAAGTCTAATATTTTAGTTTTCATGCAAGGCTAAGGTCCAAAGAACAATTACTCGGTCAAACCTGAAGCAGAACCAGAAATCTAATTTTTTGGAGGCCCAAACTAAAATACCATGTCACAGCCAATGCAGGTTAAATATGGATGACCTTTTTCACCTACAACAAAGAGATTAATCTTCTTGATTTGACACCATGAACCCATGATATGAGCCACGTGGTGGTCCATGAATGCACTATGGACCAGCTCCAACAAGAAGAAGAAGCTTACTTCAAGAGTTGCTCCATAGAAAGGTGCCTTTTCCCCCTTCACCATGATTTCTAATGGGACAGTACGAGTCTTTTCCGTACCAGGATCTATAAAACCCTCAGCAGGACCCTCAGGATCTCCCGTTTGAACAACAAAACCATCAGCTGCCACAAATTAAGTCAACTAATTAGGCCCTTTTATTAGAAGCAACCTCACCAAGAAAAGTAAAAAGATGAAATCACCACCATGTTTGTCATAACAGGATTAACATTAAGATAGAGGAGATATGAAATTTCATAATTATAAGGTTGATTAGAATCTCACTGCTGTTTGGTGGCAAGCTAAAACACGTAGATTGGTCAAATCCCCAACAAATCCAGCCTCAAACACTTAAAATTTCAGCACTTATTTTGGACTATAACATGATACTAATTTACCACAGAGCCTTAGATTATATTATACTGTATGTGACAATCTCTAAGCCTGATAAACAATTGTCAGCTGACCTCATCTATTAGAGAATCACAAATCAGAACCGAAAATAATCACATAGGCATATTAAATCAAGACAAAATTTACCTCTTTGGATCTCCATGCCATCATAAAAGTGTCTTTCCACCAAATCTACAAAATTCCCAGCAGTTACCGGGGCATTATAACCATCCAAAACTATTCGGAACACACACTCCTCAAGGTTGGGATTGTCCTTAACTTTGACCTTCATGTCCACAGCTGCTCTCCCCTTTAATAGAGGCATGGTTTGGTACTCTTCAGGCACTTCATACGGGAAGCCATCCACCATATCCTCTTCAACACTGCAGAAATCCAATGCCCCAGGAAGATCTCAGCTGCAGTCAATGACAAGGGTATAAATGAGAAAAGTTGTGCTTTTGTGTAGACTAATTTGCAGAAGTCCTTCCTAGCTACCAAGCAACATGGAATGTATTCTACTTAACATAGGACATCCTCATACAGGATGCTCTCTCTCAATGTTTAAGTCTTTTTCCTCAGTTTCCAACATGTTGTGCTATTATGTGCAGCTGATTGGAAAGAGAAATCTATGCCCACGCTCATTATCATTAAGTTATCCTTATGCCATATCCGATCAATGTCCTGTGGCCGTGCTCAATTATCTAACATAACTTTTTATAAGGAACCAAAGAATCATGCCGTGATAGTCAAGGGATCAAAGAAAAACTTCTGGAGCAACAGGATTCACATGCAGCCTTTTCGTGAACGATGCAGCTCAAAATGAAGTTAAGACTACAAGTTTGAGCACAATGATATATAAATGTATGTAAGTCTGAACATATCAGTTTCTTGCTGCACCATATTGAATAGCCAATCCAGTTTTATGCATTATCTGTGACTTATATAAGATCCATTGGCGTTGTAAACATTTTTATTTCAAATTTAACAATGTCACCTTCAGTTACCAGGCACTCACATCCAGCTACACCTCAACAACAATGGGAATCAAATATCCCACATTCGACGCCCATTATTACTTCAAATTCATCTATATCGATGTGCATGTACAAGTGTGTGTATGTATGTACAATTGGACATTGTATAGGTAGAATAACACCAAAGGGAAAAAGCACCAACCCGCTGACATATTGAAGAAGCTCCTTCTGTTTAGGCGCAACAGCATCCCTATTTCTGTCCTCCACAATCTGTTGAAGCTCATCCATCCCAACTTCCAACTTATCAATCGATTCCTGGCCATGATCCTTCTTTGATTCCGCCAAACCTGAAATAATCATTTTCTTACCCTGCTTGAGTGCCCTTGAAGCCTGTCTCACATTCTGCCATTTAATTACACAAATACATTTCGCACTCACATATTTATTCAAAATATGACAAAATCATCAACCAGAAAAGGGTTTGAAGTGCTTTACCCTCTCAACAGAATCAAGTGCCTTCACACCAGCAAGCTTAAGACTATCATTGATATCTTCAAGTGGCTTCTGAACCTCCCTAATGGCTTTGTTATCAACAGGCAATGCATACCTCAACAATGCCTCTGGGTCCTTAATTGGAGGCCCGGATATCAAAACAGCCAAATCAAACATACTAGCTGCATTCGCATGATTTGGGACACCCAATGTAGGTACTCCTGTCACAAACCCAAATGCTAATGCTATCGAAATTGCACATTCTTTCCATGAAAATCCCTTATTCTTCTGGAAAAAGAAAAGAAAATAACCAATTTAACAAAATACCCATGAGCACCAAATGAAATGGTATATAGAATTCTTACCTGTTTATCATTGAAGTGTTCAATTCGGCAACATTTGGCTCTAAATTGGCGAAAATTGAGATGTGGTTGGGCCGGAGAGAAGCGGATTTGGTGGAATTTGAACTTAGGGTTGGTGGGTCTGGGTGTGAACAGAGATGGGCAAGAAATATAGGATGCCATGGATGTATCAGATTAAGAAAATTAGGAGTACAGAGAGAGAAGATAAGGAGGGTCTAGTTCAACTTGAAGAAGAATCAGGGTTGGGTATATGCTGTCTCTGAGGTGGATGAGTGGAAGTGGAAAGTGATCCTCTGGATTTGAGGATAAGTGGGACACAAAGCAATTGTCTGGTGGTTGCCTTGGCTGGGCTTAGTGCAGTGTCCATGGGCCATACAGTTAGATGGGCCTAATCTTGTTAATTGGGCCTAGTTTTTGGATTAGACCCATTTGTACTTTGAAGACATGGACGCGCGGGCACTGGGACCCTTAATCAAGCATCCAAGTTCGAATCTTATGGAAAATGAAAACAATCATATTGAAAGAGTTTCCTCTTTATAGCAGACCTGACAACAACTCAACCAAGATTAATCGAGACGAAACTTTGGATATTTGATGATGAACCAACTCTAAGATACTAAAATAAACAAAAAAAAGGAACTGAACCACCTATTACCTGAATTGAAGGCCATCTTTGCCCCCTTATGAACGGGCTTTCCATAAGTTGCCATAATTTTTTTTATTACATCGTGACTTAAATTTAAAATTATTGGATTGAGGAGGGGGATTGTGATCATTAAACTATTCCCTTGAATACTAACTTGCCATAATCAGAAACTCAACAATCAACAACTATAGTTTCTCTCTCTCTCTCTCTCTTTTAACCACCGGTATCTAATTGTTGATTCAATGATTTTGTTATATCAACCCCTAATTGGTTTATTGATTGAAGACTAATATTCCGTAAATAAAGTTTTGAATTTGAGTATTATAATGGGCACCAGGGGGACTTGGTCTTTAACGGTTCAATTTGATTCTAATCAAATTTAGTCAGCTTTACATGATTATTAATAATTTATATATAAATAAAAAAATAATGATTCTTAGTTGTCTAATATAAGCTTTGTAAGATTACAGGATTGTAAGATAATTAAAAATCTCTTAGGTTGTAGGATGATAAGATTGTAAGATCATGCAATTATGACTAGATAGGTTTGAAACTATAAGTTTTTTTTTTTTCCTTTTTAGTTTGTCTTAATGAACACAACCAGTGGTATCTAAATACATATACTAGTATAAATCTGTTCCGAAAAGATAAGAATACTCGATTATAGATGTCGTAGACATGTAACTAGTTTAGAGTTATCTCCTAAAATTATGGAACAGAACTAATATTCCTCTGGCACAATTATCTTTTTTTTTTTTTTTTTATACTGGACTAGTCAGTATTTAGATTTTATCATATTAATACGATTCAAATATTATAGGATTTATTAAAAGATTAACTCTCTTAAATATTTTTTCTTCATTTTCAAAACTTAAAATTAAAATCTTAGATTAAAGGTATAAAATGTCCGATCACTCAATTTATAAAAAGAATTTGCTTTGACCTCGAACTAAAGAAAAGAAGAGTCTTTATTGTGAAAAATAACTATTGATCAACTCCCAAAAAGCTATGATTTTCCGATCATTCAAAAGGTATTTTTTTTTTCCACTTCATTTACTTTGATTTTTTTCTTTTATGAAGTGACTTAGCAATTAGTAGAGGTATTAGCAATAAGGTTGAGAAAGTTACTTAGAGATGCAGTAATTATGGTCCCTATTTCTTAATTTTTATTACATAAACTTTACTGTTTTAATTATGATGACCATATAAAAGTTTTTCGATATTAATATTTTTTTATTTTTAAAATATTAAAATATGATAAATTACTTAATATCTATAAAAAAATCTTTATATTTTTATATTCATATATTTTTTTATATTTAATAAATTATTTACTCATCTAATTATATTTTTTATATTTTATATTATTTGTCTTATGATGAATTTAATTTTTTATATTCTATTATTTTTTTAAATAATTAATATTTATATAAAAAATTTTATATGTTTTATATTTATACATTTATGTATATTTATGAGGTTTTTGGATAAAGAGCATGAGTTTCAATAACAGGAATGAAACCCATATAACTTAGAAATAATGGTTTGGGAATGAAACTGATAGAACGAGAGTTTTGTGAAACCCGAAATCATGGGTTTCGGTCGAAACCCTCACAAATTTCATGCCCACATTTTGCCCTTCACAGTCAAGGTGAGGTAGGTTGAATCGCCGTCGTTTAAACTTCAGTTATCGTCGTCCATCATCGTCAAAGGAAAACAACAAGGAAGAGACTTCTGGGCAAACTCCGGCGCACAACAGGCGTCGACAGAAGACAAGGAAGAGACTTCTGAAACCCAAGAAAATTTATTACTACTGTTTGCCCTTCTATTCGGACGAATACAACTTCCGACGACGATTGCTGCTTTTAGAATGAGGATCTTGCCCTTCCATTCGACAGCCTTCTCGTTTTTCCTCTCATCACTCTCGCTCTCTCTCTGCGATCCTCATCCTAAAAGTAGCAAGCAAAACAGTCTTCATCCCTCCCTCCTCCCCTCTCCCTCTCCCTCTCTCTCTCCCCCTCTCTGTCTCTCCAGCCCTATAGACCTGCGTTCCTTCGTTTGGGGACAAAGGTACATCAAAACCCTAGTTTTTTTTTTCTACTGTAAATTAAGAGCAGTAGAATTTCGATCTCTGGGTTGAGATTTAGCAAGTGCAAGATGATGATTGAGACATTGCGCAAGGGCTTTGGGCTTCGTCTGCAGTTGCAATGAAAATAATTTCCTTCTTTTTTCTTTGTTAATTTTTTTCTCTCAAAATTAATTTTAAAATATTTTAAAAAATAAAATAAAATATTAATTCTAAAAAGATTTTTATTTTATAAAATAAAATAAAATTAAAAAAATAAAATAGATGGTAATTATAGTTTTAATTTTAAAAAATAAAATAAAATTTTAAAATATTTTTATTAAGATTAAAATTGATAATTATATAATTTATATTTTGAAAGGTATATAAACCAAATATATAATAGTAATCATATTAATTTCAGAATTTAAATTTATATTTTGATTATTAAAGTTTTTGATTCCAATTTAGAATCTTATTCCTAAATTATATTTTTTGTATTCTTATAAAGTATCATTTATTTTTTAATTTTTTAGATCGTAATTTCAACAATTTTGTTCTGGTCAACCCAGGAGATCACAGGGATTTGATACACTTAAAACTAGTGATAAGCAGAGGAAAAAAATGTAGCTATAGTGACTTCAATGTGCATATATGTATATATATATATATATATATATATATATATATATATGGTTTATCTTCAAAGGCCCTCCATTGTATTATGGCCGTCCAATCCATCTGATGGGGGAGCAATCATTTATTCTTACAGCTGATTTTTCCTTTTTTCGTGTTACAACTGATTTTTCGTGTTACGTTTTTATTGCAATTGGCTGATGGATGCCTTGCCTAGGGTGGGCTTAGAACAGTGTCCTTACGCCTAGACAGTTAAATGGGCCTTGTTTGATGGATTGTGTAGCCAGCAATGGGCCCAACTGTATTTTTTTTTTTTTATACAAAGATTCGAACAGTATTAAAAGAGTATTAAAAGAGAAGGTTATGATTATTAAATCATCCCTTAAAGATATAGACCCAGCTGTATGTGGAATGGAAGAACTGAACATGTTCACCAATATATATATATATATATTGTTTCTCATTATTGTTATTTGGAGTCATATTCTTATTAATCTGATTCGAGTATTTGTGTTTTTTTATTTAGGGATGACTCTCTCAACATATTTTTTTTTATTTTTAAGTTTTGAATCCAAAAAGAATTTAACATCATATTCTATTATATCGACTATCCGTTAATCATATTCACCAATATTACTTGAATTTAAGGCCATTTTTTGCCCTCTTACGAATGGTGTTTTTCCATTAACACCGTATCGGCTCCAAATATATTCAACAGTTAACTTGGGAACCAGCCCTCGTCATGGTCGCTGCTGCCTTCTATCCTGGAATTCGTAATATATTCCACTCCATTACATCATTGAATTTGTTGTCCTCCTGCCATGACAAGATGGAGCCACAAGACTTTTTCATTGATGTGTGTGTGTGTGAGAGAGAGAGAGAGATTTATGCCATCGATGCAGTACCAGAAACATACATAACTAAATTAGAGAGATACCGGTCATCCTCCACTTTTGATTTGGAAAAAACTAGAGATAAAGATGAGGTGATCTGCTGCTGTTGACAATGCACGAAATCTTATTCCTCAACACAATCATGAAACTTGGGAGAAAATAGGTTGCAAACTTTGTAATCCTTCCCATAAATCCAAAATCAAATATCAAACCAGTCAAAAAACTTTTACCTAAATATTAAAAAATGTATATAATATACATATATATGTGTGTCCCTTGCAATCTCAAAACTGAATGACCAAAGAATAAGAAAAAGAATAAATCTCCAAAGGCTTGGTAGATTGATCAAACATTACTAGAAACAGGAAGCTGCACTTCAGAAGGTTTTTTTGCAGCATCACCGCCTCTTGGTGTTGAATTGTAGTAGCATGCGTATAGAATCAATTGTGCAAAACCAGAAACCGCTCCAATCCCGTTAGTTAACTACAATGTCAAAAAGTGGACAAAGTGATTAGTTGTTTTTTCTTATGCTCATGTGATTAAACAGGAAAGCAGAAGGGGCTTCAACCAAATAAGAGCGATACTATCGGGTTGGAGGTGGTGGTAACTTACTGCGATAAAGGGATCAAACTTAATCAAGGCACAAGCAGGCCAGACAGATCCATTGGTGAAGTTGGCCAAAGAGAGTAGGAAAGGCATGTACTCCACACTCTTTGTTTTGATAACCTTAAACTGTTTCATAGGAGTGTCAAGTTAACCATGATTAGCATCAACAAAGTTATCACAAGGGGCACAAGTTGCATACCTGTATATCACCAAGAATCAGACACTAACGTGCCATGATGGTCAGCCGGGACAAGTACATTGTAATTCCAAAGGCTGTGGTGCAAATCCCGACGAAAAGAGATCTCGTAGGGTGAGAGTGGATTTCTAGCATGCTGACGGTTCTCATAATGACCAACACTGTTAATTCAGCAGCAAGAAATTTTGCAATCTTCATCTGCAAGATTCACAATTAACGGTTAGCTTATCTCTCCTTTATGACATCCTTCAAAATTTTGTAGAAACAACAACAAAAGAGCATCCCGGTGCAGAATGCTTCAGTCATTATTAAGTGCTACTAATGCCTCATAATTCTTTTCCTCTTTCCCAACACGGTGGCAATCTACACAAAAATTGGAGACAAATGAAATGGTTGCGCTCCAAACTTAAATTTCAATCATAATTCAACATTGGAGAAGGGAACTAAACTACCAATTGGTAAACAAAAGCTTAAAACTCTTATCAATATTTTGACCACAAAGGGTTGAAAAAATCTTCTGAGCTTTAGAGCGCAGTCAATCAAACTTCAGTCTGTCGATTGAACTGGAAATCTAGTCATTTTTCCTTTTTGGGGGTAATGATAATGCTAAGCTTAACAGTTTGCCTAAATTGTCTTTGCACAGAAAAAGTTTCCATGGTATATTATTTACAAATCTCCCTGAAGCTAATATAATTCTCTCCTGTAACTCTCATTGAAAGATCTTTAGTGATAGACCTATTTTGCACAGTGTAAGGAGCTGCTCTAAGAGAGTGGCATGAATACATAAATGGGGGTCATATAAACTATTTCTACTGCTTTCGTTTATGAAAGAATTCCAATTAAGAGTGTAACACCGAAAATTCAGTGTTAGAAAAATATTTATTTAATTACTGATTTTTCCTTTATAAATATTGGGAGAAATTAAAATTTTACAATCGAATTCGGAGTTTAGATGTAATACTGGAAAAATTTAATGTTTTGATTTTTCCTTCCCACTTAAATTTTCAAGTGTTGAAAATTTTTCAATTTTAATTATGCGTATAATTACAAAAATAAAATGATTGTAAGTGGGTAAATATATTATAGTTGATATAATTAATAAAGGATGAATTGGTCCAGCGGTATTAATCTTTTTGGTCAAATTGGAGCACATGAGTTCAAACATAAACAAATGCAATTTTACATACAATTTGGCAAAAATGGACTCAAAATCAATTTGTGTTTTGATTCATAAATAATGTGAACCGACTCATGTGAGAGGGAGGAGTGTGCAGAAATCGATTTGAAGAGAAAAGTAAGTTGATTCATGTGAGAGAACACAAAAAAAAAAAAAATGGAGATAGGGGAGAAATCGACTCACAATTGAAGTGAGTCGATTTTCATATTGTGCAGAGAAGGCCTTTTGAGGCATGTGTTTCATAAATCGACTCATCAAGATGATGAGTCGATTTGTGAGGAGAAGAGAAAGGAAGGAAATCGAATGATGCTGCAAACATGGGATCTGAGGAGTGACAAGCATGAATCGATTTGGAGAGCATGTGAATCGATTCAGCTAGGCCAAGGTGAGTCGATTTCCTCAGGAATGAATCGACTTGCTCACTCTACATAAGGGGTTTCTGAGGCATAGTTGGGATGAATCGATTTGTCTAGAGGTGTGAGTCGATTTACTAAGCATTTGTGAGTCGATTTCCCTATGTGATGAATCGATTTGGTCTCTCACTCTCACAGACACATGAATCGACTTATGAAACCTTAAATCGACTTATGCATTAGTGGAATTATGAAATGACCAAAATACCCTTCAATTTCAATTTCAAATTCAAACTAAATACAATAAGGGGTAAAATAGTAATTTCACCCGCTAAATTAAGGAAAAAGGGACGGAACCCTTTCATTTATTCCATTTTCTTTCTCTTCTTCGAACAACAGTTCTCCTCCTTCTCTCTACATTCATTTCTCTTCCTCCCTCCACATTTGATTTTTCTTTCCACCAAATTAATTTCCTTTCACCTAAATGCACTAAATGGACTCTCAAACTTCAATTAAACTCAAGGAATGGAGAATTAAACAGATGGATCTAGAGTTTTCTCTATGAAGGGAAAATTAAGGTTTTTGAAATCCAAACTTCAAAACTCAATCCAACCCCAAAATCAAGATAATTTCTCCTCTTCAAAGTTGGGTTTAACTTCTTTAGTTCTATGTTATGATTATTATTAGAATTTTAGAAATTTTTGTAGGGAATCAAAACCCTAAGTTCGTGAATAGTGAAATATTGGGGGAAAATGAAATTTAAAATGGTAGAAGGGTCTAAATGAGGTGGAAATGGAACCATGAACATCGATTTTTGGATTTAGAAAAAATTTAGGGTTTGTGCAAAAATTGAGAAAAATTTATAAACCCTAGAAGTGATGGCAAATTGATATTTCAATTGTGGTTATTGGTTAGGAAGACTAATTGGAAATTGAAAAAGGAATTACATTGGGCTTGAGTTGGAAATTTGGGAGTGGATACCCTCCCAAGAGGTGAGTTGATGGTTATGTGCATATAAATGAATAAACTGTTTTCAGTTATGATTTATAAATTGAGTTCTGAAATGAATTTGCAAATGGATTTGAAATTGTTTTGTGATTATGGTATGACTAAAATGAAATTGTGAAATGTCCACGATTCTTGAACTTGATTATTGAATTATTTGCACCATGTTACTTTGGGATACTCATATGAATTGTGAAATATTGCTCTACCTTATATTTGAGCATCTATTGATTGATAAATTGAGTTTGGTAATATGGTGCTGGGAAAAATGACTATAGTTTAAGTCTTGCCATGGATCGGGCCGTTGAAGTAGCGTGACTAAGACTGTTTAATTTAGCTTGGTGGTAGGCAGGTTGGAGAGTCTTCTTAAACTGCAGAATAACGTGGTAGCACCCCACGGCCAACGCCAAGGTGGAGGGGATTTTATGAAAATTATAAAAAACCCATTGACGAATCCTACCAACGGCCATTGGTAGGAGATTGTTTTCGGTAAACCCCAAAATTGTGAAAATGAAAACTTAAGCCGTTGGACTGCATAATTGAGTCATAGAAATTTGATATGATTGTTTATATGCAAAGGATTTTATTTATTGTATTGAATAACAATTAATACATGTATTTGATATTATCACACTCACCCCTCATTTATATATTATATGTCACTGCACTCCACTCACTGGGTATTCCCAATACTCACACATCTCCTTTAACCTTTTAGAGGAAGTGCAGACTTTGGTGGGTATTGGCTGATTCAGAGATCTTTTGGTGATTCCACGATAAGTATCGGTAGTGGATTTTATTTTTTTGAGACTTGATATAGTTTTATCCATGGAAGGAAAACTATTATACTAATCTTTTGAGATTTGGATTTAATTGATACTTTTCATATCTTTTGGAACAAGTATTGGTGGAATTCAAGTTTGATTTACGTGAAAAATGTTTAATTTTACTTAAAAATTATCTTTGTAAAACTTATTGTTCTCATCTGGGACATTTAGATTTTTATTGGGATTATTGAAATATTTTGAGAATGTAAATTATGTGGAATTCTGGAATGACTGGAATGGTTACACTGTATGTATTGCATGTACAGGAATCCCACTCTCGATTGTGTGTCGGTGCATGCTTATGTGTACAGTGATGGATTGGATGTGTTCTTTGTAAGCGAGTTGTTATATGATTTTATTAATTTGATGGGTTTCATGTTTTGAAAGATTTATTATAAAAATTTAGAATGCCTTGCACTATTCTGGTATATGGGGGGGTCATGCACGTATATCGAGATAATACAGCGGTTGTTAGGTGTTTGACGGGAGAGTCGAGGCGTGACAAAGAGTATTAAGAAACAGGATTGAAATTATCCATCTGAAATGTCAAAGAACTTTTTGGGCTCATACACAAGAATATAAAAGGAACATGCAATCATGTGATAGTGAAGTCATCAGTACACATAAGAGTAGCTAGGTGTTATTTTCTGCTGGGGGGAGCTCTCTCGGTTGTCATTAGCATGACAAACAGAAAGCAACTATGACATGATGAGGTCTTGCAAAGGTAAAGAATGCACATACTCGTCCTTGCTTGTTGGTGTAAATGAAGAATATGGTCGTGTAGATCAGTTGCATCGCGAGTCCAATGCTATTAATGGTCACAACCAAAGTGCTATCTGGAGTAACAAAGGGCATACCATAGAAGATCCAAAAGAGGTAGTTCATGATAGTTGCAAGATATGGGTCAGGCTTTAACTCCTCCACAGACTTGTTCTTGAGAATCCTTCAGAATGTTGGGCTGCCACCCAAAAAAAAAAAAAAGTCAAGTAAAACAAAGTTATTAGATACATATGCTTCATCTGGGTATTATCCCTTATGAGATTGTGATACCATTTAGTAAAAAAAGAGGTTCAATAGATAGTATTATTAAACTTAACAACAATGATAGTAATATTGTAGGATTCTGAAGGTAGTCTTTTAATTGGGTTCTAAAAATTAGCTCTCTAAAGAGTAGCATGACATAGCAATTTGAAGTTTCAATCATGGTAGAATATTTGGCTTTTAGGAATTTTAATTTGTTGGAGGTGGGCCAGGCTACTAACTCGAACGGTGGACTTGATCATCTAAATCGATGGAATCTATAAAGAATCGTTAGAGGTTGCTCCGATAAAGAAGATTTCGACTCTCAAATTAGAAAATGGATTTCAAAATGAAAGAGAACAGACTAAAAGAGAGCTCTACGTTGAGAATATACATGCATACTTGTGTATGCTTATACGTTTCTGGTTGATTGACTTAGTGATGTATATATAATTACCTGGTGTGAGAGACGTGCGCATATAGGATGTTAAAATCCTAGTTTCCTAACGGAAGTGCTCTAAAATTGCGGGAATCATGATAAAAAGATAACAAAAGATTTTGAACGTTATCGATTAGGAATATCCAAATAGCCGGGGAGATTCCTTTCCACAATGAGCGATCTCCTTTTTATTTACAAAAGATTCAATTTGTGTTTGTAGAAGAAATGAATATTTTCTTTAGCGGACCAAATGATGATCATCGAACAACGAGGAGGTGTTGTGATCGAGCAGTTATCTATCGACCAGAACTTAGTTGATGAGTGCCAAGGGAGCATAGTCGTATCTACCCGTTTGAAAGATAAATCCTATATTAACGATACGGTTCAATCCATTTATTCTTTGAGTGGCAGGTCCAAGGAGTTTAAAATCTCATAATAGTGACTTGTCTTTAAATTAGGCGGTTGATCGATCAGGTGAAGACCGATTAGGTGAGTGATCGGGTCACTGAGTTGCATTGTGGGTCGGTTTTGAACCCATCATGGTTTGGCCTGTCTTGGCCATGCATCATCATCATTCAATATCTACATATGATGGACTAGGTGTCCTTTCACGGTACTAACTTAATATTCAACACATATTTCCTTAAATAATTCTCTTTAATTCTTAGAATCAATCTCAAAAGAGAGATATCAAAATTGTGATTGACCAATTTTCTCCATGCTCGAATTTATATAATATTATTATTATTATAATGGAAAACTGACAAAAATCGGAAACGGAGTAAATTGTGTATGCAGAGTCAACTGCTTAGTCAAAAATTTAAAAATAATAATAAAAATATAATTTTTATTTGCAGTGTATTCCAGTGTGTGATGTGGTGAACAATCAGTCACTGTCTTGCCATGAAAGGTTCACTAAATAGACCAAACTCCTAACTGCAGCAAACACAAATTGTTAGAGAGAGAGAGAGAGAGAGATTCTTACGCAGGTGATGCGAATAAGAAGAAGGAAATTACATTGCCTACAATGCAGCAGAGTAGGGCGGGTAAACAAAATAAGTGATGGAACCGAAACTTGCAAAGATGAAAAACTTAGAAATCAATCAAATTTTACGGAATTCTGTCAAAATTTTCAATTTCATGACTGTACATATAATCACAACAAAATCTTTAACTTCATCAAAGAGAGAGAGAGAGAGAATTGAAAAAGCATACCAAAAATTCCGACGATCGTACGAGCCAACTCCGCCCCATCTTCACAGAAAACTTCAGCAACAGAGGACGAGAGAGAGAGAGAGAGAGAGAGAGAGAGAGAGAGAGAGAAAGGGAGGGAGAGAGATCAATTTGAATCCACGAGGGATTGGAATTTGGAAATAAATTACAACTAAAATACTAATTTTGATCTGATAAAATTAAAACTACTCCTCTAAAATTGTAACATTAGATTTTTATTTTCGATTTTATTGTTGTGGAATTAAATTTTGAGCTTATCGGAATAACAAAAAGACCGATATGGAAGCACGACCCTGCATTGCATGTGCTCGCTGCCTTCCGTTCAGGTTCAGGTGGTTATACCGCTTATATTCTTTGCCACCGAAATTCGCTTTTATTTACTAAATATGCCCTTATCCTTTTTTTTTTTTTACATAGACTCGAACTTGAGTCTATTTCAAAAGGGTAGAACATGTGCCATTTGAATTGAAATTCATTAGCGTTATCCCCCTTTCTTTACACCTAAAACCTCACCGCTACCAACGGATAGTCGGTTTAATATAATGTGATATTAGATTTTTTAATTAAAATTTCAGAATCGAGTTTTAGAAATGAAAAATACTATATTAGGAGGGTAACCCCCGAAATAAATCATTACAAGTCTCGAACTAGATTAGTCAGAATATAAATATAAACACCAATTAATCTAGGGGAAAAAAAATCTCACTGCTAGCCCATAAATAAATAAATAAATAAATATATATATATAAAATGGACCTGCAACTTGTAAAATCAAAATATTGGACACTTATAATTAAATAAGAAAAATAATTATATTATTTCAAAGAAATTATAACTCGTTCTCTATAATGGAAATATGAGATTAGAACTTGCTTAATATATAAGCAGTTAGACAAGGGTATTGGAACTATAATACACAGAAACTTTTCATTATTGATTTTTTTCATTTTGATAACATTTTAAAAATATTTTAATATGTTAAATTAATTAATATTTATATAAAATTACTTATATTTTCTATATTTATATATTTTTCATATCAAATAAATTATTTATTTATTTAATTATAATTTTTATTTTTTATATTATTTATCTTATAATAATAATTATATATTTAATCGTTTTAGATTTTTATTATAAAGTATGACTATTTTATTATTTTTATAAAATAATTAATGTTTATATAAAATACTTATAAAATAATATAAGTATTATAAGTATTTGATAAGAATACTTATAATATTTTTATTATAAAGTATGGTTATTTTATTATTTTTATTAAATAATTAAAATATATATAAAAATACTTATATTGAAAAAAAGAAAACCCACGTCTTCTGAGTTGGCTTCTCTTACTTAGCAATCCGTGTCATGACCGAGGTTGTGGTGGCGGCGGCTCTTCCACCCATCGTTCCTCTATCCTCAATTTCTTTCGATCTTTTTTCCTTTTAAAATGGGTTGAATGTTTGTGAATTGATAGTTTAATAGTTATAATTTTTTTTTAAATTTTATAATTTAGGGATTAAATGATAACCTTAAAACATTTGTATGTTTGTACAGTTTAGGTTTAGATTTCTATTTAAGAGTGTGAAACAGTTCTAATTTGGGGGTGTCTATAAAACCCATTCAGAGGCTAGTTTTGGGCCTAATCTCTTTCTTTATCGAATTTCCATTTTTGAAGTGGGGTTCCAAGAATGAAAATAAAGGTTGATATATTAACAAGCATTTATGCAGGTTTAGTGCGTTTGCTTATTTAATAAAATATTGAAAATTATATAATTATAAAGGTGAAATACCTTAAATAGTCTAACCTAGGGCTGGATTGGGGCACGGCAATGGCCTAATCTCAAGCCTGAGTCTACGGGCCTAAAAAATTGGGGCCAAGCTGTAGCTTGTGGCCTTGCGACTTAAACCCAAACCCTTAAAACATGGGTTAGGCCTTCCAGCCTAATGGCCCCTACTATACTTTGTTTTTATGCTGACTGAAAACCGAACTCAATCCCTCCTCTTTACTTGGGATTGGGACCAGCCATGGTGAACTTTCTTGAATCCAAAATATAAATGAAAAAAAAGGAAATACATTATATGATTTTTTTTCCACCGCCGGTATCTGAAACCATATTCCAACTAATCTGGTTTGAATATCTGCGAGATTTCTATTTAGATGATGACTCTCACAGCGTAATTTTTTCCATTCTCAAATTTTAAATTTGAAATTTGATTACGTTAATATGATAATTAATATAATATTAAAGAATCTAACACTCTATCCCACTAAACCAACTATTCGTTGGTAAAAAAAAAAAACAATATATGATAAATTTTAACATAATATTACCAACATACAGTTGACTTACCGGGTAAGGGTGCTAACTCCCTTAATCAGATCTTAGATTCAAAAAATGAAAAAAATTACGTTAGAAGAATATTTTTATAATTAGATTCGATAACATTCAAACTAGATTAGTTGAAATATTATTTTGGATATCGGTCGGTTATTTAAAAAAATTAACATAATATTATTTAGATATTTAATTTTTTTTTATTCCCACCATGGGTATATAAATAATACTTTGACTAATCCAATTTGAGTGGGAGCCCTATTTAGGGGACGACTCTCTTAACATAATTTTTTTTTATTTTCAAGTTTCGAACTCTAGATTTGCTTAAAGGGTCTAGTAACTCATCCCATTGGGCCGACTGTCTATTAGTTATTTGGACATTTAATTAAAATTTTAATTATGTTAATAAATTATAATTTAATTGATACCGTCTCTTTCCCCTTATAAAAATCTCGAGCCAGAGCCTCCTTATCTTAAAAAAAAAAAAAAAAAAAAAGTTTTAATTATCAATGGCCCAAATCCTTCAAGTCCGGCCCAAAACCTTACTGTTAGTCTACTAGACCTTTAGCCCGCAGAGCAGGTGGTAGATCCCAACAAATGGGCCGATGCCTATAGTTTGTGGGCCCTTTGCTCAGCTCCAAACAATCCCAACGGACTATTTGTCTTTGTACCAGCTTAAAAGAAGAAAACATCCACCGAAGAATGTATAAGAGAACAGAAAAAATGGCTTGAGGCGTCTGCAATTATAAGCCAAGTACAAGGTTAGCTTCTGTGAAACACACCAAAGAAAATTTTCAAAAACATAGGAAAAATTTGGATCTTTCTCTAGTTTATTACAGTCTAGACAGAGGTTTCACTCGACCAAAAAAAAAAAAAAAAAGAGGTTTCATCAAAATGCCTGTGTTAGGTTGTAGCTGTTGGTGGTGGGTGGGTGACAGGGAGCTGCAACATCTGCACCTGAGTTCTCTCTGGCATGTGTACAAGACCAATTGCGCTACAGTGAAAATCACTCCAATACCATTTGATATCTGCAATATATATAATGGAATTAGACTTGAGTACTGGGTGAGTTTTGATACTCTGATCTAATATAGAGATAAAGTAAGAAACTGTCGTCTCACTAAGGGAAAAATCTAGTGACAATATTCCCCCTTCTTCGAATCCAATCCCTAATTTGAGATTCGATTTCTGTTGTAACAAAAAAAAGATAAGAATCTTACTGATATATAATTTGTTCAGTGATTGGATATTGATTTTTCTTAATCAAAATCTTGAATTTCAAATCTTGTATATGTAAAAATTAAACATAGAGAGAGTTTTACATCTTAAATACTCAATTCAGCTAAACTAAATTTACTCAGATCCAATGTTAGTTTAAAAAATGTATCAGAAACTTTTTTACAAAGCAAAGTATAGTATGCAGGCTGCAAAAGTCGATGTTACAGATTTTGAAGAACAAGTAGCATTGTTAAGATTTTAGTGGCTTTTTATTAGGTTTTTATTAGTATTTTAAGATTTTTAAATATATTTTTGAAACTTTTACCTATATTTGTTGTTAAATTTTTCTTAAAATTAAAGGGGACATTGTCCACTTCACCCTTGATTTTGCCTCTAATATAATGTAAATAATCTCACTTTTTTTTTTTTTTTAAATTTCCTTTTCTTTTCTTAAAATTATCCTGATAAAAAGTATCCTAATACAAAATATAAATAATCTTAATTTTAAATTATTTACAAATTATTTACTGTTAAGGGTTTTAAACGGATCGACATCATTGTAAAAATTCTGGCCAGTCATATTGATGTCTACAACGTTTGACCTGCACAATGCTTACATGACCAACCAAACTATCTCAGAATCGAAAACAATTTGAAAGCAACGAAAATAGAAATTATTTTAATTTTTTAATTCCCATTACCCTCGTGTTTTGGGTACAAATTTAACTTTTAAAAGTACAAAATTATCGTGAAAACCTTGACCAATTGTAAAATTAGTCCCTAAACATTTTTTTTTTTTTTTTTTTTTGCAATGTCCAAAACCCATATTGAAACATTAATTTTTGAATATCCAATCAAAGTTTCAACAATTAATAAGATTTGTTTAGACAATGCAGATGAATTAGTTGGTAAAAAGAACCAAAGGGCTTTATAAGATTATCAAACAGGCAAATTTTTGCAGTATGTATCCCAAATTTTGGGGACCCCCATACCCGTGAACCCTCTTTTGATCCCAAAGCAAATCATTATAAAGTGAAAATACAAAGGCTTAAATGGGGCACACCACATTAAAGTCTTTGCCTATAGAATTTCCAATTTTGGTAAAAGTTACATGGTCACCACGCTCCCCATGTACAATTTGAGTACTAGCCACTCATATATAAGGAAATTACATTATGTCTCCTAAGGATTGTGTAAGCTAGATCAACATCACCCCAGGGAGGGAGGGGAACAGAGAGAGAGAGATATGATGGGGTTTTGCTGAATATGTCTGACATTTGATTGGGGGCTTAAGAATATTGGTCACAGGGAGAAAGAGGGAAGGCAAGAAAGAAAGCCATGTAAAATGGTATTGATACGACGGAAAGGGTATTTCATCTTTTAATTATATATTTGGGTTCAAATTTTTATAGGAATGAAAAAAATATTCTTGAAAGGTTTCTTCTAATGGATCTAACAGTAGATTAATTTAAATTAATCTAAAATTTTGAATATCAAACGATAATATAAAAATTAAAAGGAAGACATATTTCCTTGAGCTCCCACTTTAAAATCATGAAATGGACTTTTCCTTTACGATCTAAAAACAACACATTTTCGCAATCATATCCCAAAAAAGCAAATTGTTCCTTCTCAGGTGCTTCCCTCCAATCCAATTCGCCTTTTTTGCCTTTTCATTCTCCCCACCTTCCCACTCGCTCCCAGTAATCTATGAGTTTTAACTCTTCCTTCTCATCCCTCCAAAACTACGACAACCACTTCCCCAAACAAAACCAAAGCAAAAGCAGAAATCTCCAATCCATGTCAAGTGAAAAAGTTTCATGGACCACACCCTCTTCATCCTCTCTTACCTTAGTGATGAAGGAAATCAATAGCCAAAAGCAACTCTTTCCCTCATTTTTTTTTTATGCCATAGAATTTTTTTTTTAATATTTTTATTAGAAATTATAGTCCGACTAATTTGGTTTGAATTGCGATCAGATCCCTTTTTCAGAAGAATTTTTTTAACGTAATTCTTTTCATTCTCAAAATTTAAAACTGAGTGAGTATTAGTTAACCAATTTGATACTCTTTTTACTAAACCAACTATCAATCCGTTTTTTTCTCTTTATTTCTCTCTCTCTCATCAAGTTTTTATACGAGCTATACATGAGTGAGGGTAATTTCAATGAGAAATATTTTTTTTTTAAAAAAAAAATTCCTATTTCACTGCACACCCTTCTCAAGTATCCCTAGGTGCTCACGACGATAGTAGAAAAATCCATATCAATTTGTGATAATTAAATCTAATTATAAACGAAAGATAAACCTTATACTCCAAAATATTATACCAATTCCACTTGAGTGGTGCATGATGAATGAAATTAGATGCCATCTGTATGGTATAGTATTCGGGTGTGGTGTGATGTGAGCTTAGAGCTTTTGGCAATGTAGGATAGAGAAGTATCCTCAAGTATAAAATAGAGGGTGATGAGACCATAAAGTTGTTGTTTTATTATTATTATCATTATTATTTTTGATATAAGTGGATTATTTGTATATTCATATTTTATCTGATTAATCTGATTCAATCATTATATGGTTTCTGTAGATATTGATTTTTTTAAATTTTATTTCTTTATTTTTATAACTGAAAGTCAAGATCTATAATTAAAAAAATGCAACGTATACACGTAAAGTTAGGTAACTTGTTATTGTATGTTTCAAAAGAGAAATGACTTGTTGCATTCAATGTGGCACAAGTAATAAGATAATCGCAAGTGACAAATCCCAATATTTAAAAATTTTAAATAATGAACAAATAACATATGGGTCTCGTTGTACATGACGCTTCATCCACACATGTTAAGAGAGAGAGAGTTTTAAAATTTGGGTTGAAACATTATAGTGATCATAATTTTTCTATCTTAATTTTATAATTTGGGATTCAAATTTTATATATATAAAAAAAAATTTAAAATTTGAAACCATTTTTTTTTTTGGTCAAGTAATTTGTATTCGATTTGAAATCCTTACAATATTCTGGAGTTGGCTTCCCCATACCTTTTTCCACCACCCGATTCTATGCAGAATATATCTTAAAAATAACTTGTCACTGAAGTCTTCATCTCATTAGGCGATTACTAGGAGATTTCCTTGCATATTATGGTTCCTCACCATTATCTGCATCTCTCTCTCTCTCTCTCTCTCTCCCCTTATCCACACGTTGCATACTCGGAGACAAGAAAATCTAGATTAGCTTTAAAGAATAAGCAGTTGTTCCCTTGATTCCATGAATAAAGTTCATAAACTGATGCTTAGGAGATAGGAATATGAGAGAGAGAGAGAGAGAGAGAGAGAGAGAGGGAGGGAGGGAGAGAACAATTAAGAGTCTAAACCATGACCAATCTTTCTTACCTTAAAAAGATCTTTGGAGAATTATTTTCTTCTTCTGAAAACCCATTTCCCCTCTTAAAGATTGGAGTACTGTTGAAGGAATAATTTATCTGCTTAATTCTTTATATATAATTTTTCTCCATTAACATGGTTGACAAGAGATACACCCACATTGGAAACCCATGGTGGACAACTGGCCTACACATGGGGAAGTATTCAATTCTCTAGTATATATATATATATATTTCTCTCTCTTCAAATCAAGATTTAAAATGTAGTTAAAATGAAACCAAATCTTTAGTTCTATGCAACTCCTTTTGCAAAGGGTTACTTCCCTAAGTGAAGCAATACACATGCCTTGTCTATGGTAAAATATATAAAAATAAAAAAAAAATAAAAAAAAAATTGGGCATGCTTGTGTACCCATTTAATTTAGACTTGGTACATACCCCCCCCCCCCGGGGGGGATCTAAACTCTCCCCCATTTGTGTTTCAGGCAACTTAAAAGAATTTTCTGTTTAGAACCTTAAGGGTTGACATAAATAGAATTCGATTAATTTTTATTTTATTTTCTTGCTCGGCAACACCTTTCCTCATCAAACGCTATAGAACTAGTCTGACTATGAATTTTCATAGTTATCAAAAATTAAATCTTATATATAAATTTAATAAGTATACAATGAAAGATATTATAACAGAAGAGTTAACATCTCTTATAACGTTAGTCTCTTTTTGTCCTAATAAGTGAAGAATTTTTATAGCGCATACATTGACCTAAATACATCCCTAATCTCGATCTCTAGTTGGGACAAAGATGAGTGGAGATTAGGATTGGTTTGAAGATAAAATCATGGAAAATCTTTGTATTTTCATTTGATCAATTCACTGGTTATTTTAGAATTACCAAAGGGGGTTCTTCATGAATAGTTCAAGTGATAGAATCTCTCCAATTCCATACTCCTTCATCCAATTCAATTCTGTTTGATTGTATCTTTTATAAAAAAAAATAATAATTACACTCAAATGAAACATTATAGTTTTGACAAAATTCTCACCCAAAAAAAAAAAAAATAGTTTTGACAAAATAGTTTTCGATGCGATTTGAATTTATAATTTGCTTGTGGGGTACCCTCTCTTTTTTTTTTTTTGGGGGGGGGGGGGGAGGGGGGGAACATTTCGACCCAAAATTCATTATAACCAACATTGAAATCTCTAGCCACCCCATTTTCTTGGGTGTGCACCACATGATGGTTGGGTTGCTCTTCCTCCCAATTCCCAAATGTTCTAGTTCATGCGATTTCATCATTTTGACTTTGCATGTATTACCCAAAAAAAAAAAAAGGTTGCCCATTAAATTTTTTGGTCACAATTCTCACTGCTTAGTGCTTACCGTTGATTGATTTTATCAGTTCATTTTATTTTATTTATAATATTTTTAAATTTTAAAAAATATATAAAATTGCACAAGTAAAAAAAAAACACACAAGTCATTAATTCCTATTATAATCAAATTTTCGTTAATTATATCTTTTTTTAAAATTTTTTTATCAACATATAGGATAATTAATAGATTGTGATTTGCTTCGTTTGTGAAAAGCTCAGTTAAGTCTCAATTGAGATTATTTTCTTTGTTCTATATAATAGTTCTTAATTAAAATAAAAAATTTTAAAAAATAAATAATATAGGATTATGTAAATAGAATCTGAATTTCTTAGTAAAAGAGATTTAAAATATCATTATATTAGTAATTTTTATATTAAAAAATCACATTTAATTTGATCCAAATAGGACTTAAAAATAATTGACTTCTCATTTTCTATTATAAATTAACAAAAAATAGTTTTTTACAAAAAGAAAGAAAGAAAGAAAGGAAGTTGTGTACTTGTATTATATAAGTGTGAGAGAAAAATTAATGGATAGTTAATTTAATAGATAAAAATATTAAATCTTTTTACCAAATTTCAGATTTAAAATTTCAGAATGAAAAAAATGACGTTAAGAAAATTTTCTCTAAATTGGATATAATAATACTTGAATTGTATTAATCAAAATATCAATCCGAATATTATATTGTTCGGTTATTTAAAAAAAAGAGAGAAAGAGAAAATAATATATGTGGGTGTGTATATGTGTATATATTATAATATAGGATGGTTGGGATATTAAATATATATATATATATATATATATATGTATATATATAGATAGAGAAAAATTTAATGAAGTAGTTGACCGAAAATGCAAGCTATCAGGTCAGGAGATAGAGATGGAAAGAAGGAGGACTGGATTGTGGGCTCCGACCCGACATTCACCCGACCGAAAAGCATGGGATTCACTCCTTTTTATTTTCTTTTATTTTTTATTTTTTTAAATAATGTGGCCACGAACTTACTCTCCTTTTCGTTTCCAAATCTAATCAAACATTAATATCCAAATCGGACGGCCCCAAATTCTCTGTCTCTCAGTCCCCCCACGGCGCAATTTAGCGACATGTCAGACGTCATCACCTTCAAAGTCTCCTCTCCACTTTCTTTCTTTGGACACCAAGTCCTTCATATAAATATTAAGTTTGATAAAAAATTATTATTTTAATGCAAGTTCATTAATATATAATTTATAAAAATATTAACAAAACTAACCTTATAATATTATATAAATCAAATAATTCATAGACTAAATAGACGAGATGTAATATAATAATTAATATTAATAAATATTTCAGTAATTTTTTAAAAACATAAACATACATACATGAATTGCCGTATAAAAATTGATTGATGTAATTTGTAACTCATTTAATTTATATTATATAATTTTTTGAGAAACTTAAGCTTTACCTAAAATAAAATTAGATAGATTTTTAATTTAAATTATTTTATAAAGGAGACGATATATTTTCGATCAAAAAATTTTAATCTCCAAAAAATGTTAGAAGACAATAATATAGAGAACTTGAAGCAAGTTGATATTTTGCAAACACTACAATTTTTTAAAATTTCTTATTTATAAATTTAATCAACTATTTAATTATATTCTGCTGTTATAACTCTTGTTATTTAAATATTTCTCTTGAATTTAATAAATACAACTCAATCTAAATATTACATAATAAAAAATTAGTTGAATCTTGCATTATTTACTATAATCACCATCTCTAATATAGCAAATTTTTGAAAAATAAAAAGGTTGAGTCTTACTTTAGCTCTTCACTTTTAGTCAATAATTTTGACATGCCACATCAGACAATATATAGGGTTAAGTGGCTCAATGTTACTACTTATGGACCGGGTCACTGGGACGAAGATCGGGTGAAACTAAGTAGAGATTTGAATCTTTTAATATTGAAAAGTCAACAGATATGTCGTGATTAGGAATGAAATACCACTCGAACCTAGAGTTATATAGTTTTTCCTAAATATGTTGAGGCGTAACGATTGCTTGGACGTCCTGAGTTAAAGCATCATTTTAATACAGGTTATAAGAACAATATGAAAATGAGACAAAATCAATATTAAATATGATTTCAAAATAATAAGAGCCGATTCAAATTATAATAAGTATTCATATAATAAATTTATTATATTTTAAAAACTAGTTTGAATTTCGTGTTTTTATAGTTTCTTTTTATTTGTTAGTGGGGGATTGAATTATTATATATATATATATTTATAACTAAATCTTTAAAAGTAAAAATGAGGTAGCTTCACTGCCAAAAGATGCCCATGGAATATTATCCCATAGATACAATTCATAAGGGTATTTTTGTCATTTGAGATCAATACCCCCGATATAAAGCTCCCCACCCTCCCCTCTCTCAACCTTTAGCTACAAACGACGCCTGAACGAGAGACGGAGAGAGAAATCCTGCCGGAATCTTGAAATTCCGGCGTTCTTCCCAATTCTCCTACCAAAGCTCTTTCTTGTGGTTTTCTCTTTTTCCTCTTTTAATTTTTACTCTGCTTTGCCTTCTGCAACATGGTTGATTTCGACCAAACCTACTTCTAAAAAAAATTGTTTCTTCACTGAGTAGGCGGAGACTGGTTCCCTTCTGGGGTTCGTCGGAAGGAGTCGCGGGAAAATTTTCAGGAGCTGGGGAGTAGTATTCGGCGCATGATGGGATTTTGTATTTGTCCATTGGAGACTCCGGCGAGGTTACTGTGGAGTACGAGTTTTTTCCGTCACAAGCTTATGTTATTTTGAGACTCCCTAATAAAATTTAAGATTTTAAGTAATAGTACTTTTGGTGTAAGTTTTTTGAAGAAAAAAGAAATTCTGGTTTTGGGATTTTGATCCCTCGCCGGAAATTTGACTTTTCTGGTGCCTCGGAGAGATTTGATTCTGAAAAGCTTGAAATTTACGCAAGAGTGAGTTCATGGATTCCGGTCGTCTTTACTTCGATCCTTCTTCTGGTAACAACATGCTTTTTCTCGGGAATTGTGATCCCATTTTCCGAGGTGATTTCTTCTTTCCTTTTCTTCAGTAATATAGCAATATTAACTAGGTTTGGGTACTGAGATTTTTGTGAATTTGGTCTGCGTTTAAATTTTTTGTTTTTTTTTTTTTATGGTGAAATTTGATTGGGTTATCAATAGTTTTAGGCATATAGATTTGTGTGAATTGGGTTTGAGTTAAAATTAAAATTATGTGAATTTTAATGGGTTTTTAGGTATTGGAATGAAACTTGACTTGGAGGGGTTTTTGGCAGGAGCAAAGTCAGTGGTGAACATGGAGGAGACCTATGGGTCAAAGAGAAGACTATTTTTCAGTTCACCGGAGGATTTATACGATGAGGAATATTACGATGAACAGCTGCCGGAGAAGAAACGCCGTCTCACTCCTGAACAGGTCTGTCCCTACTTCAAACGCTTGATCAGATTCTCCCCCAATTGTTTACTGTTTTAAGCATCTTTTACTTGATCCAATGCATTTATCATATTATTGTTACTACGATGTTGATATTATTTTAAAATTTAATCTAGTCTTATGTATAGAACTTTTTTCACATTGAAATTTGAACATTTGAAAATCCAATCTTATCAGCATCCAGCTCTCTCTCTTTGTTTTATGATGATTCCGATGAAGTCTGGATTCAATTGGAGCCACTGAAAAAGGGTGACCCCTTAAAAGAAATCCCGAGTTTTCTTGGTTTTTTAATTGTTGATTAATATAATTTTGATTGTTGGGATGAATTTGAAAAGATACATCTGTTGGAGAAGAGTTTTGAGGCAGAGAACAAACTGGAGCCGGAGAAGAAGACCCAGTTGGCCAAGAAGCTTGGGCTGCAGCCAAGACAAGTGGCTGTGTGGTTCCAGAACCGTCGTGCTCGCTGGAAGACTAAGCAGCTTGAGAGGGACTATGATCTTCTCAAGTCTTCTTATGATTCCCTCCGATCTGACTATGAATCTATGGTCAAGGAGAACGAGAAGCTGAAATCTGAGGTAATTATTTAGCCTTAATTTTGCTATGCTTTTTTTGCGAAGTGTTTTGATTACTACTAAATCCACAATCATGATGTGTATAGTTTGTAGGCTGTTACATGTGCTTGATGATCCATTACATTAACCTTATAGATGAATTCTTGATTGTCGAAAGGAAACAAGATGGAGGGACAAAATCAATTGTCAGAGTTTCATACAGATTTTATTATGAAATTTTGACTCATTATAATCCCCTCAAATGATTAACAACGAAAAAATATATATATATATATATGAGGCCTTAACTACACATGGAGCTCGCTGCATGGCCATCTTGTAATTATCAATTTCATAGGCGTAATAAATTTTTTTGGGAGATCATAAATCTCATGATCACCACCAGACAAGAGGGAAGGGTGCTTGGAGATTTGTTTATTTGTGGGGTCCGGAGTATGAGGTTCTGTACACACATGGTAAATTCATGACAATCTAGAAAGCTGGATAGTGGATTCTTCTTTGTGATCTTGGACAGTCAAATATAAATAGCATCTGTTTTTAAAAGTGAAAACCCCACTTGAGCAAAAAGGTTTAACCCCACTAAAGCAGAAGAACTTGAAAGACGTGACAGTTTTAGAAACTTAAGGGACGGATATACCCTGATGCCTTTTACAGTACCAAGAATCTTTTACACGATTAAGCTGGTGAAATTGCGAATTACTTTTGTGGGATGATTGCTTCACATATACCTTGCGATCACCATCAAATATGCATAAGAAAACGAGTTTCACCTTCCAAAAACTATCCACTATCTTCATGTATGAAGGCAGTTCCTTTTTGTGATGGTTCTACTATTATAGGTAGTTTCCTTGACCGAGAAGCTGCTTACCAAGGAGTTGGCAGGCGCACCATTGCAAAATGAGAAATCAGACCAATTACCGGTGGATTCAGCCCATGTCGCTGCCCCACAAATCAGTGTCAAGGTTGAAGACCGACTGAGCTCGGGGAGCGGTGGGAGTGCGGTGGTGGATGAGGACTGTCCCCAGCTGTTGGACAGTGGTGACTCGTACTTCCCCAATGACAACTACCAGGAGTGCATGGCACTGATCGAAATAGTACAATCCGAAGAGGATGATGGAAGTGAAGATGGCCGGAATTACCTCTCCGATGTGTTTGTGACACCAGAACAGCACCACCACGAGGAGGGTGAGGTCTTGGGCTGGTGGGGGTGGTCTTAAGATCTTGTTCAGTTTATTGCTGCTATCTTGTCCAATATGTTGGAACTCTATTTGGTGTCTGGTCTTGTTATCTTATGCATGTATGTACCTATAGTTGGCTAGTAGAAGAAAGAGAACTCTTTTCTTCTCTACTCAAAAGTCGTAATAAAAACAGTGAAGAATAATATTTTATGAAAGTAAACCTTCTGTTTATCAACTGATACATATTTTGCTATGGCGTGCTGATTATTATATATAATTTTGAAGACTATTGCTCTGATTTCTTATTTTGTTGTTTTTCCCCCCTTAAATGTCGGCCATAAGGTTCCATTACCACATGATGATTTCTGTTGTTTTTTATTTTGGTTATATTTTATTTCATCTTTTGTTAGTGTACATTAATATTGTTGCACTTTGTATAAAATCAAACCTAGTTTTCTACATTAATTAGTACAACGTTGGTTTATGGGAAGTCTACGTTCATTGAACTTAAGAGGTAAATGGCTTCCTAAGCGCATAACATCCACTAGGAGTATTAAATTGTTTTGACCTTTTTTATGAATGGGAAGAGCACTTTGTGCGTTCACTTCTCAAAGTTAAAAGCATCATATTTGCCTTTTAAAGATACACACACACAATTTTTATTTATTTATTTATTTATTAAACTTACATCAAAAACAAATTTTGATGCAACAGTGGTATTGCTCCTAATGATCTCGAGATTATTAGTTTAAATCATGAAAACTGACTCTTTATAAAAATACATAGAAAAGTTACGTATATATACATTCACCTTTCAATTACCCCGCACTAGACCAGGGTGTAAGTGAGTCCTTTTTTTTTTTTTTTTTTTAAGTTTCAGAAAAGACTTTCCTAGAAACTTGTTTGTAAATGAGCTATATGTAAATGCAAAAATGATTAAACAAAGAGAGCAATCGCTTCACACTTCAATCTCTATAATCCTCGCTAATCATAAGTATATAAATAATTAGAGTGGGGGGGGGGGGGAGAGAGAGAGAGAGAGAGGAAGCCACGAGGAAGGACCTTACGTCAAAATCATACCATACACCAAACGCTTAAAGAAACTCTAAATAGAACTTGAAAGGTAAATTCTCAAATATGTTAAGTATTAGTGATGCAGTTATAATATTCATTGTGGTGAGGACATAAATCTCTCCGTCAAGTTACATCAGCGTCACTATCCACATCCCTTGAAGATCAACCCCTCCTTCCCCCCAAACCAAAAACCTTACTGTAACTCAATGTTTGCATATGCAACTTGCAAGAGAATCCCTATAAAGGCCACCATATAGGCCATCTATGTCAGAATGACCATCTCATCGGGCCAAGCTTAGTTAAGACTCATTTGCAAATAAATCTTCAAAGAGAAAAAAAAAAAAAAAAAAAAAAACCTTTAAAATTCATTTAAACCCCAAATGCTGGACAAGCCTAAAATTTTGTTCAAACTATATGGTGATGTGCATTTTGATTTATGGCTAGTGGTTTGTAAGAATTCAACATTAAGAATTTCTAAGTAAACTCTTCTGCTGGTGTAGGAAGAACAAATGGGATCAGTCATTTTCACCACACAGTCGATAAAACCCAGAACAGAGCACACCAACACATGGGATCAGCACACACCACTAAAAGAGGTCCAAAAAAACTAAAGCAGCCCGCACTGCCAGCATAATATATAATGTAAATATTTCAAGATGCTCACGCAGCAAATGCAGAACAAGAAGAGGTCTTTATATAAAAGCTCAAAAAAAAAAAAAAAAAAATCCAACCTGTTTAATACATTTTTAGTTGTGAGTCGGGGCACGTAAGCTTGGGGGGGGGGGGAGTGGAGGTGGGGTCGAAATGTCAGCTCAACAAGAACATACACATGTTAAAGGGGGTTTCAACAACACATCATAGGCCACCTCCAATTGTGCAAAATAAAACCTCACTAAGAATCTGGTCCTATTTCCCACTCATCTCTTATCTTTCATTTTCTTCTGTTGTCCTATGCTACATCCCCTCCAGTTATTTTTTTAAAAAAGCACACACACACACACACACACACGCCTACACACATACGCCTCCACCTTCTGACCACATTATTAACACTACAGTTCCAAACATTTAGCCAAAGATTTCAAGATCAACCAGCCAAACAAGAAGTTATTAAGCTAAAATGACTCTTCTTCCCTCTTAGCAGTAAAAATCGAAAACCCTAGTGTCTTCATACGTATGTATAAGAAGAAAAGACCAATCCTCCTTGGTCTAACTGGTGGAACCTCCTAGGACAAGTTTGTTCTTGTCCTAGGTTCGAGGAATGGGTACCCAAAAAGGATGTATAAGAAGAAAGGGCAATTAATTAGCTAATGGTTGATTGAAAGGGTCTGACATCCATATCACGTCCTATACAGCTAACTTAAGCCATGGAAAAGACAATTAGATTTGCCGCATTCGACATACCTCAATTTATCAAGTAAATGTGGGACCTTAGGCCTGTACAAGGTGCAAATCCAGACAAAGGAATCCCATCTGGCACTTGTTAGAAGCCGATTCCATTTATCTTTGGACACCTGCAAGCTTACAATTCACAATCATTTTCCTTCAAACATGAGCTACAAACAAATACAATACAATACTAGCTCCAATTTCTGATATTTCAAATGATATAAATGGTGAATTGCCGTGTTCCCACCACATTATTTGGATGCCCCAACTGAGAGACCCACTTATCCTAGGTTCAAGATCACTTTTGAGGCAACATAATTGGCCTGGCCAAGATAGTTCCATGTAATCAACTGAAGATGAAAATTTGGGGACCCAATTGCACAAAAATGAAAATGCATACCTTAGCTGGAATTGGAAACCCAGCCACCTTGGTTATACCCTCGGAGAAGAAAAATATGCACACTCAGAGAGAGAGAGGGAGAGAGAGAGTTCTTCTTTCTCCACCAAAAAGAGAGAGAGAGAGAGAGAGAGAGAGAGATGTATTAAAAGAATGAAATCATTGCCTACGACTGCCAGATGTCATTTTTCTATATCATTTCTTTTCCTTTATACATTAACTCCTGTCGTATATGTGTGAGGAACTTGATCCCTATGAGAAAAAACATCCCTCTGACTTTGTTATCTCCCTACACAAAAACAGAAATGGAAAAGCTGCAGCCGAGGTCAGTCCAAAAATTGGATGCATTTTTATCCCATCAACCCAGTTCCGGTGTTCACCGTCCATTTAATAAGTTGATTCCCCAAATCCACAGGCCAATGAAGCATCCAAGTTAGCATGTCAACTTCAATTATTATGTACAACACAAGGCATTGGCGGCAGCAACTCCTTCGTTTGGGACCCAAGTTGTAGTTGATCTGCCTTTGGGCCGATCGACAATGTGGTTTATGATCCTTATATACATCTAAGAATCAAAGCGAGCTGCTGCTTCCATGGCGAATGCATGAATTGCTTAGTTTTCTTGTCAGTATCAACAATGTAGAATACCAAAGATCAGCCTTCTAATTCCCTCCTCTTACTTGGTTTCCTGCCTATCCTGGACTTTTCAGTTGGATCCGGAGCAGGAACAGCTTTTGCACTAGGGTCATTGCTGAAACCAGTATTTTCATTTGCAAAGGTATTGGCCAATGTTTCCTCGTAGACAACAGCAGCATCCAGAGAATAAATACGCAGTGCAAGAGAGGATATAGTAGATGTCTTGGCAGCTGCTGACAGTGATGACCAGTACCACCACCAGTTTCTCAAATATTCTGTTTTTATCATGTCCTCAAGCACAATTGTTGCCTGAACCATCTGGAAGATGATGCAAATGAAAAATGCATGTTAAGAGAAATTCAACAGACAAGGTGTAAAAGGTAGAATGACAAGTAGACAAGATATCAGGCAACCTTGGTATGTATTCACATGAGCAACGAATAATGCTTCCCTCCTAGTAACTTGAGGGTAAACAAACTGAAAAGCCTTAAAAGCATAGAAAACTTTCAAAAGTTCACACATGGGTGACATGGCATAAGAGTAATATGAATTTATTTACAAAATTATAAAATTCATATTACATTAATGGTTTTTCCCTATAAATATGTCAAACTTAGAGAAACAGTCCGTATCATTCAAATGTCACAAATTAGTGTTTTTATCTTTAACATCATATATCTACTTATATATTGTGTATGCTCACTATTTGTGTTTGTGTCCCCCCTTCTTTTTCTTGTGTATGCATGTGCTTATATACAAAAACTCGCCAAGTTACGCATAAAATACTAAGGACCACACAATTTTTTTTTCTTAGAACTTCATGATTTCATTCTTATGGGCAAAATAAAGGAGTAGCTTGTTTTACCACAACCTAATATTAGTGAATGACCAATTGTGACAATGTTCTGGCTCCATCACTGGCCTGAGGTCAATCTCAAAAATGTTAACTGCAGTAAAATTTCATTTCTGAAGCCCAAGACACCAGTTTTGCATACCCTCAGTACCACCTCTGTAAGAAAAACCATAGGATCAGACTGACCTGAAAAATTGTCTGTGCAGCTTTTACAAATGAGCGCCAAGCCCACCTCTTCTGCAATTGTGACTTTGAAGGTCTTAGGGCCTCTTTGGGAAGTGCTGCATCCATATCAAGTAAACAGATCTTGAGGTGCTTCAGAATTTGAGAAGATTTTCCAGTTAATGACCTTAATGAAGGCTGGGGAACTACACAACAGTTCTGAAACTCCACATCTTGGTCATGATTGTTTGCATGGAATGCCTTATCTTTCCTTTCAAAGCAGTGCTTCATTGATCCATAGGGTTTAAATGCTTCCCATTTGCTATTTGCAGCAGATTTGCTGGGAGAAGTACTACAGACATCATGCTTTACCATGCTCGCTAGCACTGCTTCTTCAGGAAAGACGAATTGTTTTTCAACATAGTCTATCTTATTTGTCGCACCTAAATCGTTCTGACGAACTAGCATTGATGTCAAATCACTCAAACAATGAGATTCACAAGGCACAAATACAGGAACCCCATTTGAACCAATAAGGCCTATTTCCTGTACCAGTTCTCTGTTAAAATTGTTTGTCATGAATCTGGCACTGACTTTTTCAATGTCATAAGGGCACACTAAACCTTCGTTTTGATATTTGATCATTTTCAAGCTGAGCTCTGAACACACATCTGATGCTTCAACACTTTCCCTTTCACCGGTGCCCTCTTCCCTTCCTGTGCTTACCGTCATCAACCCCTTCCCTTTTAAAGCATCATGGTGTTCCTTGCTCTTCTGAGAAGCCAAGGGACCCGAAGTACGCTTACAATCACTATGGCCTTC
Source organism: Dillenia turbinata (assembly GCA_037126225.1). Lineage (NCBI taxonomy): Eukaryota > Viridiplantae > Streptophyta > Magnoliopsida > Dilleniales > Dilleniaceae > Dillenia > Dillenia turbinata. The sequence goes on from JBAMMX010000014.1 coordinate 24,983,606, forward strand.
AAGCTCTGAAACTGTTGGAAATGTCCTGTGGCAAGAAGCACAATGATGTCTGGAAGGCCATATTGGTTCAAGGCATTCACACCTATACATTTTCCCATCATTAGTTACTTTCACCTTTTTCCCACGCTTCTTTAGGACTTCAGTGGTTTCTGTCTCAAAACAAGGACCATATTTCCTTTCCAATAAAGAAGATGCTCTACAATTAAGACTGTTGGTAGAACTGGTTTCATCACCGCAAGCAAAGCTAGACAAAATTGTTTGGTGCTCATAATGATCTTGAACTCTACCTTGATCTGTCACCCGGACTCTCAGCTTCTGCCACTGCAAAATGGACTCCTTAAGTTCTCGCTCCTTGGGATCATGATCATTCAACCAATCAAGAACTTGATGGATTTCAGTATCAGAATTGAGAGACACCCAAGAAGAGTGCATAGGCACCATATTGTTTGTTTTATTGGAAGACGGAAAGATACTTTCAGCTGACCTCCCACAAACTGAACCCTTTCCCATTGGATTCTCATGATTCAATATTGTTTTTCTTTGCTGAAATCTAACACTCTGATCAACAACCAGCCAAGAGTGCATGCCTGGCTTGGCAAGGACCCAGTACAGCTGGCCAGAAGAGTCACTACCCAAAAATTCTCTGCGAGTAGACAACTTCAGAAACTGCGATTCAATGTTGACAATCGAGTCCTGAATAACTGAGAGATCATTCTTGACTGAATTTAGCTCCAGGGTGTATGCTTGCAACTCATTTGCAGCTACAGATTGGTTCTCAGTTACATAGGTGGTGCTCTCTGTTTCCACTAGGTGATTAAGTTTTTGAACCTCTTCAGAAGTAACAAAAGAAGAGGTATCCTTTCCATTAGTTTGCTGCTTGCTAAGCTGAATGTCATCAATTCCTTCTACTTGCAAGGCACTTGTCAAAGGATACCAACTTGGCATGCAGGAGTTGCCATTTTGTTGGGAGACCATGTGAGAAACATGATTCCTGCACAATAAACTGTCATCCATAAAACCACCAGCATCATTAGATTGACCTTCATTACTTGACGATTTTTTAACTTGACCATTTGGAGTATGCTGATCCGCAGAACATTGCAACGATGAATCTTTACTAAAACCATTGGGCCCTGAGCCCATCTGACCACACTCTCCAGGTGAAATGGCATCTATGAAGACACTGTAGGTGGATCTATCACCTAAGGCATGTGGCTGCCCAGTACATTTATCGAGGTTACTCTGTGCAGGACTAGCACCATCAGTACCAATCTCTCCAATTCCATTCGGCAGACCTGAGTCTATCTTTGCAGCTTTCATTGCCAGGATCTCCTCCCTCAATTTTAGGTTTTTCAATTCCATAGAAAGAGCACGCAATTTCTGTTGCAAATCACTTGATGTTTCACCACACTGCTCGATGTGCTGCCTAATAACAGCAGAACTCAGCAACTCATCACTCAGAAATTTAAGCAGAAAGATTCGCTGGCATCCAAAACAAGAAAAGTCAGGAAGTTAAACATGTATAGTGGAAAAAAGAAAATCCCACAAAACAAACATGAATTTATACATTATAAACATGATTCTCCAATGAGACGTCCAAATTCATAGCCATTGACACTAACGTCATAAAAGCAGAGTCATCACAGCCCAGCGGCAACTAAACATGTTTAGAACTACACTCCTTTGAAATGTTATGCAGGAAAAAAATAGATAGCCTGTTAATGCAGAGAAATCTGGAATGAAATGCAAGGTATCTATCAATAGCCACGAGACATGTCCGCAGCAGGGAAAGAGAGAGGACGAGAGAAAGTATAAGTCAACAGCTAAATTCCAATGATATATGTATCTGTTCATTGAAAGATAGAACAAGAAGAACCACTTTGTGTCTTTAAATTTGATACCTACTACACACTTTACTGCCAAAAGAATAGAGGACAAAAAAAAAGAATGGAAAACCATTATCATAAGAAAACCATGGGAATGGATTCCAAAACAGTGAAGGTTTACAGCCAACCTAAATTTCAACAAGTTTAAACAAGTTAAGCATGTCATTCCTAATTCCTTAGAAGTCACAAAATGAAGACTAACATCACAGGCAATAGATAAAAAAGCTTCAATTATAGTAAGGAAGCCATGTAACGTCAGATGATAGACAAGAACAAAGATGATTTGAAATAGGACATGTGCCTTATAGTGCTTCAGCTTCATAGAAATAACATATAATATTATATGTTCAACGTACTTATCCATGATTTTTTAACTCATTGAAATAATCTGTCATATTTTAAAGGACTAAAGGAAGCAATGAATATGTGTCTGCCAGGAGCATATCACCTGTCCATACCATATTCGATCCCATCACTTTACCAAGGACTTATTTGGTTAGATAGATGGCCTCAAGAGTGATGCTAAATCTTTAATAACAATAATAGTGACAATGATGGTGATAATGATAATAATATCAATGCTAATATCAAGAACAAGAAGGACAACGAATAACAACAACAATAAAAAAAAAAAAAAAAAAAAAAAAAAAAAAAAAAAATTGGTGCAATCTTTTGCATACAAAATAATAAAATAAAATGAAGACTTAGCGAGGTAAATAGAATTAGAAAGAGAAACAAGTGTTCTCAAGTCTAACCTCAGCAACACTTAACTCCCAATACTCCTTCTCTCCCATAACAGACACCAATTGTGTGAATGCCTCCAAGTAAATGCGAGAGGCTTCCCCCTGATATTTTATCCCTCTTTTTTGGCCAATAATTTGTCTACGTTGCTGTGCATCCTTATTGACACCCCTACCAGCTAGACATGAAGGACAGTACCAGTTTCCTTCAGGTATCCTTGCCAGAGGAGGATTCAGGCAATACATATGATACTCTGCATCACAGGTATCACACAACAGAACACTGTCATCATCTTTGTCGATGCCACAAACTTTGCAGACCCCTTCATCCCAAGGGGCCTTCGGCATCTCATTTGCAGAGACAAGAAAATCACTGACTTCCTTTCTGGTATCTTCAGTCAAGGATTCTGAATTAGCATACTCCTTGAACTTCCTAACACAAGCAAGTACCTGCATCAGAAATAGCATTTAAACCTCTGATAAAAACATAAGCAGGGTCAAGCACTGACAAATACATTAAATTATTAAATGTGCTTGTACATGGCATTATCTCATTAAAGATTATAAAGTGAGATTTAAGCTTCTTAGAAACTGCCTTTGTAAAGAGAGATGAAAGTCACTGATTTCATATCATCAGTCAGCAACCACGAATAGTTGGTGGCAGCATCACCAGCACCATGGAACAAAGACCCAAAATGGATCCAGGTAAAACATTAATTATCAGTCTCCTCATTTTTTCAGCTGTTCCATACTTTCCAACCAAAAACTCATTTGGATTATAATATGCCATGGCCAACGTTCAAATGACACGTGGGCACAAAAATTAGACAGAAAAAATACCACAAAGTGGACTGTCGTATAAGGAGGAAAGCAGGAGCTTGGGTATCACTAAAAAATGGCAATGCTACTGTGAACATAACAGATTTTGCATGCCAGACTTTATTAACAAAATGCCTGAAAAATCAAATCTTTGTTATATACCAGATGACAAACAAAAAAGCTGGCTTCTTTTGAGTATATAAGTGATAAAGTGTTCACTGAACACATTGATGTATCCATGCCTAAGACGCATCAGGTTTTAAATCTCAAAAGCATCCAACCTCCAACCCAAAAAAAAAAAAAAAAAAAAATGAAACATCTTGAATGGAACATGTGCTAACCAATGGAACTGCATGCGGTAATTTGATATTTCTCCAGTGAAGAAGAAATAAATTTTCACTATTATATCCCCAATTTAGAATTTATTCCTCTATAGCATCAATGTGCATCAGATCATGAGCAGATGGTGCATGGCATGTAAACATCAATGTGTATCAGATCATGAGCAGATGGTTGATGGCATGTAAAACATGGCAGAGAAGGCAATTAACACTAACATGCTAGACTGCGAGCATCAGAGGAGACAACAAAATGAGAACATAAATGTAGGGGATTCAAAGTTAAGCTGCAGGAGGTTGAAGAGGTGCTTTTGGGAAGTGTAAGCTCTAATGAGATTCCAAATTAGGGAAAGGGGGAAAAAGACCCGACTAATAATGAAACCTGTTTTGAGGACAGAAAGGAATTCATGCAGACAAAATCTTGATATCTTAACACTTGAAAGTATTTTTTGCCAGCAGTGTTAACTTAGAGTTTCCAATAGAACATCTGGCAACTTTCAACACTGTGCTCATGCTGATAGAGAAGGACTGTGGACATAAATACCATGTGTAGAAAGCTGCATCACAATGTAACTGGCTTTAACAGTGCAGTTCAATGAGAATGTAAGCAAAGTGTGTGATTATGGTATCTGTAAGAGATTAGAAGAAAATTAAGCATCCGATCCCTGTCATCGTTTTTTGAATGTGTCCAAGGAGCACAAGAAGGAGCCCTAATCAGGAAAACAGCTTATAGTCCTAAGAGTACTTTTCTTGGTTACATCGAATCACTGGATGATAAGTCCAACTCTTCCTGTTTCTGTATTTTTATTAATACAAATAATGTCCATGTTTAATTTCCAATTTGTTGCACTTCATTGTGCTCTCCAGTATGCTCCTTTGATAAGGAAATTCATAAATGAACAGCATGTGAATGCAACTCACTACTTGAACATCATTTGTATTCAGAGGTGCATGCACAGAGAGACAAAGAGAGAGAGAGAGAGAGAGAGAGTCAACCTCCTGCTCGTATAAAGTCTCAAACTTTTCAGATAAGGTCTCAACTAATTGAAGCAAATCGGGTCGGTCTGCATAGGTGACATGTAGAGTATTCCACAACTGCAAGTGAGAATCACAAAAGCAACCGTAATTAACCAATGAAAATTAAGTCAAAAGGCAGAGAATCAACAAATTAAATTTTGGGCCATAATAGAGTCAAAAACTATGAGAGAAAAAAAAGGATCCTAGGTTGGAGAAAAACATGTATGGAATGTGCATTCAAGCTGCAAACAGGAAACAATCCCCCCTAATTACAAGGGACATTGTATAGGCTAGACATCTGTCAGAAAATAAGAGAGCACAACTCAAACATGAATAGTGATATGGACTGCAAACAGCAAGAGAACAAAGAGTTCAACGAAAAAGTTAAGCATATCATCAAATGCCATGTTGTGGACAGGTGCTGCCTGATTTATACTGATGCTAAATCATTAAATGAAAAAATAATCATATTGCAGATTTATATTCAATTTGACAAGAAGGTAACCTTCAAAGCACCTTTAGCCTATACTGGAAGTCAAAAGAATATATACAACAATCGGAAGAAAAAAAAAATTCACTGCTGTTATAATAACATCCATCTCATATCTTTAAAAATACAGGCTCCCTCTCATTTTGCCTTCAATATTCTCTATAATGTGAGGGTACGAAGGAAAAAATGATAAGAATCCCTTATCTATACCTCCAAATTGCATGACAACAAACATAGGAGAAACTTTAAAATGGTTGGGTGTCAGGTGATTACATGATGGAGGATAACACAGTTGAAATCTCATTTACTGCTAAGTTAGGGGCATCAAGAATCATCACTACAATTTGTTGAATCAAAAACTGCATAAAATGAACAAAATAGTAATCCTTCAATAATCACATTATTACTGGAGCAAGCATGAAATTTTCATGCTTGGTTATTGTCCATAAAATTTTTATATCCTCAATACCTTATGAGAAGGAAGGCCAAGGTTGTTGTTGTTGTAATACCTTATGAGAAGAGTCAATATGGATCTGATATATATTCACCCAAATAATAGCACCCTTGTAGGCTAGAAAACTCTTTGGCGAGCTCTGTTGCTTCTTTTCATAAAGGCAGCATTCCGTGGAATGTTAATGTTGAGGCATGCAAGGGAACTAGAAAGCTTCTATAATTTCTTTGAGGTATTGGGAGTGGCAAAGGTGGAGTGAGGGGGAACCTCACCAGCTCACTTTGAAGTAAAGAGTATAGCTTCATTCCCTATGACTGCCATCTGAAGATCTTCTCCTCTTGGAGTTGCTTTGTTCAAAGACAACTTGAGCTTGTAGTATTTAAACCCAAGAAAATCTCCAGAGGAGGAGTTTGTCTGCTTAATAGGTCAAAACAAGAGTTTGATGATCATTTGTTACTTCATTGTTCTTGGACCCATCAGTTATGAGAGACCTGGTATAACTAGAGAGCTTGTATGGCGAGAGGAGGATTGTGAGAATAATTCCTTTCGCCAACCTTTTCTTGACTGTTTGGAATAAGCAAAACACGAAGATCTGTTATGGGTATAACCCTTGTCCTCTCTTATTGCTATGTTTCCAAGAACCTTTTACAAGGATCTTAGAATGGGTTTTCATTTTAGGGAAGGATAAGAAAACCATCAATCTTGCAGTTCTATGGATTCTATTTCTATATAGATCCTCAGATGTATGCACCCCCTTGGTGCTCCCCCTCATTCCCCCCCCCCCATTAATTCTCTTTCCCACAAATAGAAAAAGAATTAAAGAACTCGAACAAATTACCAAGATCAAAGCATGTAAGTGACCAGGTAGAAACCAAACAAAGTTTGGTACATCCTTGATCAACTGAAAAGAACAAGGCTAGAGCACATTAGATCAGCAACTGTTAAGTCAAAATGCAATGAGAAACAGACCTCCTGAACATCCTCCAGGAAAGCTTCATGTGATCCACCATAAGCCCCTAGAGCAAGCCTCAAATCGATAGTCCTAAAATCCAAAGGACGAGACATAATGGCTGGAGGTCCAAGCAGGCCATCCTCATCATTGTCACTGGAATTTAACAAATTTCTTGCCAATAAATTGCAAAACACTTTCTCATCATCTTCAGCAGCAGTCTTACGTAATATTTTCCGACATAGTCTTGCAACAATATCAGTAAGATAAATAACAGTCTTCTCTTTCTTTTCCTTCAAAGGCTTCCCTGGTGCCCTTTCACCATAAACATCTGCCAGCACAGACAGAACAGCTTTCTGCAACCAACCACAAAATATGTTGTTCAGTCACACCATAGAGGGGCATCCATTAAAACAGATTCCAAGAATCCTTCAGTGAAACAATTATAACAGAAACTAATGCTAGAACTGAAATTGCAAGAATGGATAAGAATTGAAATAAAGGAAGTAGTCCGAGTGACATGCATTACCAGAAAGAGAAGATTTTCAAACTAATTATCATCCAAAACCTTACATAGCTTTAAACTACTCAAAATAATCAATTGATAAATAATACAAAATTTGTACAAAGCCTAGCAACATTTTTCTTCACGACTACCAATATTTTCAAAAGGAGAATCCTTCCCTTTTTTTTTTATGAATGAGAATCCTATCTTGTTTTGAACCACTCAAAGGAGATTCTAAGCTAATGGATCACCATGTAGATGCTATTTATTACCAAACACAAAAGCCTTACTGAATATCCTATGCCTTTCTCACCCTCCCATTACTCCCTAAAATCAACAACTTTTCAGGATGTATATCTACCACATGCATTCCTACGAAACCATAGCATAAGATATTGTAATCATTTGATCTCAACTTCCAACTCCTAAGGATTGTCTGCCTCTAGAAACCAGAACTCTGACCAGGGACTCAACATCCTTAGAAGTAACCTCAATTCAGTAAAAGGTGACTTTGACGATCTTCTTCCACCTCCATGATGAAAATAATAGATATTCTCACTACTGATATGAAAATGGTGGAAGCTCCCCATGAACCATGAAGGCTTTTAAGGAGTATTAAGAAAAATAATGTGAAACACAGAAAACTTGAGGAAACAACATAAAGATAGACTTCTGCCAACATAGCCAGTCAGTTGATATGAGATTTAGCTGTTCTTTCACATTTTATATTGGCTCTTAAGTTTTGATTGTTACGGTCTCCAGATTCAGAGTGTTTGGGGAATAACAAAAAGCCAAAGAGAACAGATGTTTCACACAAGAAAGCTTCAAAAATTAAAGAAATAAATCATAAAAATGAAGATCCACAACTGGAATGAGTAAACATGACCAAAGGAGTCATGCCCGAAAAGAATTTTCCCATTTATGAAGGGAGATGTGTGCATAGATACCACCTTGGTGGGCCCTGAAGCGTTGCCTTTATAAACTTCTTTGCTGATTGAATGCTCCAATCTCTTTTTTGCCCATTCAGGAGGGCTTTTCTCCAAAGCATCATAAACGCACTTTCTGATTCTGGTCCCAACGTTTGTGGGTAACTTCCGAACTGGTTCCAGCAATTGTGCCCACTCTGGAATGTCATGTTCTTTAGTCTTTTCACAAGCACCAGTTGCATCAGAATTGTGGTCATCTAGGGTCAGAACATTATTTTCGTGGTTCAAAGAACCAAGAATGTGCTTTGTGGCTTCTGCAAGCAACTGAAGATCAAATAAGTTACCACATCAGTATGCAAGTGCATTTACACCAATTTAAATAAAGAAGAGAAGAAAAAGACAATAGAAGATACTGTATAAAATCACTTGCTCAAAATGGGAAGTGTGCCCCACCCCCAAAAAAAGAAAAAAAGAAAAGAAAACTGAAAGTAGAGGGGGAAATCCTAATTCTCAGGAGGATCCAACATAGGCTGACATAATTAAATATTGACATATGCAATAACCAGAACATTAAGAAAGATACTAAGTATATTTCCAGTAGCATTGCTCCATGAAAAAGTGAAAGTGTATAACTTCGTACATAAAATGAAAGCCACATCAATCAAATTTGCACCACAATGACAAATAACAGTACTTTTTACCCAAATCCACTTTAGAAATTTTTAAAGTCCATAATGGGAAGAAATAAAAAGTGTTTAGCAACAATCATTTGCCTGAATTATGAGTCCCCAAATCTGCTCTCATAGAAATGCACAAGCTAAAAGATACGAGGTCAAAATCAAATGGGGAAAACTGCAAAAGAAACCACGGGTTTGAAGCAAATCTTACCAGTGCATCTGCTTCCATGCTGGCCACTCCAGTTAGTGAGCCACAAAGTACTCCACCATCACCTTGTAAGCAACGAAACACTTTTCCACTTTCACGAGAAATAGTCTCAGTAGAGTCAAGGTTACCATCCATTGCTAAGACAGCTAGAATGTATCTCCGAGCCAATTCGGGCCAAGTCACTTCATTAATAGGGAGCATATTCAGCTTGGTCATCTTGGCAGGAAAAGCATTGTCTGTTTCTTTCTTCCTACCTCTCCTTGGTTTTGACTCACCAACGTCAAAATTGGGGTCCGCAAGCGCAGCAACCTTCAACTGCAGCTCACCTACTAGAACATTTAGCAGCACTTTGTGAGCTTTTGCCAATGCCACTCCGGTACACCTGCTGTAGGTAGTAGATGCAAGTCTACTTTGAGCTTCTACCTTCATAGCATCCGTTTCCATTTGAAGGAATACATGAGGACCTCCCCCTGACACTGCTGAACCCGATTCACCATCAGGAGATAAAATGTGAGGACTAGTACCATCTGTTCTACATGAAGCTGTCTCTTGATGTTCCCACGTTTCACCTTCAAGTTTCTGCAGCACATTTGGAAGATCAAACCATGGGCACAGAAGTTCCTCTTCAAGCTCATCCAGAGACAAAGGTTCCTTTAGGTCCAATACTTCATGAAAACGATATAATAACTCCCAGATCTGTAACAGAAAAAGGAGATGTTGCATACAGAAACTATATTCTCAAAGCTTTATGAGATAAAAGTTTACACTGAAACTAGGAACAAACAAACATACCTGAAGAACATCACCAACAAGCTCAGGAGGCAGCCTAGAACCCAAAGGTTTGCCAGGAGGAGGATGATGATCATCCAAAACAAGATCTCCTACCAACCTTGAATTGCATCCACTGTTTAAGCCATCTACTGCTTCTTCTTCCCAACCATATAAGCCATTCTTCTTTTCAACACGTAGATGCCCACTTCCAACAGTTAACAATGCAGAAAAATTACTTCTCTGGTTCAAAAATTCATAATTTGAACAAGAATGAATACCAGGCATCCGTTCTATGATTTCTTGAACAAATTCTACATCCAGTCCAAATCTGTCTTGGTCAAGCCATTTTGCCAGTAACCAGGACGAAGATTGAAACTCTTTATCATCTTGAACTGCAAATGGAATACCAAAAGAACCTGACAAGCTGCAAAATTTGGCCAGTGAAGTTAAACTTTCTTCACTCTTTCCATTCGCATTATACCTCTGTGTTGAAAAAGTTCTTTGTTGAAGATGCTTGCAATAGAACTTAAGAGTGCCTCTACGCTTATATATATCACAGCATGTATCAACAAGTTTCTCAGAAATCATTGTCCACACCGAAGACGAAGTTGACCCTTCAACCACGAGGTTGCCAATTTCATCACTCACTGCAGAATTATTTTGTTGACAAACTAAACTAGGTTCAAACTGCAAACCATTTGATGTTTGACAGAAAGTTCCAATACAAGATGAAATATCATTCGCAGTAGGTGAACACGGATCCAAGAGGATCATCTGGATACTGTGATCCTCATTATAATCAGTACTAGGAGTCAGAACACCACTTTTACCATTGTTTTTACCATAAGATTGACCCAGTTCTGGCCCACAGAGCACAGTTGACCCAACTGGGATGGGCACAGAAGAGCAGGAACTTCTTAGGACCTTGAAAACAGGTCCAGCATCACCACCATCTAAGACATAGCATTGGAAAACAGACCCCGTAACTATATCATGCCAACAAGAACTATAACCCACTGGCCAGATGTGGCGAAGATCATGATAAGATGGTCTGGAATCAATTTTTCCCAAAGAAAGGACAAAAAAATCTTCATATTGAACAGGAAGACCTGCCTGAAAAATAACATGAACACAAAAATCAGGAAAAAAAAAGTACTAGATGTAAAGACTAACAACTATATATGATGCACCTTAACCGTTACTGTATTAACAGAAACATAAATATTCTGACCAGCTATGTAATTAATGTTAACTTACATTAAATTGCTGGATCCCAGTGCCAAAATTTTTTTCTCTTTCAACTTCACTGATTTTAGAATTAAGTGTGCCCTCAAAACCATCAGTATCCATAATTTGATCATCAGATACGAGCTCCTTAACAGAATGACTGGCCAAAGTTTCTCTATTTTCTGCAACGCCATTGCTCTGAGAAAACCTTGCCAACTTTCTTCGCTTGGGTAATTGCAACCTTTTATTCAGTGCAGCATAACTTCCACGCCTAACTTCAGGCTCCATAAAACTGCAATTAGACATCAACCCAAGATAGGAAGCAACATCAAACATCGAGTCAAATTTCTTCCCATTTGGGGCACAGTAAACTGCATATAGTTCACAACCGCTCATGGATTGCTGAAACTCCACATGCCACCCTTCTTCTAGTACCCCATTCCTTTCAGAAATGAACTCTCTAAGAGCATGCATAAACATCTCACTCGAGTTCCAATGTGGTAATCTAATAGCTGAATCGTTACTACCCCTAAGTTTTCCTACTAAGGGACTCCAGTCTACCTTGTCCAAACTTTTAGCCATATATTGCCGATGATGCAATGCATCTTCAAATCCCAATTCGACAGAGGGTGTTAATCTTCCAAGAGCTTTTTGAAAGCCAAAACCATTCCCCGCAAACCAGAAATTTGTACAAGTCACAGGGGCACCAAAGAGGTTCCCACCAAAAGAATTTTCACCAGATATGGGCATTCTAAAAGTCAGCAAAATTTTGGCAAGTAACAATTAATGAAAATTTTGGATTTAGGATATTTATCATACAATCACAACATCTAACGCAAAAAAGGTGAGAAAAAATAATTGCATCAACACAAAATAGTACAAATAGTCCAGCAGAATGAAACATGGGCTCAACCATGATAATGACAATGAACTGCTATCAAACTTCAAACTAAAATGTGGATAAAAAAGGTAATAATATTTCCACCTTACACCACACAAATGCAAACAATAACTGCTTCATACAGTAGCACAGTAAGTGATGGAAATTCATCAAAGTGATTGCTCTTTTAACTGTATGATAAATAATCATCCCAGGGCATGGTTGGTGAAAAGGAAAAAATGTTTCAGTCCAATCTTATACAGTGAAGAACATAAACTCATTAAGCTTCTACTGGTTTTTAACATATACAGTCTGGTTTGCAAAATCACCACAAAAAAAGGCCTAATCATCATCAAGGAAAGGATGCACATTACAAGGGCATCAACGACTCTCCTTTCATGATGTTCAATGGAGTTTCATCTGCCCACTTAGTCTATACATCAAGTAACAAGGATAGCAAGCCTAAGTTTACTATTAATTCATAAAGTAAGCATGCATCATTGCAATCCAATAAAATTAACAAGAAAAAATCTCAGGCAAACAATTTAGACCATAGGCAAAGGTTTGACAATCTCCTTACATTTTGAGGTAAGGGTAAATCTTGATAAGCTATATCCATCCAGCATCTTTATATGCTTGTAACTTATTGTTGCACTATTCTCATAAATGTTTTTAAGTATTGCAAGTTAAACCCCTTCTACCTTCTCTTTTCCTGATAATCTTTGAAGTTGTCCTTGGGTTGAGGACTTCAACAGGTTCTAATTTACTGATGTCTAAGGCTAGGACTTGATAAAATCACCCCATGCCTTATTGTTATAAGTTCCAAATAGTACTTTGCTTTTTCCCCCCCTTTTGGTACCAAGATTGGTAGAAGTTTAATAATGCCAAACTCTGACTGCCCTTGTTTCTTACCGTCATAAATGTTTCTCTGATCTTCTCCTTTCCCACATTATGGAAACAGTTTCATTGCAAAATGCAAGGGGAAGGCTGCATACATATACGCCCACCCTCCCCCTACCCCCACATTAAGCCGGGGGGCACTTTGTGCACTGAATGAGCCCTTTTTTCTCCTTTCCCACATGCATGTTACTGTTCGATGCACTAACTCCATCCCTCACCAGAAATGCACCCCATATTCCAAGTTAACAAGAAGATCCTACCATCTCAAGCTAACTCTTGCCAGCTGACACCAGGAATCCGGTCCCCCACCAAATGCATTTTGAGCTAATGCAGTGTGTAACTCAAGTTTAACATTATACATATCATGAGGTGAACTTGGGAAATAGTGATAAGCCTTCAGGCTGGCACTTTGGAAATCCATTTGGGAATAAGAACAGAAAGTACTATTAATAGACAACACAAACTCCCCTGACGAGTGAAAATACAAGAATTCTTCATTGTATCCTCTCTTATTACTCTTGGAAGAAAATTATAGGCAAACCATCAGGTGTTGTTGCCTTATATATGTCACACTCCTAAGGAGTTTTCAAAACCTCTCTCAAGTCACCTTTTTCATAGGAGGCAAACAAATTCTAGATGAAACTTTGGTGGCTAAGGAGGTTGTTGATCATGTCAAGAAGCATGCTACAGGAGTAGTTGTTAAGATAAGTTTTGAAAATGCCTACAATAGGGTTAGTTTGGGTTTCTTAGATTATGTGTTGGAGAATAAGGGCCAGGGATCTGATGAAGAAGGCGGCTGGTAGGTTGTTTAAGTTTGACTACTTTTTTCTAGACATCATTAAGGGGAAGCCTAAGACTTAGATTCATCTTCTCATGGGTTAAGCTAAGAAAACCTTCTCTCTCTCGTTTCCTCTTCACGCTTGTGGTGGACCCTTTATGCAGATTGATTGGGAGAGGGGTTTAAAACAATATAAACAATGTCTTTTCAAGCCTTAGGGAAACGAAGCACGAGGTTTGCATGTCACATCTTGAGTTTGCAGATGATATTATCCTCCTCAAAGAGGATGGAGATGGTTTCAAGGATAACTAACTCTTTTTAAGCTATAGGAGGCATAGTGGCCCTAAACATTTCTCTAGCAAATTGCTATAGAGGTTCCCCTTGTAACTCAGTTATTTAAGGTATAAGGCTGCAAAGAACACATATGGTATGTGAAAAAATGGGATGTGAAAACCGTAGAGAGGGCTTCTCACTGCAGCCCTTGGAAGTTCATTTTCTCAATTATATCATATTTTTCTTCCTTTATTATCATTTAAATGGGAGATGGTCCTGGTGGTCTCTTCTGGGAGGATTCTTGGATTGGGGAATCTCCCTTTTCCACCACTTTTGCACGACTCTATTAACCATCTATGCTTCATTTGTCCCTATCAAAGATTTTCATCACCATAAGGCTCATTCAATCTCTTAGAAGTTTAATTTCTTAAGAAATCCCAATGATATGGAGGTTACAGAATTTTCCTCGCTTCAAGAAATAAATGTTAGCATCATGATCCTACCTAGGATCGTTGAGAACTCCTAAAAGATTGGATCACCCGATCAATTCACATCATCACATCCTAATTTCAAGTAGGAAAAAAAAATTCCTAAAATTTTAGATTTTTTTGTGGTACAAAATACATGATTCTACTTTGCATTCTTTTTATATCATCGGCCTATTACCAAAACTAATGTTTTTCCATTTTTCCTAGCTTTGGAAGAGATTGGTAATGGCACAAAATTTTATAACAAAAGTGTGAAAATGTTCAATTTTATTGTGAAATTCTTCTAACATACAATAAGTGGTCAAGAAAACCACGCCACGCCCACAGCAAAAGCCAATGATATGAAATAGAAAAGAATAGATATTTTTCTTTTCTTTTTCAGCATTTGTTGTTGGGCTCAAATCATAAAAATGTGCAGAAGAAGGAAAAAGCCTCCATATGATTTTTGTAAGATAATTGTCAATTCCATACGATTTATATTTCATGAAAATGGAAATTAACAAAATAATTTGAGAGAAAGAGAGAGAGATTATCCTCAAATCTAAAGAACTTCACCTCTGACTTAGATTATAGCTTCACCAACCAGAGTCATGATGATGTTTAAAGAGAACAGACATTAAAAACCAAATCCTAAAATCTCTTGTTTTACTTTGGGCTACAAGAAACCTTTTTAGAGAAGGGTTTATTTTGTTGTCTTAGAAGGCCTTGACACACTGAAACCCTCAAAGCCCCAACTAAAAATTAGACCGAGCTTGTAGAGAATTAATCTAAATAAACAAATGTCTAAAGACATTTCTAACAAAGGTTTCATCTCATTTGCATTATCCTCTTGTGCAGGAGACATAGAACCACCTGTTTTCTTTGTATAATCATCAATGGGTCCACCCTATAAGCCTCCTTTTGCTTCTGACAAAAGAAACACCTGTCGAACAAAAGATGCTTTTTTCCTTTGGAAATCCATTCCTATGGCAATTATTTAGAAGTAGCAGGATGTTAACATTTTTAGAAATCAAAGTATTAGTCCTTGTCTCCTTTGGGACAAGAGCAATTATTATACCTCTCTTTGGTCTCAAGCGCAAGGTGGCTTTGTAGATGGATGTATAGGAGTTGATGAGGGGGATAAGAAAGTTTACCTTAGCTCCTTGTTTCTCATGCTTCCAAGAAATTCTCATCCCTGTAGCCAAAGACTTCTGTATTTTCTCTAATATAACTAATACAGTTTTTTCAACTGCAAAAGAAAAAAACACTCAAGCCACCTGGCTTCCTCTTTTCCAATCTCAGCAAAGACCACATCACCCACTCAAGTCCTCCACTTCACTGATTTTATATAGTGATCTTTATAAAACCCACAATGGCCTCAGTCAACTTGCTATAACTCAAATCTCGTAACTACTAATAAAATGCTTCCTTGTACATGTTTTATCGATCTCTTCAAGCCAGAATGCTTGAGATTTTTACCTCCCAAAGAGATTCTCCCTTTGTTAATGGGCCAACTCTCTCCTTTTTCACCAACAGCCTCCTCCCGCAACCGTTCTCCTTGCCCCCCTCATATCGAGGTAATTTATTTCACTTAACCACTCATCTTTCTTTACTAAAGATTACCAAAAGTCTCCTTATGTCGGCTATAAAGTTAAAAATAAATAAGGATCTTACCGTGTCTAGGGCACAAATTAAAGAAAGAAAAAAGATAAAATAAGGCAATGTTTAAGACGTGTATTAACAAGAATACAGATGTACGATTCTATACAATATGGAAACACCTTGATTTTCCAATCCGTCCCATCATGCAATGTTGGCATTGCACTATGAGGCATGCTAGTTACCAGATACTGGGGCCGCAAGTTGCGCTGCTTTTCTAATTATCTGAATTCCATAATTGTCATATAACTAGAACGTAGTAGGATTTTCCATAACAAAACCATGCGTATGATAATATATATGAAACTCTTTTATATTCACTTCACCCAGAATTATTAAAAACACAAGCCATTATATTATAGCCAGTTGAGCAACAATAAACTAGAAAAGGTGAAAACAGATGGACACCTCGTTAAAGTACAGGAAGACATAAATTCCCAAACCCATCCCATTATCCCAATATTGCCATTGCACTAAGCTGCATATTTGCTAAATAGCCAGGGTGGAAAACATAATTCCTTTCTAATTAATCCAAAATCCTACATAATAAATTCCCATTTGCTTTAAACAGAGTAATACTCTCCGTAGAAACATCAGGCAAACAAAAACAAATACTAGAACCCCCCCCCCGGCATGATAAATCAAGAACCCTATTATGTTCACTTAACAGTTGACACAGAAGAAGTACACATGCACAAGAGATAAGGACAATGATGAAAGAAAACCCGCGATACCTAATTTCCTGCAAGTCATCACTGCCTTCAGCTTCATTATCACTAGTAGGAGGCAAGGCATTGATGTCCAAAAGCCTAACATTTTTCCTCTTCTTCCCCAATTCCCACCTCTGACTCCTCGCTCCGTTGCTCACACACTCCGCACAAACCCAGTCTTCCAGCATTACTGCTTGCCTTCCTCTCATCCCCGCACAGCTCATGTGAAACCCTCGCTCACAGCCATCACATACCACGACACTTCCTCTCACATCGGACTTTCCACAGCCACTGCAGCCGCTCTCTCCAGCGGGAACCTCCGCCGGACCGCCGGGAGCTGGAGTTAGGTTCTCGTGGATGCTACGAACGATGGCGAAAGCACCGGAAACGGGAGAAGACGGAATTAGGGTTTCGCCAAAGAAGGGAGAAGAAGAAGAAGAAGGGATTTCGTTGAGATCGATTTCGAGAATGGAACGAGACGATTCCTCCTTGGGTTCGAGAAGAATCGGAGAGGAAGCAGCAGAGTCGTTGAGGTCCATCAAACTGATTATTTTTGTTGCTTCAATCTCTGTTTTCGCATCTTTAGGTTTCGAATCGCGAATTCACCGATGAGAGAGAAAATGTGGAGCCTCGAAAGATTGAGAGAGACAGAGAGAATTTGTTTTTTGTTTGCTTTGTGTCGAGACTCGAGAGCAGAGAGAGAAAGAGATGAGAGAGAGAAAGAAGAGGTAGAGAGAGAGAGAGAGAGGTAGGGGTTTGGGTTTGGGCTTGGGTTTGGCTTCGGTGTTTAGGAGGAGAGAGAGCGAGAGAAGAGAGGGAAATGGGAACCCAAATGAGACCAAAAGCGGACCGCACCAAAACTCAAACCTATCTCTCTCTCTCTCTCTCTCTCTCTCTATCGTGTTTTTTTGAACAGTGGAAATAACCTCAACCGTGGGTTTCGTGAAGACCCAGTACACCTTTTTCTTTTTCTTTTTCTCGAATAAATTTTAATTTTTTAATTATTGATTTTTATCTAAACATAAATTTATATTTAAATATATTTTTAATTTGATATAATACTATATGTAATTAATATTTTACATTATTTAGTCTAAAATATAATAGAGTATAGTCATCCCAATAAATCAAAATTAAGATATATTAGTAACAAAATTATTTATTTCTTTCAAAAATAATTTTATAAAAGTGCATAAAATATTTGATTATAGAATAAAATTATTATATTTTAAATATATATAATTATATATGATATAAGATTTATCGATTTAAATGAAAATATGATTATTATTATTATTATAGTATAAAAAATAATTACATTGGTAAATAAAATACAATATAATGATGTGGGGTTTAGGGTTTACTAAAGAAGGAGGGGGTTCAGTCACGCAAACTGCACGCTTTAACCATGATTAACCAGCTACGCTTGGGTAGGGCCCACCCTTAACTCTCAGTCTCAGTCAGCAGTCACACACAACCCCAACCCAACACACACTCTCGGTTGCAGCCGCTCTCTATTTTAGATTAAAAAACTAACATGTTATCTTTGATAAAATAAATATTTATAAATTATATAAAATAAAAAAAAAAATTATAATAGATATAAGAAATGACATAATTATAATTTTAATTCAATATAAAAGAATATAGATATAATTTTATTGATCAAACAAGTTTATTTTAATTATGCTTATAAATATTAAAATAAAAAAAATTGATTGGAGTAATTTATTATTTTTTTAACTTATCAATATTTTTTTGACTTATAAATAATTTTATAAATTTTAGTTATCAAACTATTAGAATTTTAATTTTAATTTATAAACTAATTTGATCAGCTTATAAGCGATCCAAAATATCCTCGAGATTTGCATTGCACCCCACGTTTCTCTCTCCTCTTTTTCTATTCTTTTCCACTTTTCTTTCTCATTCTTTCTCTCTCTTAAAAATCGGATATTTTTTCGTGAATAATATTTTTCTAATTTAAAATTATTTAAATAATATTTTTTAAAAATATATTTATGTCATAATTGTAAATCGTGTAATTATATCACAATTACATATCACGATATCATTCTTTTTTTTTTTAAATGACATAATTTATGCAGTGAATATCATAATCTACAAACGTGACATCATCACTTGAATTGAAAAAAAAATATAATATTTAAATAATTTTAAATAAAAAAATTATTCACATAAAATAATGCTTAAAAATCTCTCTCTTTTTTGGTATAATATTAATATATATTTTTGATATTGTTAGTTTTTAGTAACCAATAATCAAATAATAGGAAGTATTAAAAAATTAATGGTTAACTTAATTTTACAATTTAAAGTTCATCATAGTTAAGCATAATCTAATAGAGATTAAAATGTAAAATTATAAATCAAAATTAAAATAAGTAAAAAGAGGAGAGAAAAAGCAAAGCAAAAGCCAAAATTATGTCTTCGTTCAAATATCATCACGAAAAATTTTCTTTCTTCTCAAATTTTAGTTTCCTTTTAAGAATATTCATAAAATGTTTTTAAATATTTTAAACATTTTCATTTTTATCGACTAAGAATTAAAAAAGGGTAAGTGTTAAAATTCGATTGTCAAAATAATTTTATAATTTTAAATATAATTTAATATAATAATTCAAGATTTATAAAGTACACCGATTTAAAAAGACAATTATGTCTAATATAATTTTCGTGGCATTTTGTTAAAATATCACATTAACTATAAGAGCCAATTAACTATATTTCTTTTTATTTTTCGGTTGGTAGAAAGGGCCAAAACAACGAAAACAAAAGAGGCAAAAGTGCAAAAATAGGAACAAAAGAAAGATGAGGCAAACATCAAGACTTGAGAAGATTTAGGCATACCTGGTAGTTTGAAGCCTTTATAACTCAGTTATAAAAACAGACAAATCCTTATTTAGCGATTATATCTATTTGAATTCAAATTTTAATAATGAAAAAAATTACGTCAAAAAAGTTCTCATGATAAAAAATCCGATAATAAATCGAGCCGAATTAATTAAAATATAATTTCAGATATTGATTTGTGAGAAAGAAAAAAAAAAATAGAATGATCGGGTCAATATCATGAATATGGGTAAGGCTCGCGATCACCAAAAAAAAAAAAAAAATCTTAGAAATTAATTTTGATAATTTTTTCATTTCTTTTCTCATAAATAACCATAAATAATTTTAAACTGTTTATTATTTTTCATTTTTTTTAATATAATTTTGATAACACAATATTTACTATGTATTAAGATAATATTGAAAATATGTTTGTTATATATACTATAACATATTGATCATTGCTATAGTCATATACTAGACCATATAAATACGACTATATATATCTATTACGTACTGGATTATTTATATTTATTACATAATGAATAACACATAATATTTCTCATTGCATTCTTTTTTCTTCATTTTTAGAATATTGGTCTTGCTTTTTAAAATTCAAATATTAATACAATATCTAATTATTGGGATATACTGATTATATATTCAATAACATACATAATTTTAAATTTTTAAAACTTTTATCATTTATTTACTTTCTCTTTCTTGCAATTTTTTTATTTTTATTAAATATAAAAAAATTTCAATCGAAAAAACAAAAATCATGTTTATAAATTTTCAATTTTAATATTTGTTATTTTATATAATTATATTTTTTTATATTTGTTATAATTTTGATTTATATATATATATATATATATATATGAATTCATATATTTATAAATTTATATTTCTACTTTGCTTCAGGAAATCAAATTATGACTCTGCCAATACCAAGAGGACATAGTTGATATTATCAAACTATTTTGAATTGAGTGATCGAACACTCAATCCTAAGAAAAAAGATTTGGAAGAAGTAATTTCTTAATGAGTCCTAAAGCATTTGGACTGAATTAATCAGATGAAGTAAGAATATCAGTTTCTCAAGTAAAAAAAAAAATATTAAATGTTAAGAAAAGTGGCCGTGACCATCATTTTAAATTTGAGTACTTATAGAAGTCATTGGGTATATACTTTTGCAATAAAAGAATTTACCATTAAAGTATTTGTTAATCACAAGTCCAACATTAGTAAGAGATAATCATGTTATCCATTGATCAATGAGAAGACACGTGGAGGCATCATTAAAAAATAAAAAAAAGAAAGAAAGAAACATTAACATCCTCTTTTTATTTTTATCTTTTTTCTATGTCCTGTAGACAGAGTAGCAGAGCTTTTTTTCTTTTCTCTTTTTTTTTTTAAGGAGAAAACTCACTAAACAGATTTTTTTAAAAACTCTTAAAAAAGGAAGAACTTTTTTTTATGAACAAAAATTCAAAAAATAATTTTTAAATAAAAGCTCATGGGAGGAGTTTTTATTTCTCCTTATTTTTAAAATCTAGCTTTTTATTTTTTTTATTTTAATTATACTCTCACTTAAGGAATATAAAATTTTAAATATGTTTATATTATAAATTTATTTACTATTATATCCTTTCTTTTTCTTTAATTTTTACTTTTTACTTTTAATTTTTTATTTTTATTTTTAAATTTATTTAAAAGCTATAAAATAAGATTGTTTTTAAAATAAATTTATCAAACAACTTTTAAAAGCTATTAATTTTTTATTCTCCTTATAAGGAAGAAGAGAAGCTCAAAAAAAGTCCTATCAAATGGGCATAGACACGCTTGATTTGCACTCAAAAATCAAAATTGGATTTGAAATCAAAAATCTTGAAAATTAGTTTCAGAAACTAAGGTATTCACTTAAATTTCAGAAATACTGTAATTTGGGAGTTTTTAGTTCGAAATTTCATTTTAATTCTATTATTCCAAACAAATTATATGAATGTGTGTATGATCTTGATATTGGAATTTCATTGATAGCAAGATGGAGTAAATGATTTTTCCTTTTTATTTGTAGTAGATTTTTAGTGCATGTAACCTTTATTATCCTCATCTTGAAAAGTTTTCCAAGTGTAAAGGAAACATTTTAATTGAAGATTTATTTAAAATGCTTTGTTTGCAATTAGATGTTAACTTATGTGCACAAATGTGTTTTATGCATGACTTTGATCATAACATTTTAGGAAAATTTTTGCCGGCATTTTTCTGATTTAATATTATTACTCCCTCCAAATATTATCATAATTTTTTTTTATCAAAAGGTGTCGATTTAAATTAAAATTATTTATTCAAAATAAACCCGTCATCGTAATCTTTGCCGAGATTAAGAAGTTGCAAAATCTTTCATAACTTTATCTATTATTCATATAATAATTCAACATAATCAAATTTATATTATATATGAAAATGGAGGCAAAACTATTGTGAGAGTTTAGAATAATTTCCCTTTTTATAGGATGAATTAAATGCTATATAAAATCTCTCTCTCTCTCTCCCCTCTTCAAATTTAAAGGGGAAGTGTATGCTATCATTTATGGGGATTGGAATTTGGATCACAATCCATGCTTGCATTGTAAGGAGAGCTTTCGGAATCAGCTTTTCTGAATATCCCATCACAGTTGAAAGAGGCAGCATCGGCAGCACAAGCATGTCACAAGAGGACATAGAGAAGCTTCCATGCTCTGATTACATAACAAAGGGAAAAGGAACTAGCCCTCCTGCAGACTGTGCCCTTTGCTTGGACTACTTGAAGAGTGGTGAAAAGTGCAGACTCCTACTTCTCTGCAACCACAGCCTTCATGCTGAGTGTGTAGACTCCTGGCTTTTGAAGAAACCAATGTGTCCGGTTTGTCGAACCATTGCTAGCCCTTGCAAAACCAGTTTAGTCTTAAATTCGAATTCTATATATGACAAAAATGTGTTCGGATAATTTTGTCCCTTAAAACCAAAAAAAAATTGTTATCCTTAACCAGATATTAGGACATAGGTTGGCTCAAAACCGTTCCCATGCCTTGTGTGGGGGGGGGATGCCACCAATCTCTTCTTTCCACAAACACGAAATCGTTGATAGTTGCTTCTCATGTTCCATTGGTCTTGTTTTGGTTTTTTCAATTGGTCCACAATTGGTTTAGCTCATGGGCCATTTGCTTCTGCGGATATGGAGCTTTTTTAGGTGGCAACCTTTGAAGCCCAAAATCATGACGCCCCACCTTTTTTTGGGGTAGAATGATGCCCCTTTAGATGAAGGGAGAGGGTACGAGGGAACACCTTTGCTAGAGATTGTGGCCTTTGAGACCCAAATAGCAACATCACGATATTTTATTAAATTATCACGATATATCATATTTAAATACCAAAATAACACATAAAGTATCCAAAATATAAAATTAAAAATATTGAAACAAGATGTCCTATGTTGCCATGAGATGAAATCTCAATGACCCACCGTCTAGGGCCTTCCAACAAAGAAAGTATACCGTGAAAAAGAAGGCACCCCAATTTTCTTGGGAGTTTTTCCATTTTTTGGCCCCCCTTTTTTAATGAGAAAAAATTGGTGAATCACAAGGAAAGAGCAAATGATATATACATTTTTTTTCTTTTTCATAGGTGAATCTTGTCTTTTTGTTGAAAGGCTTGATTCATGTTTTCAACATAGTAGTTACAAATTTTCCCCTCGTAATATGAAATTCAAATATCGTGTAACTTAAAAAAATAAATAAATAAAAGGGACTTGATTCCTTGTTGGTCCCAATATAAGGTCCGGTGGTGTCGTAAGAAAGTATTCCATGGTATCACCAAAAAAAAAAAAAAAAAGTATTCCATGGAGTTCGAACAGCCACCACTCCTACTTGACAAGCAAAGCACACCATGAAGATGATGGCATCCCAATTTTCTCTGTGTTCGAAAGTTTAGAACCACGAGAATAAAAATCTCCCTCCAACCCTTCTAGAAATATATTCTCTCTGTCTTTAAGGGAATAGATTAATAACTATAATCTTAATCTTTTTCTCGATCGATGATTTTGAATTTAAATCTCCTCTTTCTTATGAAATGCTTCGACGAAGATTTGATTTTATGGATAAGAAATCAAAGGATGTCACTAGTTCACCGTGTAATTCGGTGGCATTGATAGATTTGTAGTTGCATGTATGAATGTTGATACAGTCCAAATTTCGGGCTTGAAAGTTGACACTAAAATCTGAATGATCACATCCACAATTTATTTGATTCTCTCCACTTGACATCTGATGAAGACAAACATCTCCCTCTCTCTCTCTCTCTCTATCATGAGGGACAAATAAAGTTGCGTAGCCAAGTAGAAAAAGCTACCATAAACTTGATTAGCATGAGCCGAAGTGGGAAAACATCTTCGCTCTTCTTCTCTGCCAGAAATATACTAAAATTTAGAAAAGAGAAAAAACCAAATCAAAGTGTAAGCTAATAAGAAGTTAGGGGCACGATGATAGGTGTTGCCTTGACAACAAAATGATTAAGACAAGACTAGTCGCATAAGGCTAAGCATGATCCTAAAACACTACAATTAGCTTGAGAAACGAAGATAGAAAATTGTCTCTTTCCCAAGCATAAAAATTTTCACGGTCGTGAGAGACGGTCTGCCCCCTCGATCATAGAGGGGAGAGAGAGAGGGACAGAGATAATAAGTGGATTTGTGTTTTTGTTCCATTTTCATTTTTCGGCTTTTCTTCCATTAACCCTGCCTCTAATTTTACAGTACCTTAAATTTTGAAAACAGGTGATTTGGCTTTGCACTTCCACCTCACACGCCCAAAGATGGTGAAATCGAAAGAAAGAAGTTTTCGAAGCTTCACAGTACCTAAATGTATACATATAAGTAATTTTTTTTTTTTTTAAAATGTCTAGACACTTTCCAATTATTCGGTATCCGAAATTTCATCTCGACTAATCCAAAACGACTCATCTGGAGGTCTCCCTACGGAGGATGGGGCATCCCAATGTAGTATGTTCGGTTCCCAAGTCTTGAACTCAAGTCCTTGATTAAGGGAACGAACGACGTTATCCACTCGACTGATTTATTGTTGATAAACATAAAAATAATTTGCCACACCATATCCATGCCAACCCTTCAGACACATCAAACCACGACCACCACACGTAGTGTTGAAAGAAACAAAAAGGTCTGTCGTCCCCAACCAAGCTTCATAGCACCTAAATGTATATTTAAGTTTACCTGCTAAACCATCTAAGACATGCCTACCTTTCATTCACTCACACATGGACTCATCAAACCCACGACCACGGCATATCGTACTCTTCCCATTCATGTCCAAAGGCCACACTGTCCCAGTTATAGACCTAGCGCACCTCCTCCTCCGCCAACATGTTGCAGTCACCATCTTCACCACACCAGCCAACCTTCCCTTCATCTCAAACTCTCTTTCAGGCACCACAGCCATCATCATCGACGTCCCCTTTCCATCCAACATCCCTGGTGTCTCCCCAGGCATCGAGAGCACAGACAAGCTCCCCTCCCTGTCTCTCTTTGCACCCTTCACCACCGCCACCAAACTCATGCAGCCCCACTTCGAAAAAGCTCTCCAAACCCTCCCTCCTTTTGACTCTATAATTTCTGATGGCTTCCTAGGATGGACTCTCGAATCCTCTATTAAATTCAACGTCCCACGATTGGTTTTCTTTGGCATGAACTGCTATTCCATCACACTGTCTCGTGCAGTTGGTGAGTGCCAGCTGCTTGGGAAGCCTCAGTCTGATGATGAGTTGTTCACTGTGACCCCATTTCCATGGATCAAACTATGCAGGAATGATTTCGATGAGACATTTAGGTTTAACGATCATAAAGGTCCACACTCGGAATTCTTCATGGATACAGTCATAGCTACAAGTAAAAGCTATGGTATAGTTGTAAACAGCTTCTACGAGCTTGAGTCAGTGTTCTTGGACTATTGGAACCAGAACTACAATCCAAGAGCATGGTGTGTTGGACCTCTCTGCTTGGCCAAGCCACCAAGTAAACCCCACCAAGAAAAGCCTACTTGGCTTCAATGGCTTGACCAAAAACTATCTGAAGGAAGATCAGTTCTATATGTGGCTTTCGGGACTCAAGCAGAAATACCAGCTGAGCAGTTTAGAGAGATTGCAGTTGGGTTGGAGAAGTCCAATCTCAATTTCTTATGGGTTGTGAGAACAAAGCCTGGAATGGAACTTGAAGAAGGCTTTGAAGAAAGAGTGAAAGAGAAGGGAATGGTGGTGAGAGAGTGGGTTGATCAAAGAGTGATTCTAGAGCATGACAGTGTTAAAGGGTTTTTGAGCCATTGTGGATGGAACTCAGTAATGGAGAGCATATGCGCAAAGGTGCCGATATTGGCATGGCCAATGATGGCAGAGCAGCACCTGAATGCAAGGATGGTGGTGGAGGAGGTCAAGATAGGGTTGAGAGTGGAGACTGTGGATGGGACTGTAAGAGGGTTTGTGAAGTGGGAAGGGTTGGAGAAGATGGTGAAAGAGTTGATGGAAGGAGAAATGGGGATAAATCTGAGCAAGAATGTGAAGGAATTGGGAGATATGGCAAGAAAAGCTATGGAAGAAGGTGGGTCGTCAGGGAAAACTTTGGACTTACTTGTTAATGATGTCGTATGTGCTAAGAAGAGGACAATAACTTGAAGTAGTGTCGGTTTAAAAAGGAAAAATAAAGGAGAGAGACTATAATGATAAATAACAGTACACTTTCATTTCCTTCTGTGTTTGGCCTTGCTCATCCTAAGGAACCCAACTAGAGAAATAGACAATATAAGCCTAAATTTTGTTCTAATGGTACAAGTTCTACGTATTGGTCCTCAACACATGCAACACAATGAACTGGCATGAGATGCTCTATTCTATCGTCCATGATGTGGTGTCCTCTTTGCCTGGAACTTGCCCCAAAAGGAAAAATAAAGACAAAAAAGGCCGAGTTAAATACGACAATATGAATATGTTCTAGATTGATCATTTCCGACATTTAAATATTAAGATTTCACAGTTGTTCCTATGGTCAGGCAAATGGCTAAGAAAATGAACAGGAAGGAAAATTAATGAGGGAGAGGAATTGAAGAATCACAGCTCTAGTAGATAAAACTGAGAGCAAAAGTAGGCCACTTCATGTTCATTGGCTTTGATAAACTCAACAATGACCGTAAAGAGAATGGTGGGATAAAAATTAGATGATCTAAGGAATCACCATGAAGAGAATGATTTTGATTCATAAATGGGGCATAGTCACTTTGAAAACTGAAAAGAGGGCCCTCAAAGAAATGAGAACAAAGAAAGGGACGTAGCAAATGAAATGAAATTCACACGATAAGACCATGAATGGTATTGTTGGCCCCCAAAAAAAATCAATGACAAAACTCACAAAATCCCACATGGCACAATCTCACTAGATATTGAAAGGGGTATCAGAGAGTTTTAGTACAATGTTCTAATAAGATTGTGCCATGGTGCCATGTTTGTATCCTATCAATTTGCCATCAACTGTTTTTAGGGTCAATCAACGTTAACCTATATCTTTGGGACGGGAGTTGGATTTGGCAAATCCAAGCTGTTTGCCTATTAAAGAGTAAAGACAGATATAATATCAAATCATTTGAGTTGAGAGTGCTCAACAGCATAAGTGGAGCTATATTCACCTAGCAATCAAGAAGAGATATCGGGAATTGATATACAACAATCAGCAAAGGAAGAAAACAATTGAACTGGTAGTTTGGCACAAGAAATGCAGCATCAGTATGAGGGTAGTTCTAGAATAATGGTAGTACAGACTACATCTGCTCTTGACAGGTGCTATGGAGCCACAAATATAATTTCAAGTACATATATTTGCTTTCTAAATGGCGGAGATAAGTAAGTAACAATTACTAAGAGTATGTAAGCTAATGCTGCTCATCTGTGTCCAAGAAAAGAAGAATACAGCATCCCCAGTCTTGACCATGTCTATAATCCCCTCTAAATAAAAAACACCTCATGCTTTCACAAAATCTAATGGAAGCCTAATTCAATCTCCACCTAGAATCTATTACTTGCCACTTCGTCAGAATAACAAAATCATATACCAGAAAATTAAACAGATGATTCCATGGGCTAACATGGGCATTTTCACGGCTATAACCAATCTTTACCAGACTTAGTAAAGAAAAAATAGGATTGCTTCAATATCAATGTTGTTCACCTTGGATGCGACATGAGTCTGTCACATTATTTAACTCGAATTTACTATTTATAAGTCAAACCAAAATCACTTTTGTGCAAACAATTGAAACATATATGACTTATTAGAACTACCATATGTCTACTATAGTACTACATTTTTTTTGTTTATACGAACGGTATCCGGAATTATATTTTGACTAATCCGGTTCGCGACTTGGTCCATTCCGAGGGCTATCTTTCCGACGTAGTCTTTTTTACTCCCAAAAATCAAACCCAAGACCTTGGTTAAGGGAGCAAATGCCACATTTCACTAGGTCAACTATTTGTTGGTTACCATAGCACTACTCTAGTTGAAATTTTTGCATCATTTTCACAATAGGCTTTCCAAGTGTTCATCATATCATCTCTAAAAAGCCAAATGTGGCCACATATCAGATCTCCTACAGCATGATCCCACAATAGTTTTTCTTTTTAGTAATCCTTTGGAAAAAATAGAAGCAGCTCTTCATTAAAACAAACCGAGACATTAACCTCCCTAATTTCCATTAGACTACCTGCATTAAACAAACAGATTCAAACCTGAAAAATGTGATAAGTCTTGGTTTCTCTCATATAGCATGGGTAATTAGTAGTTGTGATGGTCGTGTCTAATCTTAACACAAGGATTTAGAAACCAAATCAATACAGTTTCCACAAAGAAGAAAGACATTAGACATGACTACAGCACTTTCATCCAATGATTGTTCGTATCCCTAAGAAATCATACAAGTTATGATGGAAATGATGGGACTGAACTCAGCTCTTGTCAGTGTTACTCTCAAGTTCCTTCTTCAGCTGCAGAGAGAAGTCATCGTTTACATCATCATCATCCCAATCATCTTCCCACTGCTGAGTTGTTTCTTTTCCTTCTTTGTCATCCCAGTCTACAATGACCAATTACAGCAATGACAGAGTCAGAAGGTAAATAGAAACAAACAAAAAAAGAAAGAAACCATTCAAAAAGAACCAAGTCAACTAGAATTCACGTAAAATTGGCAAGAATTATACAGTCGTCAAGGCATGCATACAGAGTGGAGAAAAGAATTCACAAGTGGCCAGGATTAAATTGCTATGATGTGGACAAGTGGATTTTTCAGGGTAATTGTAGCCCACACTCATCTTCTAGCACATTCACTAGAGACCACTTCAAACATTTTGCTCGTGGATAAACCAATGGTCACTTAAAATAGTCTCTAGAACCCTTCCAAGAAATTAGCTAAAAGAGCTCAAGATCTGAATCATGAGCAGTGTTGGTATCCCTCACCAACTTAAATGACATAGAAATTGATTACCTACAACCTAATGATATGGCGACTGCTCTACCCCCAAGGGTCAGCAACTTGAGACAGCGTTCCTCTGTGATCTGAACCACTTCAAACAGCAATCCAGCTTGAGCATAGGTTCGAA
This sequence comes from Dillenia turbinata, assembly GCA_037126225.1. NCBI lineage: Eukaryota > Viridiplantae > Streptophyta > Magnoliopsida > Dilleniales > Dilleniaceae > Dillenia > Dillenia turbinata. The sequence continues at coordinate 25,012,823 of JBAMMX010000014.1, forward strand.
GAAGTTGAAACACAGAAATAAGAAATATTTTTCTCAAAAAATGACCTAATAAATTTTAAGTCAAGATGGAGAATGCTTCAATTATTATTAATATTGGTTAATATTTCTTAAAGAATATATAATGTTGAATCAACACACAAGACATGCTGCAAATTCCAAACTACCACATGAAATAGCATCCTCTGCTTCCAACTAAACCACACAATCTGGGTAACATTGCTTCAATCTTGTGTGCAACACTTTGCGAGTAGTTTTAACATTTTTTTTAATGATGATTTATAAGTTTTATCTTACAAATTTCACAACCATCCATGATGAAATTAAAACACCCTTTCATGTATTTTCATGCAAAAAAAAAAACAATCATAATTCCTAAGTATTCAAGGTTGAATCACTAGTCTCCTTTCCTTTGATATATTGATATGGAAATGGTCCCAAAACTGTCACAAATGGAATATTTTCAATTTCCAGAATCCAAATGCCTTCAAATGTGAATTAAGGGCGTACCCAGTGCCAAGCTCTGGGAAAGAAAATACCCAAGAAACCTTCCCCTTGCTTTTTCTGCAACGAGACCGATTCAATCCTGGACCTCCAGAACAGGACAACACAATGGAGAGACTCCACCATTACGCCGAGTCCGCCCTTCCTTCAAATGTGAATTAATCTTTGCAAAATGATCACCCAATGCGTCACTTTTTCAGCCCTCAAACTTCAATACGGGAATGATGTTTTTCTCTGTTCCATTCATTCCTTAGCCGCTTTCAAAAGCCAAAATTTTGAAATTCAGAAAGGAGGGGAGAAGTTGAGAGTTGGTTTTTCAAAGAAAAAACTACTCCCTCCCTCTCTCTTATTATTAGAATTTACATGAGTTGGGTAGGGTCAAGCACTAAGGGGTGACCCGGTACCCATTTTCTAACAATCCATCACCTTATGAGAAGAGGCAATTTAACCCTAACGTGTTCAGTCAGAGGGCTCAATTATGAGTGGCTCATATAAGCGTACAGCAATTCATCAAAACCCTAAAATTCGGCAGAAGAACATTATCATAACTAATTTTTCACCTTCATTGATCTCGAACTCTTCAAATTCGTCGTCATCCTCGAACAAATCGACCTTTGGGTCCTCAGTCGCTACCTTGGTCTCCTTCTCCATTTTCCAACCTGCATCCATAATCTCTAGTGTGTAAGAGAGAGAGAGAGAGAGTCGTAAAATCACTTAATCTAACGCTAAGAGATGTATGTAAACAGAGGATCTTAAATCGCAGAAACCCTAAACCCCTACCCGACCTCCTTCTATTCGAGAGAGGGAGACAGACAGACAGAGAAGTTGCTGTTGCTGTTGCGTGGGAATCGAGAGTGATTTATTTAGTGCTGTGGTGACGGTCAAAATAGAGAGACGGTGATTACCAATGTCTAACAGCCACGTCATGCACATTGCCATATGCCACATGTCATGTGGTGATTGGCCTTCAGAATTTCAGCCTTAATTAATACTCATTTCGATCTACTTTTAATATTATTGCACAAAAATTTTAAAAAAAATTATTAAATAACCTCAATGCCGCATTCGGAATAAAAAGAAAAAAAATATACATATATAAAATAATACTTAATATGTGAGAGAGAGGGAGTAATTTTTGGAGTATAATACGTAAATATTTTTTAATCAAAATAAAAGGACTCTTCGATATATAAAATATTTTTAACTCAATATAGGATTTGAATGATAGGTATATATAGATATGTACGTAGTTTTTCTCCTATATAGAGGTTATTTTCTTATTTTGAATATATGACCTTGAGGTCATAAAAAAAAAACAAATCAACCGTTATTTCAAGATTCACTCTCTATATCTAAATAAATATATAATTTATTATTAAAGAATATATTAAAAATTATTATTATTATTATTATTATTATCTATAGCTCTATACCATTAAAAAAAATAATGTCTGATGAAGGATGTAGAGAGTACCATGTAGATGTTTAAAATTTAATTATTTATTTTTTTAAAGTTATAATTAATGAAATTATTTAATATTATAATAATAATGGAGAGTGCAAAGGACCAATCTTGGAAAATAAATAGAACCCCAGGTGGCAATGGGTGATGTTTGTATGTTCGTTACTCCTTCGCATTGCCTTCTCCTTTCTTTAAAAGAAAAAAAAAAAATATATATATATATATATATATTATTTATTTCTTTAGCATTAATTACATGAATTCTTATTTATCTATTACTAACAATTTTGTTCCAAGTTAGTAAAAAGAAAATACAAAATATTTTTTTCTTCTTGGAATTATTTTTTTCAAAAAATAATAAATATTTGAAAATGGAAAAATTGTCAAAAAGTGGATATTTGGAATATGAGAAATACCACGTAGAAAAATGGGTATATTTTTTATTTTGAAAATGTTTAGAAATTTAATTTTTTTTTAGAGTTATAATTAATGAAATTATTTAATATTATAATAATGGTGGAGAGTGCAAAAGACCAATCTTGGAAAATAAATAGAACCCCAGACGGCGAAAGGGTGATGTTTGTATATTCCTTGCTCCTTCGCATTAACTTCTCCTTTCTTTAAAAAGAAAAAAAAATTATTATTTATTTCTTTACAATTAATTACATGAATTCTTATCTATTACTAACAATTTTCTTCCACGTTGGGAAAAGGAAAATACGAAATATTTTTTTCTTCTTAGAATTAATTTTTCAAAAAAATAATAAATTTTTGAAAATAGAAAAATTGTCAAAAAGTGGATATTTGAAATATAAGAAATTAAACAGAGACAAGGAGATTTTTGTTATAAAAAAAATGAGAAACCTAGACGTTTCAAAATAAAAAGCTTATGGCTCTTCTCATTATATATTGACCAAAATTTGCCTCATATTATATATTATATATATTTTTTTGTGCATAAATAGATAGTTACGAGACCAAAAAAAAAAAGAAAGAAAGAAAGTAAGAAAAAAGATATAAGACATAGACTATAGAGGGTGTGAATGATCATAGAAGATTTACCAGAAATATAATGAATCTTATATAAGTAATAATAGACTAAAGTCACTGCATACAATTTTACTGAGAAAAATTAATTAAACATTCGCTTACAATGTAGGTCTAAGGTCATTATACACACTTATTTCTCAAGGAAGGCATGGCTGAATTGGAGTATTTATAGGTGAGAGAACATTAGATTTTATTTGAGAGTATAGAGTTGCCTCATATTTGTATGATTTGTTGACATATTTGTCAATTACTATTATTTACAGATAGGGTTTTTTGCAGTCATCACATTCTTAAGACAATGACAAATATGATTGGTTGTATGCACAGGCATTGACACAGTTTTTTTTTTTCATATTTTAAGGTTTTTTTTAAAAAAAAATTATTTCTATTTTGTCTCTCTCTCGGGGCAAAGCCAAAAATTTATTTTGAGGGAGAGAACAAAATGCAACATACATTTAAAGTTATAATATCAGGAAGCACAAAAGTTATAATTTTTAGTGGACAAACAAAATTGTGTTATAATTTTTAAAATTATTATACATGATATATATATATCAGGGATTTACTGCCTCCTTGTCCACAACCTCCCTTTGTCGTTGTTTCTCTCTCACTATTTTTTACTCAGTCCCCATCTTATATGTTCCGAGCCCTTGGTTTATACTAACAAGATTTCATTTCTAGAGTAATCATCTATTGGTGGTGCTCTTGGTTTCATTGCATGCAAGATGGTCCTTGATTTCTTGCTTTATTTCCCATTTAACCACTTCAAGCACTCAAGTAAAAGCTCCCCCTACATGAAAACTTCTCAGTACACAACACATTGTTCTCTCAAAACTCTTCGTAAAAAAGCTCCCCAGTAAAAAAAAAAAAAAAAAAAAGAATCTGAAAGCTCCCCGGTAAAAGCTCTCCGGTAAAAAGCTCCCCGATATATGAAAAACTTCTCGGTTAAAAACTAAGAATGTGAAGTGGTAAAAAGCTCATTGTAAAAAGCTCCACGGTACCTGTTCAAAAAGACAAAAAATATCTCTGATTATTTGTACAAAGTTTGAGGTGTTTTATATACTGTCAATTGCCTACATAAGAATTCTTGTTTTTGAAACAATCAGCACACATGAAATCTCAGCAACTTGGGTCAAATATTGTTGTTTTCCCTTTTTGTTTGGCAACTTTATTTTTGTAAGCTAAATAATTGATTAAAGTTATCTCGTATCATTTAAATTCATGAATGCGGTCTTCTGGTCTTCTGTAGTGACAGAAGTTTTCCTCTTCCATTTTTCTCCTCCATTTTTTTTAATCTTATTATCTTGCATCACAATCATTACGTTTTGAAAGCGACGAATTCTCCTCACTACCTATGAAATTGCATGAATATGACTTACTAAATTAAATTTTAGATTGACATAACTTACTATAATATCAGGTTCATGTGGGTGGTAGGGATTTTAGTTTTGCATGGTCACGTGAATCTAGTGACCTCTGTGACATCTACGAAAAACGTCAAAGCGGTGAAAATGGTAACGTCTTGCTTGTTGAACATGGGTGCTCCTGGCACAAGCTGAATGTGCATTGTATACTAGATGAATCAACAAAAAATCGAGTCAAAAACTGCTTAGAAGAAGCAAAATGGCTGCTTAATCGAGGAAGTTTCTTAACTGACTTGACTCGGCCTGGTGATGAAGTTTTTGTTGGGAGGAGAGACCAAGGAGGGGTGAGATATTTGTCCTTCTCTTTCTTCTCAGTGTGCAATGGTAATCGTTTATGGTAGTCTCTTTTAAACACTCTTTTTTCTTGCTGTTGCAAGAGAAGTGTTGTCTAGACGCATCATTAACTTCTTTTGTTTGCTGATTTATTCTCCCTTTTGATGAGGTAGATTAGTTTGTTGGAAATACAGAACACAAAAAGAAGAAATTAATGACTTTGATCACAGATTTGATAACAGGTGAGAACGATAAGGTACGTTCAACTAAGTTCTTTCTTATGAACACTAGGAGTCATGCAAATATTTTTTATGACAGCATTTGAAAGTGTGGTGTGTCAACACAATTTAAAAATTGAGAAGAATTATGACATGCCACGAGTCTGTCAGAAAAAATATGATCCGATGGTCATGTCGAGAAACACATAAATAAACACATAAGTAAAGAATAGAAAATGAACACAAATAATATAATGAACGTGGAAAAAATTCATCACCACTAAACACGCAAAAAAGTTTGCAAATCACGACCATAATAGAGAAAGAAACACAAAGGAAGCACAAAGGCATGGTTGACATGTACTGCTATCAAGAGCATCATGGCACACCACTCCGCAAATCTGCACATCAACCACACGTCACTGAAAAGAATCACACGTCGATCCATATCATCAGAACAAAAATAAAAAATACAACACAAAAAAAAAACGAATGAAAACAAGAAAGCACAACAATAATCCAAACAACTTTTAAAATAGAAAAAAAAAAAAAACCAAGAGAACATCCATCCAACTCACCATCCATTCAACACACCAACAAAATATTTGCATGACTCGCTGTGCTCATGAGAAAGAGTTTAGTCTAACGTACCTTATCATTCCCATCTCTCATCAAATTTCTAGTCAAAGCTATCAGTTTCTTCTTTTTGTATTCCGACATTTCCAACAAGCTAATCCACCACGTTTCATATCAAAACGGAGAACAAATCAGCAAATAAAACAAACTGATGATGTGTCTAGAAACTATTTCTCTTGCCACAGTAAGAAATAAGAGAGTGTTTAAGGGAGACCATCACAAACAATTATCATCGCACAGTGAGAACAAAGAGAAAGAAAAATATCTCACCCTTGTTGGCTTACCCTCCCAACAAAAACTTCATCACCAGGTGAGTTAAGTCAGCTAAGAGATTTTCTCGTTTACGCTTCACAATAGTTCCTGCCCAAAAAAGATTAAACCATAAATAAACAGATACGGAAAGAATAGAACACGAAGAAAAATAAGATAATGAAGTTGGAAAAATTTTCTAAACACCAACGAGTGAAAAAGCTTACAAATACACGATCAGATAAAATAGAACACAGAGACGAATAAGACAATGAAGTTGGAAAAAATTTTTAACCATCAAATGAGCGAAAAAGCTTACAAACACACGATCATAATAGAGAGAGAAAAACAAAAGAAACACACAGACATGGTCGACACGCACTGCCATTATCAGCATCATGGCAAACCATACTGTGAATCTCCACATTAACGACATGTCACTAAAAAGAATCACACATCAAACCAAACTGTAAGAACAATAAAAAAATCATGACACCCAAAAAAACCACCAATAAAAATAATAAAACACAACGATAACCTAAACAACATTTAAAACAAAATAAAAAAACAATAACAGATCATCGTCCAATTCATCGTCCCTCACCGTCTATCCAACCTACCAACAAATCATCTTTGATCAAATGGAGGACGATGAATCCGAGGTAGTAGGGGGTCATTCACCTTTGATTATGGAAAAATATAAATAAATAAAAATTAAATTCTTTTAAGGAAAAAAGAAATTGAACCGGTGGACAAACACGTGCATAATCATCATATCAATTATTTTCATATTTTCTTAAATACCAAAATTAATATCACGTAGAGATATTTTAGACGCAAAATATTAGCATCGGTGTGCATGGAGATGCATGTGTAAATAATTTGAGATAATAAATTATAATTTTTTTTAAAAAAAAATAATTGCACAGAAGGCAAAAATAGAGACATGTGAAAAATGTGGGTAATTATGAAAAAATAAATTAGATTTATTTACTGAAATTGTTGTGGGTGGATTAGGAGAATAAAATGGTGCGTTTGTTTTATATGAGTAGGAAAGAGATTGGCATGCCAAGTCAAATAAATATGGATTTTATAAGGATAATAATAAAATGTTAATTTATTATAATTATAATTATCCATACCATTAAAGAAAAATAGTTTCTTATCCAAGTTGTACGGAGTACCACATAAAAAATATGTATATATTTTTTTTAAGATTATAAATTTAATTATCTATTTTTTCTAAAATTATAGATAATGAAATTATTTGATATTATAATAATGAAGTTATCTTATGGTAGTTTGGCATTTATTGTAATTTTAATATTATTAAATATATACAATATATTAAGATAATATAAAAATATTTTATTTTTTATGTTTGATATTTTCTCCTTTTTCTCACAATCTACCTCCTTTTTTGCCTTATGAAGATTGCAGGGAATGCCCCATAAGAAAATAAATATACTTTTTTCATTTTTAAAAATATTAGAAATTTAATTATCTATTTTTTATAAATATAATTAATTAAATTATTTGATAGTAAATTAACATTTATTATAATTTTAATATTATTAACTATATACAATGCATTAAGATAATATATAAATAGTTTTAATTTTACATTTAATACTTTCCCCTAATTTGCCTCCTCTTTTATCTTATGGGGGTTATAGGGAGTGTTACATAAAAAAAATAGATATATCAATTTTTTTTTTAAAAGGGTTAAAATTTAAATATATAGTTTTTAGAGGTATAATTAATGAATTTATTTGATATTATAATAATGAAAGTCATTATTCTATTTAATTTATATACTCTCCATTTAAGATAACCTGTAGCCTAAGTGCGGGCATATTGCCTAGTTATTATTATAACAAATCTATATGTTAATATATTAATTAATGGGATAAAATTGATGATCCTTCATTTTGTCATCTATCAGTCATAATATTTTGGCATCTCAAGAAGTTTTAATGTTGTCGAGAAAATGAAACTTGAGAAAAGAGAATTTAAAATGATTCAAATGAAAAATAAAATAAATTTATTACTATTGAATTTTTCAATTCATTAAAATGAATTTTTCTTTGATTCTAAGATGAAAATATAAAATTTATTTAAATTTCATTGCTCAATACGACGAAATGATCAGAGTTTTAATTCAAAATTTATAAAATTTATTTTTTTGGGGGTCAATTTACAAATATTTATTTTTACGAGAGTGCAGAGTGGAACCCTACGATTTTTATGCGCGATTGATTCGGCTTCAAGCAGAACTTAAAACACATTTCTCTCGATCCATTAAGACAAATAATTCTGGTTAATAAGCAGAACCAAGAGTCATAGGGGAGAAATGTCGGCATAAAGTGAAGTCAATTGCTTGCTTTGCTTACAAATGCAAATAACCAAAAAAAATAAATGCAAATAACCAAACATTTTTAGTTAAGTGGTCGAATACTTTATTCTGAATTCAAATCTTGAGAATTAAAAGAAAAAATAATTTGAAAAAGTCACCCTCTCAATATATCTCATGATATTCAAATCGGATTAATCGAATAAATCTGAATACCAATCAATGAAAATACAAATAAACCGCAAAACTGCGTATCTTCAAATTGTGTGTATTAGCATAACCTGCAATCTTCACTCTTAAAACCCGAAATGCCAGCGCCTGATTACAATTACAGGCACACCACATAGTTAAGAACAACAAGAAGAAGAAAATCGCTGAGAATATTTGTTAGATTGCACCAACAGACAGTTGGTTCAATAAATAAGAGTATTAGATTATTTAATTAAATTTTAGATTTAAAACTTATGAATGAAAAAAATTACGTTGGTAGAACTATTGGACCTAACGAGTATTCGAATCGGATTTGTCAGTATATGACTCCGAATACCGATTGGTATAAAATATATATATATTTATATTAGCATATATTAGATTGCGGATGAAAGTTTTGACCGTAAAAGAGAGGATACCATTCACTGTCAGTTCTCATCATGCCCCCGTGATTATACATCGGCAAATCAGCATGTACATCTTTCGATTGAGAGCTTAATAAAAGATTGCTTCTGCCATGGAATCAAGAAGCGGCACTAGGAGTATCTGAAATCAAATCCTATTCATATGGGGTTTGGTGGTATGGAGTATATAAGCATTCTCTCTATTGCATGATTGAATCACCTTTAAGTTAGTGTGGATGACTTCTGAATGATAAAAGATGCACCAAAGAGCATGGTCACTGTACTAGACAACTTGCCCTTGGCCTTGCGCATTGAAAGTTCCTATGCATATGCCAAACAAGCAAGGAATAAACTAAAATCCCGTACAGACTGAGAAATCAGAAGGCCGCAAATGCAATCATTTCCAACATTCAAAATGGCCGGCTTTCTCGGTTGCAAGTTTGAGGCAAACTGTTTGGAATTTATTAAACTTATATTGGACGATGTATCCAAACTTTCTCCCTAAAAGCTCATTGTTCAGAAGTTCTGGGGAACCCCTCAAAGCCATAAAATCCAAACATTGGAAAAAGAACAACCTTGAAATTACTTTCTTTTCAAAACCCTCTCTTGTTTTCTGCATTTCGACTTTGCTTATGTACAAAATTCTCTTGTTTGCACGAATTGAACACTGCTCCTGTTCCTCAACTTCGAGTACTTCAGCTTCATCCATAGAATCTGCTAAGCCTTTTTTTCAGAAGCAAGCTGAATTCCCACTTTTTATCTATTAAGAGAAATGAGATCAATGACTCTACTACCTAGCAAATTCTATTCCCAATAGATGGATAAACAAAATTCAATCCCCCCCGGAGGCAAAGTCCCAACCTGCTTTTCTTTGGCCTATTTAGTATAACCATTAAAAAGGAAGCACTATACGTTCATTCATTATGTTAGATGTAAAAGGGCATTCAAATGAGTACCTGAATCTTTTATATGTTGTGACAGCCTCCTTCTTCATAACCACCACAGGCACCATAAATCTTGTAGTTTGTCAGTCTCCTGCAACAGCTTGTGTCCTTAATGTTCAAAATTCAACATTTTCAGATAGCTCAAATTGCGGAAGTGCAGACTGGGGTGGGTTTCTTCTCAACAACAGCTGCGGAGAGAAATTTGGGAAATACCTTTATGCACTGGGGCGGCAAACAAACAGAACGGGGAAGATATTCCTAGATTCAGCTCAGCAAGATACATGCCTGACTTTGATGACAAGTTCTGGTGTCAATGCTTCTGGTTGTGGAATTGAGAAACTAACAAGTGGCAATGGTGGCTGCTCTGATTTCTCTGTATCAAATATATTGAATGCTATGGGACATAATTTTAGAGATATGAATGAAAATTGCCAACGCATGGGCCTGGATGGACAGTGGGATCAGTCATGCGATTCCTGCATAAGGAGTTGGAAAGGGATGGGAAGAGTATCTCCCACTGATGATGCGACGGTGATAGATCAGAAGAATATTTGCAGATTTGCTGTGCTACAGTCATTGATAAGTGGCAGGATTGAAGACTTGGATTGGATTCACGGGGTTTACAGATGCCTAGCTGGACAGCAAGATATCAATGGTAAGTTGCTCATGTTGCACATAACAGAATCATTTCAACCACAGAAAAATATTTATGCTCATACAAGTCATTTACATGCTTGGCAATCCAAAAGGTTCTAATATGTTCCTCCAGCAAAACAAATCACTTACTAACTGGTATCTTTCTTGCAGTTAATCAAACAGCAAATCAAGGTGCAGCAGTTAATCAAACAGCGAATCAAGGTGCAGCTGGCGGCTTAAAGACTAAAAACAGCAAAGGTGACTAGTTTTCAGTGATATGATATCCTTCTCATCCAAGAATGCACATTTACATCTTCACCTGCAGATTTCCTAATAGATTGTTGAATACGTATCTGCCTGCAGATTTATGGATTCTAATAGGAATTTTAGCAGCATTCACAATTATAATGGTCATTAGTACATGGATCTTGATAAAAAGATGGTACTCGTCAAGGTTCCGCCCACAGAATAACGGTATGCAGCACATATGCAGAACACAAGGTTAAGAAGTCTAGCATTTTCTGATCCCTATCTGATTTATTTTCACCATTCGACAGAGTCAAACAATCCAGAATTGGGGGGATCTAGTTGTTTGAAAGTCCCTATAAAGGAGGTGTATGCTGCCACAGATAATCTTAGTGAAAAGAACTTCATCGGTGAAGGGACAGCGGGTATTAGTCTACTCATCCTAAGAACTTAGACATAAGGAACTGATAAATTCATTGTGTTGTTCATGTATAACATTCTTCCTTGTTTAGCTATTTATGTTCTATATTGTGTTCATATGCTGGTTTTAATATGCCATTTTGTCTGATCAGGGAAGGTGTACAAAGGCAGGCTATCTAACAACCATCAAGTTGCTGTCAAGCACATCATCCACGAAAGAAATGTGGACACCTTTATCAGAGAAATTACAAGCCTATCCCATGTGAAGCATCCGAACCTAGTCTCTTTGCTGGCATATTCCAAAAAAGACAATGAATGTTTCCTTGTTTATGAGCTTTGTCCTAATGGAAATCTCTCAGAGTGGCTTTTTGGTATGCCTTAATCTTACTCTTAAGGTCCGTTGAACTCACTTCAGACAACTTCTACAGAAAATTAAAATTCATTCATATCTAAACAGGGAAGGAAAAAGTCTTGTCCTGGATTCAGAGACTGGAAATTGCAGTTGATAGTGCACGTGGCCTTTGGTTTCTCCATACATACCCAGAGGGCTGCATTGTTCACCGTGATATAAAGGTTTGCCTTAATATTGATAGGCTTTAAGTGAATATTTTCATGGATATCAGAAACAATTTTACAGCAACATAGAAAATTCATGTTGATCCATTTTTTTGTTGCACTTTACAAAATTAATCAAGCCACTTTCCATACTGTCAAAAAAAGTTGAAGTATTATGTCCTTCTGCAGCCAACAAACATCCTTCTTGGGGCTAACTTTCAAGCCAAGCTCTCTGACTTTGGATTGTCCAAGGTTATTGGCCTAGAAAACTCCTATGAGAGCTCGGAAGTTAGAGGAACGTTTGGATATGTTGATCCAGAGTACCAAAACAATCACCGTGTCAATTCCTTAGGTGATGTCTACAGCTTTGGCATCGTTCTTCTACAAATATTATCAGGGAAAAAGGTCATTAATCTTAATATGAAGAAACCAATGTCACTGGATAAAATGGTAAGAAATCTATATGTCCCTCAACTTGCTATTTTGATTCTATTTCCTATCTTATATTGACTTTATTTTCACTTGGCAGGCAAAAGCTTTCACCAGAATGGGCAGTATTATAGAATTTGCTGATCCTAAACTTGAGGGTGACTACTCAGCAGAAGCATTTGACCTTACATTGAAGCTAGCACTCTCATGCACTGCACTTAAGTCAGTCCGACCATCAATGGAGCAAGTTGTCGCTAAACTAGAAAAGGCTCTTGACATCTCAACAAGGGCAAAAGCATGCACGCCTGATAGTACACCAAACCGAATTCCAAATCCACAATAGGGAAAACTTATAGTTCAACAAAATTCAATATTGTAATTAGATCCGAAAATGGGTCAGTACTTTAGCTCATGATGGCTCTGGGAATCACATCTATCATGGCAGATGAAAGTCAACAGCAAACAGGATGTCGTAACAGACATGCATAAGAATGTATGTCTATCTCCTGGGATGACAGAAGCACTCCATATGTCAGCATGGTGTTCTGGAGGAACCAAGCATATCAGAGAAGAACTTTCGGTCCAGTTTAACAGAAGTCAAGACTTTCTGAAGGAGTGTCAATCTCCTACCCTTATTTTTTCAAGTCACCAATTATTCATATTCCTCAACAATTCCTGTCATATTCTTTCTATGCTTCTTCTATCTTATGTATTCATATCATGATTAGCATCATGGGTCAGTAAAGGAGCCAACAACTATATAGTCAAAACTTTTAGAGATCTCTACATAAGCAAGCTCCAGATTCCCACTCAAAAAGGAATTTAAGAGTTGCATCAATTACTTGACAATATCTATTAAAGGCAATTTATCCTACATGGGACTTCCTTTGTGCATGATAATATGCTTAACCAGTTTACCAGAAATGCAAGAATGATCACAGGTAACACTTACAAAGGCAATTGAAAGGAGTGCCAAAAGAAGAAGACTGAAAAGGAACCAATTCTTTTTTCTTCACATAAAGTTCATAACTTCTTTGAAGAAATATTCTTAAAATTTCTCTGAAAGCAAATGCTGTAGTCCATGATTATACTTTCCAAGATTTGCAAGTTCAAGGCTTATCATTGGCGAGGTCCAATGCCTTTTTCCCACATTCAGCTTACATTACCGTTTTGCTGTCACTATCATTTAACACCAACAGTCAAGTTTAAATCTGTCAGTTTATTTCTGTTTTTGTTTTAGTTGGCAATATCGCCATTGGTCTTGTTATGGTTCTAGAGGGGTTATATTCTGTTTAAAAAACAGAAGATACTATTAAAGGAGAAAAGGTTGTCTATATTCCACTCTTAAAAACAAACTTTCCTCATCTCATTGAAGGCAACAATATTTTCATTTGAGCAAACCAAAAGCCTCCAAAAGAAGCCAACAACATAAAAATAACAGAAGTGAATGACAGATAAGCAGAAACGCAATTATTTCAAATTTGAGAAGGAGAAGGTTAGATGACAATTAAACCCATTTTCATACTTAGACATATTACAAAGAAAATGATCAGAAACATCAAAAAACTTAGATGTCACAACAGGTGTGTGATTCAAAAATTTTTTAGGAGAGAACAATGGGGAAAGAGAAATCAATAACAATAATTAGAATATTCTAGTAACAAACATTATTGGATAACCTCAAATTTATGTTGCGTAATTGAATGTGCAAGCAGCGCAAGATTCAGTTTAGAAACCATAGTAAACTGATAGTAAATACCACTTTCCAAGTCCACGAATATAGACTTTCTAATATCAAGATCAAGTAACTCTGAGCTTAAAACTAAATCAAAGATGAAACAGTATTGTTGAACAATTTGAACCACAAAGTACATTGAATGACATTTTTCTGTTGGTCTAAAATTAGCTTGAATCAAGTCATGGTTGTTCGCTGGTTACAATCGGTGTTTTATTCTCTGTAACAGCTTCAATTTCCGTTTACTTTCTCCACGACATCAATACTGTTCATAAAATCCTGCATTTTGCAGTCATACATATAGACCATGATAACAACCCACTTCATCACATTTCCAAGAGAAACAAAACCGACACTCATAAATGTAACTGGAATTTCAATTCCTTCCTCTTGACTCCGCTCATACAGGGAAAAGAGCCTGTGACCGCACCAACAAAAGAAACAAGCATAAGCAGAAATCCACGTCTTAGCAGCCCTACTAACATATGATGAGATCACTAAAGCAAAATACAAGAGTATTTTCTAGGATTGAGACCATGACACCCATGTTCCATATAACACTCCGTTCCACATATTTTGTAGTCAAGTAAATAAAGATCATCACAAATATCGCCTCAAAGAAAACATATCTTGATGCAAAAGAAGCAGACATTGCCAAAGAAACCAATCCAACTGAAGTAAGAAAAGTCAATAGAAAAGCACAAATATAGGTAATTAGAGGCACCTCATACCTTGTGCGGTTCTCGATCCTAAGTGCATTTCCCTAGTATTTGTGTGTGTTTCTCCTGCATATATCATGGAAGCTGAATCAACAATAGCTACTGTGTTGACAAGGTCTAGACAAAGGACCATCAAATATAAGATACCCAGTAAAAGTAGATTAGGAAATATCACTTCAAGAATCTCATCTATAGCAACTCACTCCGGCAAACCATAGCAATAAATGCACTGATCAACAGGAGTTTGTCTTATAATTTCAGCTATTTGGAAAATGGTTCCCTGCAAGAGGATTTCAAATAACAGCTTGAAAGAAAGAACTAGGGGAGATGTGCGGAAGGTGAAGATGATGAAGTCGAGGTTTTCCCGGGGGATTATTACCGCTTCTCTAAGTATCCCAAAGAATCTCAAATCACTTTCCATCAGAATCTCCGTGTCACTTAAGTGTCTATGCGTGTGTCTGTATTCTACAACCCATACATTGTGTACTTATGATCTTTAATATAAGTCTAACCCAAACTCTGAGCCATATTTTGGTTAGACATTGTGGAAAAATATAAATCTTGATTGACTTGTCCAAGAACTGTGTTAAATCTATCTGTGGAAAAGAGGAAATCATATCATTTTGCTAGGCCAACAATGCAAAAAGTTCAAGTGGCGTAATCTTTGATTGAGACAGAAATTCCTGTCAAATGAGAATGTAATTGGTCAAATACTCTATATGGCCAATGATATTGAAAGACAATAAAGAAGTAAAAGACGGGCAAGTTGATTTAGAAACTAGCATGCTGGACGTGCCAAATGCACCATCCTAGAAGTTTCCCCAGACAATGCCTTGGAATTTCAGGCCTTCTACAATAAGGACACCAAATGTTGCCACCAATTGTTAAATTCACTTTGATATGACAATTCTCTTCATGGTGTCCATACTTCGTTTTGGTTTTATTGAGTGTCTATATTGCAAACAGTTTTCTTGCATAGGTCCGAGAGAGAGAGAGTGTGTATGATAATCTATGCAGATCAAATAGAATACACAAAGTACAAACTGCATCCAAGCCTTGGGCTTATCTTATTATTATGTCATACTCATAGAAGACTAAATTGATGATTGCGACAAGGTCTAAGTCTAAGAGATGAAAAATTCCCGAGAGAGAGCCCCAAAAGAAATGAGCTTCTGTAGATTTCAAAAACAAAAGAAATGAAAAAAACAAGTTTGAGTCAGGGTTTTGCTCATTCAACCGGAGATTCTTCTGGAAAAAAAGAAAGGATGGAAAAGAAAAGAGGACTTGAAAGATTCTTCGACAGAAAATTTAAGCATTTGTTTTGAGAGAGTGTCCATCGGCAGGGGTGTCCCCGCCAATTTAATTTTTTTTCGTCCAAATTAAATACGGGTTATTCAATTTAAGTTTCGCCAGGAATCTCGAAAAACGGTGATGCAAATCACTATTTAACCAATTATTAAAGAAAATTTTCATATTTGATTTTGGAAAGTCCATCGAAGTGACTTAACCAAAACCCATTCTTTAACCTGAACTCTTACGAAACCCTGGAAATGCATATAAAACTTCTATGGAAAATCAATTTCGACATACCAAAAGACGCAATTTTGACCGGGTTTTCTTGTACTCTCTGGAAGAAAACAAAATGATAGGAAAATCCATAAATAAAGACCACGCAATCCAGGTTTTAAAATTAGTTGATTAAATAACAGTAGTTGTACCTTGATTTCATCTCGTCAGCTCTTCAATTATGCCTCTCACATCATCGCAATCTGACCCAACCCAACCAGATTCCGGTGGCTGTTGTGGTCCTTTCCATGAAATCTTAAATGGGGTTTAGGGTTCCTGAGATCTCTCTCTCTCTCTCCCTACAATTTGGTTCATGTGCCTGACCCAAATGCAGAATATAGGGAGAATGATTAAAAATTAATGAAACAGGCATAAAATTGCAAAAAGCTTTGCTTTATTGAATATACTTCAAATGAAACTTGTGGGCTGCCACATAAATTACATGTTCAAAGTTCTTTAAAAAAAATAAGGATCGAAGACAAAATTGTCTGCTTCAAATGGTATATTTCTTCAAAAGCTCAGCAACCTTGGCTTCTTCAATATCAACTTTTTTATCCAAACTTCTAATTTTACAATCATAGAAACAAACCACGAAAACAACCCACTTCATAGAATTTCCCAAACAAGCCAATCCGACACACAACATGGAAAAAAAAAAAGGATCGAAAACAAAATTTTCTGCTTCAAGTGGTATATTTCTTCAAAAGCTCAGCAACCTTGGCTTCTTCAATATCAACTTTCTTCTCCAAACTTCTCATTTTACAATCATAGAAATAAACCATGAAAACAACCCACTTCATAGAATTTCCCAAACAAGCCAATCCAACACACAAAACTGTGACCCAGATTGCAATATGATTACCAACCCACCAAAAATATAGGCATAGACATCTCAAACCAAACTTCCAAAGAAAAACCACAAGATTTAGCATAAACCCTAATCTTCTTCTTCCTTTGCTTACATAAGCTGAGACCCCAATTGCTATATCTCCAATTTTATTCTCTTCCAAGATTGAAATCACAATACCCATGTTCCAAACAGCGCTCCACTCCATATATTTTACAAACAAAGCAAAGAAAAGCAATGTAGCTGGAGGGAACACGAAGAATTGTGTTGCTAATGAGACCAAACCGAGCAAAGAAAGTGAGGCCAAGGCAAGAGCATAAAAGGATGTGATTAAAGGACCTTTCAAGGTTGACATATTGATGGGTCTGCGTACCATACCTTTCAAAGTTGAAATTCTCTCTCCTGCATAGAGAAGTGATGATGCATTCACTATCATGACTGTATTGAGAAGGTCAATGATGTAGAGAATTGCCAAATAAAAGAGACCCAAGAAGATAAGATCATGGTATGCCGTTTTGATTGATCTTAGGAAAGTTATAAATGGATCTCCAATGCAGTAAAACCCGTGGCAGGAAGAAAATCGATTATATGAGAGTTTAGCTGATGCTGTTAGGGTTTTCAGGACGAAGATTTCATGTACAAGCATGGAAAGAAAGAGAGGAAGTGCAGAGAGTAAGGCAAAGATGATGAAGTTCAGATTCTTGTAAGGAATGGCAAAAGCTTCTTTGATAATGCCTGAGAACTCAAGCTTTTCTTTCATCAAAATTTGGTTAGACTCCATCTTGATCAGCTGAGTTCAAGCACCGACAGGAGTCTGTTTCAGAGAAATCTGAAGTTCATCCACAGAGTAAGTTTCCCAAAGTCAATTTTGGGATGAAGACTTGCTCTTGCTGTATTTAGTTGAATTTTCTTGTGTCAGAATCAGGACCCAGAAGTCGGATCCGGGTCCCATAATGGGTTTTTGCTGTTTGCTTTTGGATGGAGTTAGTTTGTGGGTGGATGGCGACATATCACCGAATACCAGTCGACCGTCATGGCGGACTGATCAGAAAGACTTTCCTTCGGCCAAGTTGGGCTTGGGCTGGCCTTAGAAAAGGAGATTCCACAATTTTTTATTCTCCAAAGACAGATCAGCTACTCATGTTCCATAAAGCACTCCAAATATATTATCAATGAAGCTAAGAACAGCAAAATATCCGAGTGTACTAATGCGACATGTGTTGATGCACATGAGAAGCTTGAGCTACCACACAAACCAATCCATTGATGGGCTTCTATTTTGATTGATCTCCTTAACATTTGATCGAGACTTAAAGGTCTCTCTCCTAAATGGATATAGTGATGCTGAATTCACCACCTTAATTGTGTTTACAAGGTCTCTCTATTTCGGTTGACTTTTGTGGCATCAAGACACGGGGGGTGAAAGAGTCCAAGACTTTGACCCAGTCAGAATGATTTTAGGATCTACTTGGATTCACACAGAAAACATGTGCTTCTGAAGTCTGAACCTAAACCATCTACTCAACACCCTTAAGGTAACAACAGAAGCAAGAAAGGCACACTCTGCATTCACTATCATAATCAGCATCAAAATGCAAAAATTTATACCTATTGCAGAAAGGGGAAAGCTGTTTAGTAATGAAAAAAGACATATATAGGCAGGGGAAAACTTTTGAACCATCCTCAACATTTCCCAAAGAGATATCTTGGTATCAGATTCAACAACATATTACACCAAGCTTATTAAAAGCATGAAGCAGAATGGGGGGAAAAGATGGAAATAAGTATGGCATGTCTTGTCATGAAATGGCAAATGTAAACAACAAAGAGAAGTAAAGAACACAGCAATATATGTACAGAACTTAGAAGCTGACCTCCACAAGCAGAGGTTGAGCAAAATCCATTATAATCAATAAGAAGAGGTACATTGATGGTGAAGAATCACCACAAGTTTTGAGAGCCCTAACCCTAAGTACACCCAAGCATGAATTGAAATTGCCACTCAAAAATTAAAACCCCATATATGCACTAAAATCTAAAGTCCTCGGCAAATGAATCAATAACCATACAGAATCTAATGTACTCTTTACAGGTTTAGGACCTTCCAGCATTTGCTTTGGTCAAACCAAATCCAGGTTCAAGTGGCCTCTTCGATAGCTGAGTCAGGTTCCCTTCTTCTATATCAACTTTATTCTCCAAACTTCGCTTTTTACAATCATATGAACACACTGTGAAAGCCACCCACTTCATAACATTCCCAAAGTAAATCAATCCAACACTCAAGATTGTGATCAAAATCGCATGTCTGCCTCTATGCCACCAAACATAAAAGCATAACAATCTCAGCCCAAGCTTCCAGAGAAAGAAACTGAGCATTAATAAAAATCTGTTTCGCCTTCTTCCTCTGCTTAGATAAGCAGACACTCTAATTGCTCGGATTCCACTTTTATCATCTAAGATCGAGATGACCAAACCCATATTCAATACTGCGCTCCACTCCACATATCTCATCAATAAAGCAAAGAATAGCAAACTATAAAGTAACATATTTGTCATAAATCTTTGCATGACATAAGCTAGAGCTAGTGCAGAAACCAATACAAAGTACACTAGAGAAGAAAACATGAGAGAATATGTAGATGTGATCAGTGGCCCTTTTAAGGTTTCTATTTTGATGGATCTTCTTAACATTTCTCTGAGATTTGTGGGTCTCTTTCCTGTATAGATCAATGATGCTGAATTCACCACTATGATTGTATTGACAAGGTCTAAGATATAAAGGACTCCAAGATAGTAGAGACCCAAAAAGGTGAAATCATGGAAGCTCTTTTCGATTAAATGACACAGAAGGCCTACTGACTTCCCATGGAAGAAAGACCTATTAATATGACGAGGATCTAAAATGATGATTTCTGCTAATTCAACCGGGGTTTTCTGGAGAAACATTTCGTGTACAACCATGGGGCAAAACAAAGGTAGGGAAGTGAGAAAGGCAGGTACCATGAAGTGTGCTTTCTTGAGTGGGATTGCGAAAGCTTCTCTTAGTATGCCAAAGAACTCGAGCTTTTCTTTCATCAGAATCGGGTTAGACTCCATCTAAGTTGATTGCAGAGTCCATAATTCAAGAAATAGCGATATATAGGTGTCTGTCAGAAATGAAAAGACTAACAAAGAAGCAGGCCAATCTAATGTTAGCTGAACTCCACTATCAGCTGACTTTCCTTGAATCTAAGGCTCTGATCTAGTCACAACGACTTAGGGCATACTAGGTTGTTGACGCAAGCAAGCATACCTTGTCTAATGCTGCGGTTGGCACGTATTGACATAAAAACTCAAATTGGTGAAGAACTTTCAATAGATATAAGGTGGAGCAGACTCAGCAGATAGACTATGGGCATGGCCCTCAGATTGGGGAAACCAAGCAATACTAGGTCCCTGTTTAGCACAGCTTTTCAGGGTTGGAGTTACTCCTATATTTTACCTTTAAAAGATTTTCATAGCTGAAATGGTAATTCAGAAATAGAGAGATGGGAAACAAAATGCTACAGTTGCAATATTCCTAATTTTTGCAGACGCAGACACCAGAAGGAATCTGATCTGTTCTTCAACAGACATAAAAAGGATTGAAATTCGATGAACCAAGCCGTAACAAAGGTGGAACCCAAGAAATATCAAAAAGTTCCGCTAAAAAAAATGCAACTTCAAATTTCTCTTGATTCAATAAGAAGGTTACTGATTATATATCATTCCTTCCATCTTACAAGATACACATTTCTGTGAAAGAAAGCAAATAATACCGGACATCAACGAGTCGAAGATTAGGGGAAAAAGCATAATCTCTTATTTCATGATTCATCCCCAGAATACATTGTTGACCTCAAACTTCTTATCAAGCTATTCCCTTCTTAACAGCTTAGCCAATACTTTTTCCTCCTTCCAAATCAATTTTTTTGCCCAACATGTTCTTTCTACAGTCACAGAAATAAACAGTGAAAGCAACCCACTTCATGACATTCCCCAAACATATCAGACCAACACTCACAAATGTAACTAAATTTGCACTTTCAGACTGATTCCACCAAAAAAACGTACACAGCGCTCTTAAGATGAAGTTCCAGAGGAAAAAAGCAAGTGACAAGAGAAGTCCGAGGTGCCTGTTGCCTTTGGTAATATATGCCGGGAAACTCATTGCCCAGTCTCCTTTTTTCTTTTCTAAGATTGAGATCACGATTCCCGTGTTCCATACAGCACACCACTCCATATACTTGGCGAATGAAACAATAAAGGGGACAGTCAGTATGACACCTGCATATGTAAACTTGAACAAAACAAAAAAAAATTGTGCTGCCATTGAAAGCAAAGGAAGTGGTGTCAGAGAAGAATATCCAAGAACATAGATTGATGTGATCAAAGGCTCTTTGAAGGTTGCTCTTTGGATGGGTCTATGCAAGGCCTCCCTTAGACTCAATGTCTTCTCTCCAGCATGGATCAAAGATGCAGAATCGACAACCATGATTGTATTTAGAAGGTAGGGAAGATGGAGAATGACCAAATATAAGATTCCCAACAAGAGAAAATTATGAAATTTCCCAAGTATCATTGTAATTGGATCAAGATTGCAGTAGTACCAGCGACAAGTGAAATGTGCCAAGATATTCAGTAATTCAGTTAGGGTTTTTTGGAGAAGGAATTCATACACAAGCATGAAGCAAAATAAAGGGAGGGAAGTGATGAAAGTGAAAGCAATAAATTTTGGGTTTTTGAGAGGAATTGAAAAGGCTTGCTCAAGGATCCCCGAAAAGCCAAACCATTCCTTCACCAAGATTTGGTTGGATTCCATCTTGATCTCTTGATCTCTCTGTTACTCAGGCAAAATTTCTGATCAGTTCAAGAGAATGAAGCCATTGCCTGAAAACATGAAGACAAGTATTGAATAGAAAATGAAGTAAACGTAGAATGTGGAGAAGACTTGCGGAAACTAGTACTTGGTCAACAATAAAAAATTATTTCAAGACACTGACAACATCCTTATTAACAGGAATGGACCTTATTTTCCAAGCTTTAACTTATCAAGAACAATACCATTATTATTATTTTGGTTCTTTTTGAAGAACAAGATACATTGAAGTCATCAAGCACTTTGTCACCTTCAAAGGAAAATTTGTAAAAGTGATTAAATAAAATCAATTAAAATATGGAGAATAGCATATTGATACCTTAAAATGACCAAGCATTTTGTCACCTTTGAGTAAAAGAATATGAAAAATAATTATATATGATCAATTGAGAAATGGAAAATAATATACTAATACCTTTAAAAGGCCAAGATTAGTATATCACAACCACAAATTTATGTTCACATTACAAGACCCTATATTTTGGCCCACTGCAATCCTGAAGTAGCAAATTTCTACGAGAGAAATAGATAAAATAGGACCCCGTTACCTTCACGAAAGGGGTCAGCAACAGTCTACTATGTGAAGACAGAAGAAAACCTCATTTATCTACCCTTCCAATTAAGTTTCTCTAGTCAGGACCTACTCAAGTTGTCGCTTCTTCATTCAAACCACGCTGCTAAAGTCTTGCAAATTCTAAGGAGATGGCGCATCCTTGCTGGCCACATTGACAATCTTGAATCTACATACTTAGTCAAATGCTTTTAGCACACCAAAAATGTTGGTGATTTCAATTGTGCTTTGCTGGGAAAAGAAAAAGTATTCTTAATGGCAAGAAGATAAATAGAGACCAGAAGCAACTGGGCCAAAAGAGCAAACAGAGGGCAACCAGAGCCCAAGCCGAAATGAGAAATTTCCCGGAGGGTTGATCCCGGAGGATCATTGACTATACCAATTAGGGAGAAGGACCTACTTTATTCGAGAAACTAATCCAAACAAGCAACATTGTGGGCGGTTAGTACCTTAAAGACAAGCATCTACATTCAAAAAATATATAAGCGAAATGTAAAAGACAGCAGTTCAAAGAGCATGCTATCTATCTCAGTACAAAGTCTAACATGCTACCAAACTTACCAAACTTAATTGTCATTCTCTTTCACAAAGACAAACTCAGCCCCATAAATTATATCTCCACTCCAAATATCTGTCCCTCTCAGCCTCATTCTCATCATCCAATTCAAATTTATCTGCAAATAACTATGTTTTACATTACTCCAATCCCAACCTCTTCACACAATCAAGGTATTTCCATTGTTGCCTACCCTACAAAGCCCCTTTTTTGGCCTTCCCAACGTAAGGGCCGACCCAAATGCCATAAACAGCAACACCCATCAATGGACTAAACCTGGGATATCGCATTTCGACACCCATGCGGCCAAAAATGATCCATATTCATCATGGCAGAACATTACGCAATGATCTATTGTTAATCAACAACACAACTTAACGTGTGGGACAGATAATAGAAAGCTTCACATAATTAGAAAATTTTGATCCTAATGAATAGCATAACCTAACCTAACCTACCAAAGCATGACTAAAAAGAATCGACAAACAGGTTCACTCCAAAATAATAAAGTTCAATGATTGATTGATTGAATGATGATAAAATGAGAGCTAATTCCATGGAAAAAAATTTAAGGTATATACCCCAATAGCCATGAAATGATTCCATAATGTTCCTAGATAAACAATTTGGTATTAGGGTTTGTGGTCTTCCAGCATGCAAGAGGCCAAAAGTTGTTCTACAGTCCCATAATGCCAACAAAAGGATAAGATGACTCTCCCTAGCAAATGAAACTCATCTTCTAGAACTTCTAAATCAGCAGATCCAACCTAACCCAGTATTAGCCTACGTTAGGGAAGCTATCTTTTTGCCGGCCTCAATTTTAAATAACAATAAATACCCCCCCCCCCCCCCAAAAAGAAAAAGGAAAACCCCATTTCCCCAAATTTACAGTTTTTCCCCAAAAAGATACAAATCACAGATACCATCTTCAAAACCCCTAAAATTGAAAATCCTAGGAGGGTTACACAATCAGAGGTCTTACATTTGGCATGAACGCACCTATTAGGGACTTGGGTTTGACGATCAAGACCCACTTAAGGGCACCCATCTGGTGTCCCTTGTATCATTCATTAAAATTTTTATAGCTTTTTTTTTTCGTTTTTAATCATAAATAAAAATTAATAAGCATTTTCTTTTTATATTTAGACATGTAAAATTAAGATATTTTGAATTGGTTTTTGTTATTTTAATTTTGTTAGCTTAACTAAAGTATTTTACAAAAAAAAAAAAAATCTTATGTAAAAAAAAGGAACCATATGAAAATTTAAATATTAAAGATTAATGTTACTCAAACTAAATACCACTAAATACATATTAATTCATATGATTAGACATAAATCAATTAAAAACATTCATATTATAAATTGGTCAAAACAATACCTATAAATGTTACAAAGATTTTAATCCATTTGATATAAACTCAATCGTTTCATATAACAATATGCATAGCTAAATAAATTACCATAAGTTGTTAATGACTTTTTCATAGCTATCGATAACTTCTTTATTACATATTTTTCTTTCAAATTTATTTTTTTAAAAAATTAATTTTCTTTTAATTAATTTTTAATCAATATTTATTTTATTTTTCAACTACACTGCAGTTGCGATATAACTCCAAAATTTGATATTAAGATTGTTGTTGTTATTATTATTATGCAGTTGTGATAATCTTGTCGCATATGGTGCAAGCTTGTGAACATAATTAAAAAAGAAATTATTATTTAAAATGTATAATTGGTTAAGATTTATTGTCTAACAATTCTAGTTTGTATTTCCAAAGTAATTATAAAAAAATTTCTTCACCGAAATCATTGTTCTAAATTGAATAATTAGAATGTAAAGTGATTTAAACTTAGGCAAAGTATATAAATGGCAAAAGTTCTATTCTAAAAACATCTAATTCATGAAAAATAATCTTGTTTGGTAGTCTTAATTCTATCATCTTATCTGTATTTAACTTTATATTTTAATAAAATAATTTTTTGAAAATAAATATAAAATTTTCTAATAAATAAATAATTCTTTATATGATAATTTATATTATTATATTAAAAGTTTGTTATA
Organism: Dillenia turbinata; assembly: GCA_037126225.1. Lineage (NCBI taxonomy): Eukaryota > Viridiplantae > Streptophyta > Magnoliopsida > Dilleniales > Dilleniaceae > Dillenia > Dillenia turbinata. Next base: position 25,037,791 of record JBAMMX010000014.1, read on the forward strand.
TTGGAAATCTATATTTTTATTTTAATTGAATCTGATTTTCATTTTAATTGTGCAAGAGATAGTTTATATGAATCACGAATTCGTTTATAGGGGTGCATTTGATAAGCATTAGCATAAGCATAAGCTTTTGAAAATGGTACAAAACGTAAATCACTTGCCTCTCTCTCTCTCTCTCTCTCTCTCTCTCGCAATAATTGAAGTTCGTGGTAAACATGGATGATCTTTCCAATTTTTGGAACATATAAATATTTTTAAGCCGAAAAGAAAATTTATTAATAAATATTAAAAATCAAATTACAATCAAATTCAAAAATAAATCTCGTAAAAATTTTTTTGATGAATCAAAAAATCAATAATAGAATTACCCAGTACAGATATATAAGCTATGGAGATTGGAGTCAAAACTAAAATTAATCTATTAATTTCAATCAAAAAAAAAATCTACCACAACTTTCGCACCAAAAGATCTTAGTCACCGAAAAATTATAAATTGAGAATCGGACTCAATTAACAAATTTTTAATAAAAATGAAAGTTTTATTAACAAATAAAGAAAATGTCTCTTCAATTGTGAACAACTCTGCTACTTTTGAAACTCATATCACAATAAGAATGGAGAATGTACAAAAGAAGAAGCCATTCGAATTCCTTAAAACACCACAAACCCCTACTGGTCTGGATTTTCAATTGAGAAAGCATCCACATTGAACTTCAAAGTATCATCGGGGATGGAATCCAAGGAATGGAAGAGTTGGTATTGTAGTCTCACGTTAAACCAAGGGGCCAAGCACTATTTTTTTTTCTCATCGGAGTTTTGTTTGACTAATTTAATTTAAATATTGTGAAATTTATTGAGAGATTGGCTCTCTCAAATCCTTTTTATTTATTACCAAGACTCGAATTTGAGATATCTAATTAAAAGAATAAAGTATCCGACCTTTCAACTCAAAAGAGTTTGATAGTCATGCACTATTCTACTAACTTATATTGTATTTTCTTAGAGCAATTGCAATGAATCAACGCCAGCATCGTAGTTTTATGGATATTTTCCTATAGTCCGAAAACATAACTATTGAATCTTGAATTTTGAATCATTCCCTAATCAGATATATCACATTTTTTATTTTTTTTGGTTCTTTCTTTAGAAAAATGTTGTGACTTGTTGACCAGGGATGCAGCCACTAGTCACCACATTAACAAGTCAAAAAATAATAATAAAAAAAAACATGTCATTAGCTAAAAAACAGATCACCTTCATGCCAAATACAAGCTAGCATATAGGTTGGATTGGAATACACAAGGATTCAAGAGTCAACAACTAGCTCAAAGTATTATCATATTTCCATCAATGGCCCATTACCTTATAATTCACTTTTTTTTGGGTGCTCTTACACTCGGTCCACCATCCGATATTTGAAAGTTTATTCTAATTAATCTGAATCGCCTCTTAAAGAGATAGAGATTTCCCAATATAGTTGACTCTATGTCTAGATTAAGAGTCAAACTCGTGATTTTGATTAAGAGACAATAATTTATCCTCTGCATCAATTATCTATTAGTATAATTCATTTTAACTACGAATAAATCTAAGAATTTCTTATTTTAAATTTGACCCTAAATAATTCATTTGAAATCGTCCGATTAAATAATCAAGTTGAAATTTACCAGTATAATATGTTGTTTAAATTATTTCAGTTGCATATGATAAATATTTTATAAATATATATATATATATATATATATTTCTAAAAAGGTTAAAATTGAAAGAAAGGATTTTGGGTTAAAAAAAAAAATTACGTGATAAGTGAAAGAATCGATCACTCAATAAACGATAGATGGGCATGAGACATGACACAAAATCAAGACTTTTTCTCTTTCTTTCCTTCCTTCTTTTAACTTTACTTGAATTCCACAAACTCAAAAGCGAAAACCAAGAAGACAAGAAGTGAAAATGAAAAGAAATGGGGGCATCGACCACAAGAATGGGATGAGATGGAAATCCACTCAGAAAAGCAATCTCTCTCTCTCTCTCTCTCTCTCTCTCTCTCTCTCTATATCATGCATGAACCGATGCTCCTTGGGAGTTTCTAGTTTTTGGGACACTTGTTTTGCTTCTCTCCCTCCACATTTTAATGATGATTTGATGATGCACGATGGCGATTTGATACCCAAATCAATCCTAAATTCCAATGTTAATTACTTTTATATTAAGAATGGAGAAGATTGGAGCATGCATGACACTTTGTGTTGTGTACATGCCGACTGGTTTGATCAATTTGATTATAAATCATTATATAGTCTGATTTAATTTTTATTGTCAAATCGGATGAATTTAAATTTGAATAAAACTGATCAAAATCGATAAAATTGATGAATCATTTAAACGAAATAGATTTTATTTTACTTTAAAATATATAATATATAAATTATATATATAATATCATGATAATATCATTTGATTCGATCCGGATGAAATTATTTTTTGATTCATTTTTAAAATGAAGGGTTTCACGTGTGATTGAGGAAGGCATGCTAATTTTCCACCGTTTGGGGATTTTGCATTTTGTGTTTTTATTAGATCTTATGGGTCCATCTCTCAATTATTTCTCCATGATTAAGAAATACACTCTCTCAATAATATTTTTTTTCATGGGTCCATGCAGATTGGAAATAGAAACCCAAAAAATAATGAGAAAAAATACATATCAAAATAGAACGTTATGTGCCGTCATTATTAAATAGATAAAATATTATAATAATTCATATTTATATGTTTTAATTGATTCATACTTGTCAATGATGAGTTAAGAGGTGTCGAATTCGAATCTCTCTATATATTAAAAAAAATTGATTCATATTTAAATATTTATTTAAATTTATCGAAATATACTAATAATACGATTAAAAAAGAAAAATTAATCTGTGTCGTTCATTTAATGTGCCAAACATTACTCTTTATAATCTACCCTTTACAAGTCACTGACCTACTACCAAGAATTTATAAAGATCTTATGCCCAAGAAGATCATTTTGGTAGGAACCCTCTTTCATATAAGTTGAGAAGTCCATTTCAGATTTTCTCAAACTGCTGATCAGCCACAAAATCATGGATCAATCATAGAGGCAAATATGGAAAAATAGGTCGACTCCGTATGCCAAAGACCCACTTCTGTTCAGAAATTAATTTCCCAGAAAGGCATTTGATAGAAATTTTCTTGAAGAGGTCAAAGATAGGACTGGGATGGAATTGCCTTGTCCCCAAGCAACAGTTGCGCGATGGTGAAGAAATGTGGCGGCATTTGGCATTAATTGTTTTCGGATTGTCAGAATGAGCTTTGGCGTCATTTTTCACGTTCCATAATTCACATATTGCCGGCATTTCGGTGATAAAAAATTTTTGTTCAATTATTTTTTTTAAATCTAATATTTAAATTTTTATAAACTCAAATATTTTTATCATTTTTATGTAATAAAAAAATAATTCATATATTATGGTATTAACATCACGCACTCAGGTGATAATTTTAAACTTGTAGTGATATTAAATCTTCAAGTCATAATTATTAAACTAGTAAAAAAATTGGGTCTTCGTATCATAGTGCTAATAAAATTTGAATTTTATAAAAAAAATTCAGATAAACCAGTAAAAACCGAATATTATATCTAATCAAACTTTGACCATTCTTATTTTTAATTTAATATTTAAATTTAAAAATTAAAAATAATAATAATAAGTTAATAAATAATGACTATTTTTATTTTATTTCCCTCGATTAATTAGCTTTTATCTATAAGTTTTTCATTTCCATCAATTAATTTACTTTTATCTCGCATACCCTCGAATTGTGATATGCTTGCCCCATTCTTGTTATCCCTCTATTTGTTTACTTTTATACTATTCCACCATTTTATTATTTGCAATGATCGGGTTCAAAAGAGAGTGAGTTTTTACGTAATAATAGAATTATTTTTTGATAATTTTAAGATTATAGATTTTAAATGTGAAAATTCATTTTATAAAATATTAAAACAAAATTATATATATATATATTTTTTTTATTCATACTAAGTTGGAGAGCAATTTGTATATAGAACGAATCTCTTTTTAATGTTATAATGATTGATTTTATAATTATAAAAATATTATATTTTATATTTTTATAATTATTAAATAGTAATTTATTATTTATTATTAAGGTTCTGTATGATATTTACAACACTTTTCCATAATAACTACTAAGCATTCAGAGTGACACCTTCAGACTTCCCAACAACGTTTGGATATCCTACTAACGTTTAAAGATCCTGGAATATGAATACTCATGGAAATCGCAAGGGACGATTGAGATAATGTATACATATTATATTTGAATAGTGTAAATGAGCTATTCGTTTTTCTGGGTCCAAAAATGTGAATCACATAACTTCGGGGACCTTTCCCCTCTCAATCCTCAAAAATCTAAAATCTATGGTGAGATTTGAGTTTAACTTGGGCTCATCTCAAAAACATTTGTTTGCGCTGAGGAAATTTTGGAAACGACTAAGATTTTATTGCCAGGTGTAGTCAATACTCAAACCCCTTTTGCTTGTTTCTTTGTTTGGTTTAGGCTGAGGCGGTGGGGCCGGGGCCTTATTTTGGCTTGAAATTGTTTCCTTGGGTTTGATTTGATGGAGCATGTCAGAATATCAAATGAGATTAATATTTAAAAAGTGCTTTTCTTATTTGTCAGAACTTTTCTTTTTTCTTTTTTTTTTTGGTTTATTTATGATTTAGATAGAAGCAAACGTAAATGGGTAAGATATTGTGATGTTAAAAGGAAAGGAATTTCAGTAGTGCCTGCAACCCTTGCACGGCATTTCTTTGCTTCCGTATGGTTTCAGTGGAAGAGGAAGTGAAGAGAGAAAACAAGATAGACAAACCCAACCAAGAAATTTCATTATAAAATTGAAACCCCATTTTTCACAAAAGATCTCTCTTTCTCTCTCTCTCTCAAACCCACAAGCAAAATATTCTATAATCCTTGGTACCACCATCCAACTACCCTCATTTTCTAAATATAATTTTTTGTATTGTGTGTTTCGTGTTTGTTCCTAAGATGTCACCGGTGTTGGTTGTTGTATTGCTGTACAGACTTTCATCAACAACAGTGAGCTTTAATCCCAAATTAGGAGTGAGAATTTTCTATATTTGTCTCTAGTTTTAGTTCTGACAAGGATTTTAAGCTGGCCGTACAGACTTTCATAATAAATTCAAATTAAAAAAATCTTCTTTGTACCCCTTTCGGCCTTCTTGCAGTTTAAATTCATCTGGGCATTGGCTAAAATGGCTGTTTTCTGAATTTTGTGGGCAACCCAGAATGGATCTTGAAGAAAAAATTCAAAAAAGGGAGTCATGGAGAACACTTCTGACTCTGGCTTATCAGAGTCTGGGTGTTGTTTATGGAGATTTGAGCACTTCACCACTCTATGTGTACAGAAGCACTTTTGCAGCAGACATTCAGCATTCAGAGACAAATGAGGAGATTTATGGGGTTTTGTCTTTCGTGTTTTGGACTTTGACACTTGTTCCACTGCTCAAGTATGTTTTCATTGTGCTTAGAGCTGATGACAATGGTGAAGGTGGGACGTTTGCTTTGTACTCTTTGCTGTGCAGACATGCCAGAGTTAGTTCTTTGCCTAATTTTCAAGTGGCTGATGTGGAACTATCTGAGTACGGAAAAGATGGGATCACTTGCTCTTCAAATACCTGCAGAAATTCAAAGATTAGATCAACTCTTGAGAAGCATAGAGTCTTGCAGACCTTTTTGCTTGTGTTGGCCTTGATTGGGACCTGTATGGTTATTGGGGATGGAGTCCTTACACCTGCAATTTCAGGTATTGGGGAGTTTTCTCTTGTTATTTTGTACTTTGGACTTGAGTTAATAACTAAAGTGTTTATAAACCCAATTGGTTTGCTTGTTTGTTGTCATTTGCTTGCAGTTTTTTCTGCAGTTTCTGGGCTGGAGCTATCGATAAAGAAGGAGCATCATCAGTGTAAGTGTCTTCACCTAATTTATTGCACAAAGATATTTTCAGCCATGTCTGTACTATATGTAGGCAAGATATTATACTGAGCTAGCTTGTCAATATATGTCAAATGTGGTTTCCAACTTCAACAATTTTCATTTATGGATGATTTTATCTTGGAGATTTAGGACTTTAGGTCAATGCAAGTAGCTCCAGGCCAGATTTGATCCCCAACCTATTGTGGTTGATTCACACTTGTTTTTCTGGCTAGTTTCTCATGGTTGCTTGAAGCATCTTGGGACAGTATTTGTTTGTCATGTCCTTTCGGATTAGACATGGAGGAAAGAACAATGCATACAAAGTCAGAATTAGGCATCAAAATCTCTATTTGTCAGTCTAATATCCCCAGTGGTTGTATTTGCTTAATATCTTAATAGCTCTTTGGCCCTTAATGGATGGGGCCATCTGTGGTAGCAAGGAGTATTAAACTTTATCACTATTGTGGGACCCAATTAAGCCTGAGGTTTGCGATAATATAATCAGAATCAAATCACTATCAAGATAGATAAACAAAAGTTAGGTCACCATTATGAGAAAGCATGAACATGTTAAAGGGCACAAGGCTTAGAAAAAGAAAAATATATTCAAAATCAGAAAATTGGGTAGGTAGATAATGTTGTAAATATACAAACTTGCTGTAAGAATTAGGATAGAGGAAAACTATATTGGTTGGGATCTGCTCTGTGTGATTATTTACAAAAAGATAATCTTAGCACGATTAAGCATGGACATAGTTGTGCCGGTCAAGCTAGTTGGTTTCAAGTGATGAACAAAATTAAACCTCACTTTGGGGACGGAGACAGAAGATGGCATCATCCAAGCTTTAACCGAATTTTTTACTGTTACAAAAGTTATGCTTTTTTATGGTGGATCAGTCACTAGAATCGTGTCACCATCATTGCTTAATCAACTTGTGGCACCACTATTGTGGTCCAATCCCCATCATCCCTCTCCATTTTATGTTGATGCCAATCACTAGAGTAGATGGCAGATTTGTCCCGAAGATATTGCATCCAGAGCAACACACGGGGACAGATTTCTCGCAACTGCTTCATTATCTTTGCTGCCCATGCCCGGGACAAGTGTTAATAAATAATCTGTTAAACCTCTCCCTGCATATGCGGAAACAGTTGAAATCAGAGTTCAATTTCCAATTAATTGCTATTATATTGACAATTGATGATGTAATTGTCGGCCTGTTGATAGGTATAGATAAATGAAGCAGAAATATTATGTGCAATGATAAAAAAATAAAAATAAAAATCCTCGGATTTTACAGCTAGGTCTTTTTTCTGCATGAAAGTTTGCAGCAAACTCCACTGTTTTTTTTTTTTTGGGGGGGGGGGGTTTGGAGGGTTGCTGTGTTAAGAGTCTAGGAGATAGGGGGCCAGAGAACAGGGCAGTTTTGGACTGTGAACCTCGTCTTACCGAGATGCTAGTTGGCTTTGGATTGATACTAAAGGATTAAAGCATAATGGATTGTTCAAGTTCTCTTTTTAAATCCTTTATCATGGTATTGAGAGACAGCATCACTTCATTCCACTCATTTCTGTTCTTTTTTTTTTTTAATACCATCAATTTCAATAAGTTGTTGTTTATTCTCATATTAAGTGTGTCATGCTTTGTAAAAACTCTTGAAACGACAGCTTAAGGTTGAAATACTCCAGATCTTTATCTGATTAATAATTCCTCCTGCATTATAGTTTTAAAATATTGTCTAGTATCAAAGTTATCAAGTTTGTCTGCAAATCAAGTGATGCAAGCAGAGCTACACATCCTTAACTACTTAGCTGCCTATGTGACTAGAGCTAAGCAGTTCGCTGACTCAAAAGTTTTATTGTGCAGATGTGGAAGTCCCAATTGCTTGTATCATACTGATTTTTTTGTTTGCCCTTCAACATTATGGAACTCATCGAGTGGGTTTTCTGTTTGCGCCAATTGTGATAACTTGGCTTCTGTGCATCAGCATGATTGGCATTTACAACATTATCCACTGGAACCCCAATGTTTACCAAGCGCTATCCCCTTATTATATGTATAAATTTTTAAAGAAGACACAAAGGGATGGTTGGATGTCCTTGGGTGGGATTTTGCTATGTATAACAGGTACAAGTATACGTACAGTGGACTCTTATACTCTGAATCCTTATCCTGTAGACAATATTCCCTTTCTTATATTTTTGGTCAAAGTAATAATGTTCTTATTATTCAGGTTCTGAAGCTATGTATGCTGATCTTGGACATTTTTCGCAGCTGTCAATTAAGGTACACAAAAATATGTTACTTGATTTACATACCATAAACTGTCAAGGATATCACATATCACACTTGTAAAATGGGGGTTGTGGTTGCTCACTAATCTGCTCGGACATATATGCCTTATCCTGATGGCATGATTTTCCTTTGCAGATTGCTTTTACCTTTATGGTTTACCCATCACTGATACTCGCATATATGGGACAAGCTGCCTTTCTTTCTAGACATCATGGAATTGAAAGAATCGGATTCTATGTATCTGTACCTGGTATTTTCTAGCTTCATTCTTCGTGGAGCTCAAAGTTGCAATAGTTTTGAGTAGGTTGCTTTTGAGTTGAAGTTGATTTTTGGTAACTTTCTTGTTTTATTAGAGAAAATAAGATGGCCTGTCCTAGGAATAGCCATACTGGCAGCAGTGGTGGGCAGTCAAGCAATTATCACAGGCACTTTCTCAATCATCAAACAATGTTCTTCTCTAGGTTGCTTCCCAAGGGTCAAGATAATCCATACATCATCCAAAATCCATGGTCAAATTTACATTCCGGATATTAACTGGACTTTAATGCTTTTATGCTTGGCAGTCACCATTGGCTTCAGGGACACCAAGCATATGGGCAATGCAGCAGGTATGGGCTATCCATCTTCGCATTTGAGTTTAAAACAAGCATTGAAATGGTTAATTAAGCTGTTTGCTTTAATCTTGCATCCTCATATTTTCCTTTCATGGGGACAGGTCTGGCAGTCATAACCGTCATGCTCGTAACCACTTGCCTGATGTCACTAGTCATTGTATTGTGCTGGTATAAAAGTGTATTCCTGGCTCTCTGCTTCATATTCTTCTTTGGATCTATTGAAGCTCTCTACTTTTCAGCTTCACTCATCAAGTTCCGCGAAGGGGCTTGGGTCCCCATTGCTCTCTCATTCATCTTCCTCATGGTAATGTATGTATGGCACTATGGCACACTCAAAAAATACGAGTTTGATGTTCAAAACAAGATCTCGATAAACTGGCTTCTTAGTTTTGGTCCAACTCTTGGCATCATGAGGGTCCGTGGCATTGGCCTCATCCACACTGAGCTTGTATCTGGGATCCCTGCAATTTTCTCTCACTTTGTCACAAATCTTCCAGCTTTTCACCAGGTTGTAGTCTTTCTTTGCGTGAAATATGTCCCAGTTCCTCATGTTCGACCTGAGGAGCGGTTCCTAGTTGGGAGAGTTGGTCCTAAAGAGTACAGGCTATATAGGTGCATAGCAAGATATGGGTATCGAGATATTCATAAAGACGACTTGGAGTTTGAAAAAGATCTAATTTGCAGCATAGCAGAATTTATTCGGGCAGAGAAGCCAGAAAACAATGGACATAGAGAAGACATAGAGGATGACGAAAATATGGCAGTTGTTGGGACATCTGCAACACATTTAGAAGGTGTAAGATTGTGGGAGGGTGATGCTGAACTGTCTGAAAAGGTCGGTACTTCAGAGCTGAAAGGGGTAAAGTGTTGTGGCACACTCAGGAAGAGAGTGAGGTTTGTTTTGCCAGAGAGCCCACAAATCAATCTTGCTGCTCGAGAAGAACTCAACGAACTGATGGAAGCAAGGGAAGCAGGGATGGCATTCATATTAGGGCACTCATATGTTAAAGCAAAGAGTGGATCAAGTTTGTTGAAGAAGATTGTTATCAATATCGGATATGATTTCTTGAGGAGGAACTCTAGAGGACCAGGTTATGCTCTAAGTATTCCTAATGCTGCTACTTTAGAGGTAGGGATGGTATATCTTGTTTAGATCTTTCCCTGTACATTCTGCCTTTTTGTTGGATGCTTCTTGCATTGAGTCATCGTATATGATACACATATATAGTTTCTCTGCAACTTCTGTGCATGGTGGATTTCAAGCTCTGTGTCGTGTCTGCTTGCATCCCAGTGTCCATTAACACTTGTAGACATTGCATTACAACTAGTTATGCTCTATTATTGATTTGAAAAGAGAAGTGACTCTCTCTCTACTCTCAATTTGCTTCAAACCTCAAGTGATTGCTGGATTTGAGCTCAAATTCTCTTGGCACTAGCTAAGTGTTCTTAATAGCTAAATTAGTTAACATTTACGAACTGATTTAAAGATCTCGACGTCCTGAACTTTAATTCATAAAAGTTATTTAAAAAAAAAAAAAAAAAAATCTATTTTTCCTACTTATGCCCTTCAAGAATCCCAAACCTTAGGTGTTGCTCGTTAGCCTCACCAATATATTACTGTTGGACATATTTCATTTTTGCAGAGGACATTGCAAGATCAGGTGCAGATGTTTAACCTAAGCCAAATTCTTTTGATTTAGAAAGTAAGCTAATGATCGAGGTATCAAATTTTCATAGTTAGGCCATGACAAAGGGCCCTACAAGGTGACATGCTATATCTTCCCAGGCACAATGCCCAATAAAATTGTAGATGAAGTTTCCCATTGCATTCGCGTTAGCAAGCAAGGATAAGTGTGCCTGGACTCATCTCATGTTTTGTCTGAATCGAGAGTGTTTGAAATTTTGGCATAATATAATCTTTGTTATCAAAAATATTTTAGTTTCACTCTTAAATTATTTATAAAAAGTTATGATTTCTTATGTACAAATAAAGTTATTCTTTAATTTTTTATCATTGTTTAATTGAGTGGACGTAGGTATCAAGAGAGTCAATTTTTAAATTAAATTTTATAATTATTCGAATCAGATTAATTGAATTTTTAAATATGGTCAAGTAAAAGAAAAATCATAAAATTTTAAAATTAAATTCTATTAATAAATGAAAATACGATTACATTGTATCATGTTATTTTTTTAATACTTTAATAAAATTGTGGTGATAAATTTATTTTTAAAATAATAATTATCGTTCAAAATGATAGTGTAAGTGGCACAGAGCCCAATGAGAATTTTAAGGCGTAAGGGCCTCTGATTTACTGCTGCTAAAGGCCGATGCATGTTGGGATGGCAGAAAACTCTTGTATTGACCACTTAAAGAGTGCAAAAACTTCTTGTGGAAAAGAAGTGAAATTGCTTGACATGCAAGCACCTGCCTGCACCTGACATTATTATTTCATGCAATATAATTAAGGACTAAGACCCAAAATGGTGCGTCAAAAGAAACCAGACAGGACAGAAAAATCACACTTGGCAATGTTGGCTTTGAATCTAAATCAAAGTTAGAGGAAAAGAAAAATGATTTGGCCAGACCCCACTTGACTAAGATGCAAAGGAAGGAGAGAGAGAGAGCGAATTACCTTTGAATGTAACAATTGAGCGTTAAATTTTTCTAATTAAGATTTTAATTAAATTTTAAAAATAAAAAAATATGTATTAAAAGAATTAATTTTTTAATAACTCTTATAATATTCAATTCAGATTAATTGAATTAAACTTAAAATATGATTAATGACAAACATCTACTTGTATCAAGAGGGGGGAGATTCACCAAACCTCATACCAACAGCACGTGACAACATGAATAAGAAGAAGCCAAAAAGAAAAAGAAACACCAAATCAGTAATTAATTTGAGCTCAAAAGCAATGATAGCAATCACTTACCTTGAAGCTTGCCAAAAAAAAAAAAAAAAAAAAAAATTGTTGTAATTTCACTGTTTTCACCAGCAAGGTCACAATCACTGAGCCCTTGGGAAATAGATCCGAAATTGCAAAAATTTCAGGTAAAGCACCTACCACTGATTATGTTTCCAAATATTTAATAAAAAGAGGAATTCATAATTTGGATTATTCGATATTACAACATTTCTAGACATGAAGGCATATGATTCCCCTTTAACAATTCACTTTTTTTTTTTGTAATACCATTATTTTCTTTCCTTTGAGCAGAGGCCCCCTCTGTTTTTACTATTATAACTTCCATAATCATCATCTCATACCCCCCCTCTTTCTCTCTATTGTAAAACAAACTTGATGTATATCACATAAGGCATCCTCATTTCTTCCTCTCTATTTGGCAAATGCTGAGATTGAAGCTTCCTTTTTGAACATTTCTCGTTCTGCACAAAGAAACACAATGAGAAGAGTTTTTGTTGTTCCGACTTTCATATTCGTGATTTTATTCAGTGGGTATTCTTCAGCTTCAGCCTCTCCTCCAGCAAGTAATTAAGAACATATTAACTCTTCTGTTTTTTCTTTTTTTTTTTTTTCTTTTTTTTTTTTTTATAATTTACTCTGTTTTTGAACAATAATTTAACCCATTGTTAACATGTTATTATTTTTCACAGAAATTATAAGTGGAATTTTGTCAAGTGTTGCTTCTGCTTTGGTCAAATGGTTGTGGTCTCTTAATTCGACACCCAAAACAGGTTTTAGTCTCTTAATTTACATGTTATTTGCTCTGTTTCATACTCTGTTTTCTAAATATATATATATATATATATATATATCTTGATAAAGAATTTTTCTTCAGCGATTTCTGGCCGTTCGATGATGAAATTTGAAGGTGGGTACACTGTTGATACAGTGTTTGATGGGAAGAAGCTTGGAATTGAGCCTCATTCACTTGAAGTGTCTCCAAGCGGAGAATATCTGGTTCTTGACTCTGCTAATAGCAATCTCTATAGGATTTCAAATCCTCTGTCTCATTGTAAGCCACATTCACTTCCATAAGCTCTCTAATTTAAAATGATATTTGTAATTTTAATTTTTAAAATTATATACATAAAATTTTATAAAAATTTTAGGCATATAAACATTTTTCTCATAGTATTTCTCTTTTAGGGTTTCCTTATTGTGTCTTAATCAAATATGGGTTTATTTGAAAATATGACTATCCAAGTTGCTTGTTGTTTAGGTTATTCTTATTTATTTATTTTAAATTTCTTTTCAAGGGTATGTTGAGCTTTTAACCTATAAGTGAATCCCAAGTCATTTGATTTGGACTTTTGATAAAGGATTGTTGATTTGCTTTGCCAATAAGTCCATCTTAATTATGACCAACTTTTCAAAAATAGGGTTCTGTTATGCTTTTGTTTAGAAGAAGGCTCCCCTTTTTAAAGGTAAAATAGACCTTTTTTTTTGTCATCAAGTACCAATTCTCATTTTCCTTTTTCCTTTAAAAAAAAATTAAGGTTTTTTTTTTTTTTTTTACCTTCGAAATCTGATAACTGATTTATTAGTTCCGACTAATTCAATTTGATCTAACTATTGGGTCAAAGGATAAACTCTCTCGGTATCTATTTTTTCTATTCCAAAACTTGATCCAGAGAGTTTGATTAAAAAAACTAGGTACTTTGCTACTGAACCACCAAGACATTGGTAAATTGTAGGATTTCACTTTTCTTTCTAGACCAAGTTTCTCTCCATGACTATGCCCTCAAAAACTTCTTCCTATTATTATTATTTTCATTCTTTCATCAGTATTGGACACTGTCTTTTATAAACATTTGATATGGTTCTCCTTTTACAAGTTTTTCTTATGATTATGTCCGTATTGTATTGCGCTTTTATAAATTGGAAATCTTGGATCGCTGCAACGATAAGCATCACATTGATGCCAAGTACGACTATGGAGTCTTAACAAAATACACATGCTATTAATTGATATTTCTTGTATATTTTTAACATAATGTTCAACTAATTTTTCAAATTTAGTGCCTTTAAAATAAAAATTAAAAAAAAAATTGAAAGTGCAGATGGCAGACCTAAAATAATAGCAGGATCACCAGAAGGGTACACGGGGCATGTGGATGGGAGGCTAAGGGATGCAAGGATGAACCACCCTAAAGGCCTTGCAGTTGATGACCGTGGCAATATCTACATCGCAGACACTATGAACATGGCCATTAGGAAGATCAGTGACACAGGTGATACCTTGGGTAGATTTTAGTAACCTTCCATGTTTATAAACCTTAAGACAGTATCTCTGTGCAGGAGTAACTACTATTGCAGGAGGGAAATGGGGTAAGGGAGGAGGCCATGTTGATGGTCCTAGTGAAGATGCAAAGTTTTCCGACGATTTTGATCTTGTTTATGTTCCAAGTAGTTGCTCTCTTCTGGTTATTGATAGAGGAAATCAAGCGATTCGAGAGATTCAACTCCATTTTGATGATTGTGATTATCAATATGGCAGCAACTTAGATCTGGGTATTGACAAATTCATTATATATTTCACTTTTAACACCACGAATATGAATAGGTTTGAGCATGGATCGAGTTTCGGTCAGCCTCTCGATATTTTTCTTTCAAAATTGCGTCAGTTTGGCTAAGATTTAGGCTTTTTAGAAGCTTTGGCCTGGCTCAAACTCGGTCTACCGATGCTTAGGAGTCACCATCAGCCTCCCTATATATTTGTATACGGAGATAATATTTTGTTGTGTTCAACATCATTGCAGGCATTGCAATGCTTGCTGCAGCAATATTTTTTGGGTATATGCTTGCCTTGCTGCAACGGAGAGTGGCATCGCTCTTTTCTTATCAAAATGTATGTTAAGTAGACTCCCTTTTTGTGATTTCCAACATTTTATTCTGCTTGGATGAAATCATGAATTCCCATGTCTTCATATGTAGGACGATCCAGGAACTCTTAGGAAGGGAACACAGGCAATGTCATATCAAAGGTCTCGAAAATCATCACATAGGCCTCCTCTAATCCCAAGCGAATACGACCTTGACAAACCAGAAGAGGGATTCTTTACCTCACTAGGCAGACTTGTCCTAAACACCGGATCAACCGTAGCCGAAATTCTTGGGGGAATCTTTTCAGCATTCAGAAGAAAGCCGGTCCATCACCGCCAATACTACCAGCAAGCAAGCGCACGTTGGCCGGTCCAAGAGAGCTATGTGATCCCAGAAGAAGACGAGCCTCCGTCAATAGAAGCAAGAGACACCACACCAAGAAAAACATACCCTTTTATGACTCACGCCTACAAGGAGATTGAGAAGTCCCATCAGATTAGGCAAAGCAGAGTAATTTACAATAGTGGGTGGGATGAAAATATGCATTCTTCTCATCAGCAGCAGCACAAACAGCAACAACATCAGTACCATCAGAGGCATTACACAACTAAGCCTAAGACACACTTTGAACAAAGCTGTGAGACTAAAGAGATAGTGTTTGGTGCAGTTCAGGAGCAAGGTGGGTCACGCGAAGCTGTGGTGATTAAGGCTGTTGATTATGGAGATCCTATGTATAATCACTACAACATTCGACCTAGGTTGAATTACATGACCTACTCTTAATCTCAACCCTATTGATCATATCTATCTATTGCATCTTTGGATCAACTTAGCTCAAAAGAATGGAATCAATGACTTAAAATGAGTGAAAATTCAGTAACTTTGTTGATTTTTTTCTCTCCATATCTACCAACCTAAATATACGTGGCACACAAGAAATTTGAGTTACTTAGAGCTGAAGGGTGTCGATGGTAAACGTTTGACGGCGTCCCCTAAACCTAGAGAGAGAATCAACAACATTCTTTCATGCTTAAATATTAGGTACTGTCAAAGTCATTGTATTGTAATTTAAATACCACATTACCATTTTTTTATTGTAAGGGCCGTAATGTCCATGAGCAAGCACTCCAAACAAAGTCAAGATGGCCAAGTTGATCTAAGGCACCGGTCTCAAAGATTGTTCCAAAAGTGCTTGGATTCAAATCCCAGTCTTGACAATGTTATTGATTCAGTTTGTTATATTCTTAATAGAGTTATAATTTTTCTATTATTATTAATCATGATTTCTTTATTTTGAGTATGGGTCGATGATTATTGATTATTACAGTTAAAAAATTGAAATAATCATAATAATTTTAATTTTAATTGTCATTTTTAAAATTATAAATTAATCTTTTTATTTTTAGTAAAAGAAGAGTCTATTATAAATAAAAAATTATTATATTATATTATATATAGTATGGTGTTAATACTATATATAACATACAATATATGTTATGTATACGTTTAGTAGTTATAACCATAAAGCGACCCGGACCGACCCGTGTGACCTGTTATTTTGTTCAAACCATGATATCAATGGCTGATATTATCCTTTTAAGAGGGTTTGATTTGGCGGTAAATCTGTCTCTCTATCTCTGTAAACAATGGGATATTCAAAATCGACGGCAAGGGTCCTCCGACGCCGATCATCAGTAATCGGCATGTTAGGAAGCTATTGGTCTCTCGACGAACAACATAAGGCAGGTACGACGACTCCGGAACTTTTCCGACACCATTTTCGGACTCAGAATCAAGGTCAGATCTTCTTTTTGGTTGGCTTTATTAATTTGTTTTCTTTTACTTGTTCTTCTGAATCGGTTTGTTCTGGGGGTTAGGGTTTGAAATAAGAGTAACAGATAGATTTGACTGGTTTGATCGGGTCGGGTAAACCCGGAAATATCCTTTTCGGATCACTCTGCCAACTGGGTCGGCCTCATTTAGTTCAAAGGTTTCTATCGTACATTACACGCGCCAATGATAAATACATCTCATCTTTATTTAATTTTATTTTAATATTTTTAAATAAAAAAAAAATAGTAAAAATTTTAGAGATTTTGTAATAAAAATTAAATTTCTCTGAAAAGCTATTATTATAATATTATCAATTTAATAAATGAAAAATCTCAACTATCCTAAACTTTTCAAGAACAAGACCTATTGCTATGTATTTCTTTTCTTTTTCTGAAAACGATATCATTTCAATTAAACAAAAATACAAAAAACCCAGAAAAAATGAAGGAGGGCATGAATCCCAAACTTTAAAGCCGGCCATTAACAAAAAATATATCTAGAAATTTAGATTCAATAATAACTCTTTATTCAACCTATTGCCATATTGATCAAACCTTATTTAGTGTTACTTTATGTGGGTATTTAAGATTTTGTGACAGTAATATGAAACAGAGTTAAATTTGAGGTGTTAAGAATTATTCTTTGAATAAATTGGGGTATTAGAGATGGTGATAATCTTAGAATGGTTGAAAGTAGGTCATTTTTGTGCATGGCATTGATTATTAGATAATATAGTTTATCATATGACAATTGTACAGATGAATTAGAGAGCCACTTGAAGGTTACATCAAGTATGTTGATAATTTTTGTATCACTAGATACAATGGTGGATTTAGGTGGGTGTTTGGAAGAGGCTTCCTCTTCCTCTTCCTCTTCCTCTTTTCATTTCTATTCTCACTTGTATTATGCCGTATTTTATTTTATTCTCCATGAAAACTTTTTGACAGACCAAAGAAATTTTTATATGAAAATGTAGGAGTTTCCAAGAAGTCATATCTATCTAGCTATCAATTAATCTATCTATATATTATAAATGAGTATAAAAGTCATTAGAATAACCGGATTTAATAGTCTCCCGGAGAAGAGGCCACTGTAGGTTGCGTCCAAACTTGGCCCATTTGACAATCTAAAGGTAGTATCTTTTCAGGAATCAGTTTAGAACATGGGATGGACCCGTTTGTCGGTTTGCTTTTGTGGCAAAAAGTTATTCCTTGTCAACAACTTGTCTAAAGAGATCATTGACATGGTAGCCTGGTTGGTTCAGATTTTCAAGGTCCTTATGTCACGAGTTCAAACCCTTTCACCTTAGAAACAATCCCGTAGGAAGGGGGAATCTTTGTAGTCATGCTTAGGGGTGGCTTCTACGTTGGTTAGCCTCTTCCTCCACTTCTTGAAACTATGGGAGAATGCAAACACAAAGGACTCATAAGATGCGAAATGTGGACAGATATTTGGCATGGTAGCATATAAAGTCAGACTATCCTCCCAAAACATGATGAAAATTGTCTTTCTTCCCAACAAAGGAACATTACGTCAGAACAGACACTATGATTTTTGAAAACCATAACTAGAAATAGTTATGAATCGTAGTGTTAATATATAGTCAAGTATTCTTGGAACATGTGATGACCTTTGTCTGTCTTCCCAGCAAAGGAACATTACATGAGAATACACACTATGGTTTTTGAAAACCATAATAGAAATAGTTATGAAACCTTAGCATGATGGAAGTATTTCTCATAATTCATGCCTTTGGAGGGTCATGCACGTAGCTGCAATATAACTTTTAATGACATATTTGTAAATCATACCATTTAATAATGTGTTTATTCTCAAAAGGGATAAATACCACATGTGAAATGAACCATAAGAGAAGCCCAATCAAACAAGACTCTCTCCACCTACTCAAAAGTACCACACCATGTCAGGATAGAGAATGTTGCAGTATGGATGGTAGTGGTTGAACCTGCAATGAAATCACCAATCTCGGGGCCAGTTTGTTTTTTACAAACTTGTATCAACTTGTATGATATCAGCATTTTTTGGGGGGCTAATTGTATGATGTCAACATTTGATGAATTAGGAATGACAGCCCAAAAAATTGAATCAAATTGCTCAATTTGGTTAGCTTGGTTTGGTCAATTATATTTTCTGGTCCAGTTGTAAATTGAAACTTTTATAGCTAATAAGTGTTCGATTTTTGCCCCATCATCTTGATTCTCGGTTCTAGAGCTATAATTTCAAGTCTTCTTTTAAGATAGTATTATTTGTTGTGTATAACTACAGAGTGCGGCACTTTTAAGCATTTAATGATATCTCTCTGTCCAAAATGATAGAAAGTTCAATCTATATATCCTTAGCTGAAAACTAAGAACCATCTCAAAATAATTTCTCAAAGTGCAGTCTGTGATTTTTTTTTCAGTTTTTGGGCCTAATTTTTTAGAATTAATTTGATGATTCTGTTCTATTTTAGAGGGAACTCAAAGCTCTTGGGTTTTTACAACAAGAAAGAATGCCAAAATTTGAAAGAGACAAGGTTTAAAAAATTAAATTCGCAATGCCGTAATTCAAACTGATTATTTAAGTTCTAATTTTGTATGATGCTTCTCTGCTTTTAAAATTGAAGTATTATTTTAACACCATTGGAGTTTTTTCAAAGGTGCTCTATTCAAGTGAGGATAGGCCGATAGGGGTGATAACCATGCTCACTTGTTACCTTGATGTTGTCTTTACAGAGTGTCAACTATAGTTGTTAGTTTTGACAATACTCAAATGGCAAAGATGATGGTCAAAAGGGCATTTTCATGGCTTGTCTCCATCTTGTGATTGTGAACGTGTTGAATGTAGTAAAAATGATGCTTGCATTCTTTCTCTTTGCAAGAATCAGCAATTTGAATTGGTCCCAATTTATGAAACGGTACCTTATGGCTCACAACTTCCCTGGACTCCATGATCAACAACAACAACAATCTAGACCTTCTATCCCAAATTTTGAGGTCAACTATATGAGAAATAAATACTAGAAATCGGAAAAAAAAAGGATTTAATTTGTGCAGATTCTCCTACGCTACTTATTCCTATCTAAAACTATATTCTCAACTAAATCCATATCTATCATGTCTTTACGAATATATTGCATCCAAGTTTTCAACGGCTTATCTCTATGTTTTATTAAATCTCATATTTTTAAGTTTTCGGTTTTCCTAACAGGGACATCCTTATATCTTCATTACACATACCCAAACAACCTTAAACGGTACTCTCTTATTTTATCTACAATTGAACTAACTTCTAACTTATTACGTATCTCATCATTTTTAACTCTATTTCTTCTAGTTTTGTCACACATCCATTTAAACATTTTCATTTCAACAATAGCATTTTTTATTTTTTCGTTTGACCATTTTGAGGTTCAAAATCCACCCTTTTCCAGCAAGAGAGAGAGAGAGAGAGAGAGACTCCTTTGTGTCTGAGTTTCATTTGCCTCTCTTTGAACCTTTAGCGATTTGTTTGAGAACAAATAAAAGGGAAAAAAAATATCCACGGTATATACGTAGCCGTAATTAAGTGTCCTATTTTTATATTCTTTTTCAGTCCAAAGCAAATATTGTCTTTTTCATTCTTAAAAGTAAATTCTTGTGATACATCATGAAAATTTTTATATGATCACCGCTGGTGTTTTGACTATCTGAGGTAGGTGTTTCTGAGTGTACAAACCTGAAACAATAGAAGGTCCCAAGTTAATTGTCAGAGAATATGAAAGTTTCTAATGTAAGATTTAGGCTGAGATCAATCATGAACTCTGTAATACAGTTGCTTCAATTGCTTTTCCTTCATATATTGATTCCTACAGTTAAGTGTAATTCTCCTAATAAATAGTATTTCCTGACAAGTTTTCCATTTCACAAATATGTAAATTGTCTGAATAGCATTAGAGGTATAAGTGATGAAATTCTGGTATTATGTTCCTTTATTAGTGTGATACAAAAAGTGAGGATGGTCACATAATGCCTTGATAGCAAAATTTATTCTTTCATTCATATCTCGGAGGATTTTTTGTTTGACATTCTAAACGAAGACAGTAGAAGGGAAGGACGAATATGTATTCCATGCATGTTGATGGACGATCAAAAGTTGTCCCTTCCTTTACCATCTTTTGACTTTTGGGTATCTTCAAAGCAAGAATCTGTTGGGACCCTTCACCAGTCAAAAGATTCTTGGACTTAAACATTCTACAATCCCTGCATACCTAAAGTCAAATTTCTAGTCTTTTCCCTTTCTCACTCTATTTCCCTCTTTCTCTCTCTTTCCCCAGGTTAGTGCTCCCAATAAACAGTGCCTAGAATTGGATATGGATTACAAGGACAGAGATGCCCTGCTATTACAACAGGTAGAAAACCTTATCTGCAGCCTTATTTGCTTTTGCCGAAAGTATGGAAATGACATTAACCATGGTAAACAGTAAAAGTCTGGAGTTTTAGAACATTCTCATCTCTTAACGCACTGAATTCAAGACTAGACAGCTTACAGTGCCAAGTACCAATATTTGTTCCAGGCCAACTTTAAAGTTGATGTATATCTGATGGAAATTATTTATTGGAATGGGGAAAAAGAGAAAAGTATAAAATTGCTCGTAAACAGTGCTTTAGAAAAGGGGAAATGTAATTAAGTCTGTATAATTTTGGAGAAACTAAATGGAAGTCACAAATACTGGTACGTACCTCATGAGAAAACTAGGACAAACTATATCTGCAGAGAGTTTTCATTAGTCCTAGGATTCACCACTTAAATGATGTCAGAGTGCTTTGTAGCAGTTTGCAGCAATCAACTTACTTTTGCACTGATCCAAAATCCAAATCTATGCAATTTTTGCAGTTATTGTTCATAATAACTGCCAAATGAAACTCTGATAAAAAGGATGATTGCTGAATGAAATTGAACTTTATAGTACAGTGGCTTTATTAATTAAAATACAATTATTCTTTGCAATGCTTAAATGACATACATGGTGACATTATTTTCATATTGAAGATTCTTCTGCCAAAGTGCTAATTCTAAGTTTTCACAACCATGAAATCCACCCATTGAAACTTCTAGTCATTATACCATCTGATACTTGTAAAGTATCCTTTTATGGCCTCTATGAGACTGTGAATGTATATCCACACACTGTAGATAAATTTGTGCACATATTAGTGAAGTTAGATTTGCATACATTTGCATCTGATGGACAACTAAATAAAATAAATGAATACAAAGTATTTGACAAAACCACAGAAAACGAATTATTTGGCATGAACATAGGTAGCAAGGAAAAGATTCTTACTGAAAGGTGGGCCAGAAGCTTATGGATTAGAGCATGTTTTACATAAAAATGCTGGAATGGAGGATGTTGCTGATAAACTTTTAAGCCATGGTATTCCAAAAGGGTTGTAGCTTCTTGATTTTAATGAGTGTTTAAGGAACTTGGTTTAGAGACAAACTTCGCCCCCCTCCAATGTTTATAAATAGCTTAGCATACTGACCTGCTTCAACAACTCCTAGTCTTCTGTTCATCTCCTGTTCTTAAACATACTGTCATTTCTCAATACTTAAACTGACTCGACAACGTTGGCAACTCGCCTTCACCTCTACTTGTTTGTCTTGGCTTACCTAACCAGTTCATTCTGTAATGGACAATAGAATTGAGTCTTCAGAAACTCCAAGGCACATTTTTGTCTCTCTCTCTTTCTTTGATTATGTATCTGAGAAACCAAACGCATGCAGGCATACACACATGTACAGAGGCACTTGTACCAGAGTGTCTCAAGTATTCTCCATTGTAATGTTAAAAGTAGTATTTGCATGTGTAATTAAATTTACTTTTTATTTGTAATTCCTAGTCTAAAAGATATTCCACTTCATGATCTTTCTCCAGGAACAAGTGTGCAGCATGCTTCAGGCAATTTAACAAAATGGAGCACCTAGTTGAACACATGAGGACTTCATATCACTCAGTTCATGAACCCATGTGTGGAATCTGCAAGAAACATTGTCGTTCCTTTGAATCACTTAGGGAACACCTCATAGGTTAAGATCTTCTAGTTGTATAAAGAAATACCTCACTATCAGTTTCTCTTTTCTACTCTCTAACATGTGCTTCTGCAGGGCCCCTTCCAAAGGTTGAATGTGCAAAAATATTCATTGGCCGAGGCTGCAACTTCTGCTTAGCCATTCTTGATAGTCCTAATGCCCTAAGGATTCACCGTGGTTCATGCCAATTTTCACGTGGAAATGCTGTAAGTCATCTGCAAACCTTCAATTGAATTAAGCATTTAGATTAAGTTCCCCAAATGTTACTATCTAGTTTGCTAGCTAGTTCCTCAAGGCCACATATATCGCACTCTTGCTTTTTGTAGGGACTAATTGCTCGCATGACCAATATGGGAATATATGATGATATGAAGATTGATGATGGCAGAACAAGAGGACCACAAGTAGTGGCATTGGCTTGCAAGATGGTTGGAGGGGGAAGCGATGGCACCCTAGATCTTTGTGCCAGGGTCTGCCTTGTTGATGAATATGAAAACATTATTTTCCACACTTACGTCAAGCCCCAACTTCCTGTCACAAACTATAGGTACCAAAGTTTGCCCAATGTTATGGAGTACTGCCAATTTAACCAAAATGAAATGTGGCACTGGATTTTACCTTTTCTTTTTCAGGTATGAGACAACAGGCATACGGCCAGAATACTTGAGGGATGCAATGCCTGTGAAGAATGTCCAACGGAAAATTCAAGATTTCTTGTGCAATGGTGAACCCTTATGGAAGATACGATCCAGAGGTGGAAGAGCCAGAATTCTCGTGGGTCATGGGTTGGATCATGATCTAGACTGTTTGGGAATGGAGTACCCAGCAATTTTGATCAGGTAATTATCGCCACTCATTCAATAAATTCAACATTTGTGAGATCATTCCACTCTAAATATGGTACTATAAGTCTATTGATTTAGACATCTCCATATTGAAAAAATTTGGAGAGTATGTATTCTCTTTTAAAAGAGAAAAAAAAAAAGGGAAGTCATCTTACATTCCAAGACTTCCAACATTGTAAGATCTGATGAAGGTTAGATTCACTTAGTCTGCTATTGCTTATTCACTATTTCTTGGTTTACAAAAATTAATGAGGTCCAAGTGTACTATGAAAGAATATGCGATATGCAGGGATACAGCGAAATATCCTCCATTGATGAAAACAAGCAAGCTCAGCAACTCACTCAAGTACCTCACACAAGCATACCTCGGGCAAGTTTTATAATATTTTTTTTTTTTTTCACATTCAGGTTCTATTCTTCCTAGCTAATGAAATTCATTAAGACGCTGAGATGTTGCTTGCATGCTTTCAGATATGACATTCAAACTGGAATACAGGACCCTTTTGAAGATTGTATTGCAACAATGAGGCTTTACATGAGAATGAGGTCCCAAGGTCATAAAGCTGAGGCCTACCCACTGGCTGCTGACCCTCAAAACCGGAACAACTTCGCCTCCTGGAGGCAAAGTGAGCTCGAAAGGATGACCCCAGAGGAAATGTTAGAGATTTCAAGGTCTGATTACTACTGCTGGTGCTTGGACTCCAAGGACATGGCATAGCTAGATGCTGATGTCTGGTATGCTGATATGACCAAACTTATCTTCCACGGGCAAGTGATAGTATCTGAATGATGTCCAAGGAATAATTTCGTTCATATTAGAAGGAAAGAGCAAGTCATTGGATTATTCTACATCTTAATAATCCTTTGTGATTTTAACTATGTAAACGATATTAATAATATTGTATTGGAGGAAAATTATTATCTAAGCTATTTTATACGAGCCTTGTGCCTTGTTTCCAGATCTGGAAGGGTGAGTTTTCATTGCTGTTGGCATGTTGCTATTATAAATAGACGCAGAACAGACCTTAAGCGGAACTTGGAAATTGATTGATTCTAGATTTCTCTTCCTAGGGTTGGTGGAAGCTTCCTATTCAAATGGGACAGCCCTCGTTGGCATGATATTTTTTCGCCCAAAATTTCCCAAATTTTGATATGTTCTCATCTCAATTATGGGGAAGCTAATTGTTAAAGTTTACAACCCCAGTTCATCCCACCTCAACCCCAATTTTTTTATTCCTTTACTTATCAAGGTTGGTGCAACTAAGCAAATTCCATAAGAGTTGCTCTTTTATTCTCAAATTAATAAAAAGTTTAAGTCTTTTCAAGGACCAAATACATGAAGCTTATTAATGGATTTTGGTGGGTCAACTTCGTTTTGACCCACACCCACCAAAACACAGAGGACATTGGGTGCTGACCACCCGGCAAAGAGGCTGCGACATCAGAATATACCATGGTTAAGACCTGAGACACAAACCTCAAAGAACCTAGGTTTGGTATCAGTGGTTGGAAAAAGTACAAAGCAGGAAAGAGGGCATCAATCATTTCATATTGTTCTCCTCTGTTATTGAAAATTGCAAATGTAACATCAAACTATATGCATTGAAAGGACCAAAGTCTCTGCCATATTCTCTGTACTTCCTAATTTTATAAAATTATTTTTCTGGGGGTAGGCGGTCTACACTCCTTTTTGGGCCTTGGCCTACAGATTGTCGGTGTTTCTTTCGAACTAAAATGGGCCTACGAAAGGAAGGCCCGTATCTAGGAGTGACTGAAATTTCACGCGAATTTTGAGTATGGACCAATCAAAACAAGCCACGTAACGGTATCACAATTTTGTGCAACGTGGAATAATATTATTCGTCTTTTGATTTCATTAAGTGACAGCGCCGTGACGTGAAACAATTAAATGTCAAAATATGGGGATGAAAACCCGTTAATCTCGCGCCAAGATGACAAAGTCACGACTCATTGGCAGTTGCACAGAGAGAGAGAGAGAGAGAATTTTGAAGCAAAAGGAAGGCGACTTCTCCCCAACCCCATCTCTCTGTCTCTCTGTCTCTCTACAATAATAAGAACATCTCTCTCCTCTCTCGTATGATCTGTAATCTCCTAATTATTCTATTCTCAAATCCCCCCTCTCTCCTCTCTCTTCTTCTTCTTCTTCTTGGGTTCCTCTCAACAAACTTATAAATGTTCTTTTGCAGGAACACCCACATAACAGAAAAGCCTCTATGCCTTCCAATCTTTCCTATGTTTGATCACTAAAGGTATGTACCGCACAAATGCCGGTCCTTATGTTTTTATTAAATACCCAATTTTTGTTTTTCAGTCTTTTCTATTGATTTGTATTCATTCTGATTTCTTGGTGGTTTTCTTGTTGGTATGCTCTCTCTTGTTCATGGGTTTTGTTTCAATCTGTTGGAAATTTTATTTTCATTGAAGTGATTATTTTTTTTTTTAATAGAATCATATGTCTGTGATTATAATGTTCCATTGTTATCCAATTTTTCTTCATAATTCTTTTTGGCTAATTAAAAATGAAAATGCTATTTCCATATTATTGCTGAATCCAAAACCTAGGAGCTTTGGGGTATACATACGCTTTAGTTTTCTGTTTGAATGTATATTGTTTATTTATTTATTTATTTTGATTGAATTGGCAAGCTTTTGATGTCAAACGTTGCTATTTGTGTGATTGCTAAATGTTTTTTTCCTTCTCTCTTTAGAACATGAACAATGATTGTATCCCAAGCAAGCACTTTGTACATTTCCCACCACCTTAATTTATTGATTTTCATACCACATAGGATAAAATAAACAAAAATTAATGTTTTATGTGTATGATTGCAGAGTTATTGTTTGATTCAATATTTGTGTAAAGATGCCAGGAATGGTCAGAGAAAACTATGACAATGAGATGCTGATAAAAGAACCCAGTGGAATATACACACCATACAAGGAGATTCTTGAGCAGGGAAGGTCTCCGAAAAGTCCTTTGAGTCATGAGAGTCGAAGCAGCGATTCTATTGATTTGGCAATGGATGCTGCAGTTGACAGTAATTCCATTGAGCAGCTTTATAACAACATCTGTGAGATGCAGAGTTCTGATCAATCCCTATCAAGGCGCAGTTTCATATCCTATGGTGATGAGTCAAGGATTGATTCAGAGTTGTGTCATCTTGTGGGAGGACCTATTGATATCCTCCGGTTGATGAAAGGTGAAGAAGAAGAGAAGAAGGAAAATGGGTCTGAGAAAAATGTGGTGAAAAAGCTAATTAAATCACAATCTGCAAACTCTAAATTGCCTACTGAGTCTGAAAATTCTGGAAAATCAAGCTTTAATAGCAAGAAACCTCCAATTGATAGGCGAAGCGAAAATAGCTTCAGGAAAGGAAGTACATTCAGCCCGGGGAAGATAGGGAAGCTTTCGGCTTTAAGAAGGTCCAAGTTGAAGAATGGGATTGGTGATGAGTCAGGATTGGATAATCCGAATCTTGGACCTTTTTTGCTTAAACAAACAAGGGATTCAATCAATTCTGGTGATAATCCACATAGATCTCTTGAACTGGCTCTGCGAGCAAAGAAGTCATTTGAGAAATGTGAAAATGGCAAGCCCAATTTAGAAATGGTCATGTGCTTGCATGTTTTGGCAGCAATTTATTGTAGCTTGGGCCAGTATAATGATGCTATTCCTGTTCTGGAAAGATCGATTGCAATTCCAGTGATAGAGGAAGGCGAAACTCATGCACTGGCTAAATTTGCGGGGTGCATGCAATTAGGTGATACTTATGCAATGTGGGGTCAGATAGAGAATTCAATTCTGTGTTACACTGCAGGCTTGGAGATTCAAACACAAGTGCTTGGAGAATCAGACCCACGAGTTGGTGAGAGTTGTCGTTATTTGGCTGAGGCACATGTTCAAGCTATGCAGTTTGATGAGGCAGAAAAGCTGTGCCAAACAGCTCTTGACATCCACAGAGAGAATGGCAAACCCGCTTCTATTGAAGAAGCAGCTGATCGCAGACTCATGGGACTTATCTGCGATGCAAAGGGTGATCATGGAGCAGCTTTGGAGCACTTTGTTCTAGCGAGCATGGCTATGTCAGCTCATGGTCAGGAAATTGATGCAGCCACAATTGACTGCAGCATTGGAGACTCGTACCTATCTTTGGCCCGATATGATGAAGCGGTGTTTTCTTATCAAAAAGCACTTACAGTGTTTAAGTCAACTAAAGGAGAAAATCATCCTTCTGTTGCTTCCGTTTTTGTTCGATTGGCTGATCTGTACAACAAGATTGGAAAATTCAGGGAGTCCAATTCCTATTGTGAAAATGCTCTTCGAATTTACAAGAAGCCTCTTCCAGGAACTCCTCCTGAAGAGACAGCAACTGGTCTTATCGACATTTCTGCTATATGCGAGTCTATGAATGAACTTGACCGGGCAATTGAACTGCTTCAGAAGGCTTTGAAGATTTATAAGGATGTTCCCGGTCAACAAAGCACAACAGCTGGAATTGAGGCTCAAATCGGTGTAATGTGCTATATGATGGGAGACTACTCCAGATCCTATGACTTCCTAAAAAGTTCTATTGAAAAGCTTCGTGCAAGTGGAGAGAAGAAATCTGCTTTCTTTGCTATCGCTCTGAATCAAATGGGTCTTGCCTGCGTGCAGCGGTTTGCAATAAATGAGGCTGTCGGATTGTTTGAGGAAGCAAGAGATATTTTGGAGAAAGAATGTGGTCAGTACCATCCAGACACACTTGGAGTCTATAGCAATCTCGCTGGAACTTATGATGCTATTGGCAGGTAATATTCTCTTCAATGATTTTAGACCTAGTTTAATGTAGGAGTCTTGTTCTTGTACTTAAAATATTTTATGTTTAACAGGTTGGATGATGCTATTGAAATCCTGGAATATGTTGTTGGGATGAGAGAGGAGAAACTAGGAACAGCAAATCCTGATGTGAATGATGAGAAGCGGAGATTGACCGAATTATTAAAGGAAGCAGGCAGAGTTAGGAGCACTAAATCAAGATCACTAGAAACTCTCCTTGACACCAACTTCCAAACTTTCGAGAAACAAGGCACTGAGGTATTGTGAATTTTTTTTGCCTTTGTGTATCTTTGCTTGAGTGTAATATATTTCTTAGGACAAAAGATTAGGTATGGTGTCTGTTTAGCAATCTTGTTGGCAAGTTAAAAACCCATAAAAAAAAAAAATGTCAAGCTGATAATAATGACAGACGAGATGAAAACTCTGTGATTATGTTATGCTTGGGGTGGTCTAGGATGTTGCATATGATTGAGGAATCGTATGTTTCTTGTGCTTATAAAGAGAATGGTGGAGTTTCATTTTCTATTGCTGTTCCAACAAACCACTTATTCAGAAATTTGAACTACTTCTTAGAGACATGAAAGCTTACCTATAATGATAACAACCACATATCATAATTTAAATCCTTTAATTATTCCTAAAAAATTTGTGAAAGGATTAACAACAATAGAACATCTTGATTCATACGCTCCTACGCGGGTGTTGACTTCCAAAACGAAGACTACTGGCCTGCAATTCGTCTTACCTCTTGTAAATGGGGTCATATCTCATTTGTGACAAGCATAGCGAAGAGGAATAGGTGGGTTGGATAAAGTGCCATTGAAAAGGCGAGCTGCAATGCACAGATTTGCTGCTTCACTGTAGTGTATGCCATCCCAACTGATGCCCTTCGCTCGGTTAGGGCATGGATTGCCGTAGACTGTTCCATTTACAACTTCCTCCTTTCCACAATCTATGTTGTAACCATAATGACAACCACAGCAGAGCTTCATCGGATCATCAAAACCTTTCATTTATAAGTATCGAAAAAAAAAAAAAAAAAAAAACAGAGAGATCAAGCCAATGAAATTTCAGAAGTGACATAAATAGGTCTACATGAAAAGTAGTATAACTTACCCAGTTGTTTTCTTCCGCTTATTATTGCATATTTGGCTTTGTAGAGATCAACATAAGTGAATGCTGCATCTGGGTATTGTGTCCTCAGCTGGGACATGCTGTCCTTAAGCTGCTTATTGAACTCTTGAGCCACCTCATTTTCAGGCCTTAAACAACCATTTCGGTCTAAATTGCCTCCCTTCGGGTGGTAGCATATAACACTGTCAGGCAAACATCCAATTGGACCTGTGTTATGCAGCCAAAAGAACCTTGCCCCTTCACTTTACCATGTCAGAAACATAAGCCAAAAGAAGTGTCCCCACCCAAATTTTCTCAATTATATGGTGATTGGATCTGGCTGAACTAGCCCACTGGCCCGATCAACGACTAGATTAAAAAAAAAAAAATCCTCTATTAATATAAAATTTTATTTCTGCCACATCATAAGAGCCTTCTGTTAAAAATATATTAAAAAAATCCTCTATTAATATAAAATTTTGTTGAGTGAGTGGATATTATAAGTATGCAATCAATGCCTATAAAAATATTAGAAGTGATTTTAATTTTGTGAAGAGTAAAAAGTAAAATATTTTAATTAATTAGTTCTCCGGATAAAAAAATACTGAAAAAATATGGTCAGCTATAATAATTACCTAAAATGTAGAAATTTTGCCATCTCAGGTCTTCTTTAAAAATGAAAAAGAAAAAAAATAGATATTCCTTGTGATCAAATTTTGGTGCTCAAATAAAAAATATTAATCCAAAATCTCAATTCTTTGTTCTTCTTTTTTTCTTTCTTTTTTTTTTTCATGCTTTTAGCGCAGCGATTCTCTCTTTCTTTAATCTGAGTTACTATTCTTTAATTGTTTTTTTTTCCCCCTTGCAATAATGAAAATTCTAATTACTATTTTTTATTGTATAAAGATAAATTTATTGATCACCCGTAATAACCGATAAATCGAGCGCATTTAGCAAACCCACTTAATAAATCTTGTGTACAAACTCTGAACGTTTTTGCTACAATTTTTTAAAATTGTTGAGATCTGAACTCTGCCGGGAGAGAGAATTGGGTAATTGTCAAAATTAAATCTTTTCATTTAATAATGTCCCATAAACAAATGCGAAGAAAAAGTATAATTAATGTAATTTGATTTATATTTCATGAAAATTTATTAAATATAATTCAGCGAATCTTAATTATACTACTAATAAATCCAATGACTTTTACCTCAAGTCACACCTTTCTCCGGATCCCGAAATCTCAAGTTCAAACTTTACCAAAAAAAAAAATGTATGACTAATCAAACTTTTAGATTTAAGAATGCTCTTATATTTTATTAATGAATTATAACCCAACTAATATTATATTTTTACTTTTGAAGATCTTGAATTTAAACATCACTATATTTTAAAAGAAAATTACATAACAGTAACAATGGGCAAATGTGAGGCTTATAGCATTAAAACAATTCATATATTATTGTGACAACGTGGTCAATCCGCCGTGGGCATAGCAAAACTAAGGCCCAAAAGGTCTTCAAAAGAACAGTATAAAAAATAAAAAAATAAAAAAAAAATAAAAAAAAACTAAGGCCCAAAATAATGGAGGATTTTTAGATTTCGATGGGGTAGGCCACAAATCCAGGACAGAATATGAGTAAATATGTATTTCATTCTAGATAAATAAATAGTCAATAAATATACTTTTAATAAAAATCCATATATTATTGCGACTGCGTAGTCAATCCGACATGGGCATGGCAAAACTTGGGCCCAAAAGAATAGAGGACTTGTGGGGGTAGGCCACAAATCAAGAACAGAATATGAATAAATCTCTATTTCATTCTTGATAAATAAATACTTAATAAATATACTTTAATAAATGATTACTCAATCCAGCCCTTTTGCTTTGACTGACTCATTTCTGCAAAAGAACATAACCCAATTTGAATTTGATTCAATCATATATCATCCGGACTTTGGTTTCAAATCATGAGGCAATTGAAACGTCGTGGGGTCTGGTCTTTGAAATATTTTTAAAGATCCAACATCAATACTTAAGGATAAATCTAAAATAGGCAACCCAGTGTTTGTAAATTAACATAGGAGTAGCTGTTACCTTACATGAAACCAACATAAAATCAAAAGCTTGCAATCTGAAAAACACAACTGTTGGAGACAAATTCTTATAAAGGAAGATGACGGAGTCTGTCATGTTATTCGTAGCTATTTTTGCAATAATTTTTGTGGTTATGGCTGCGGCGAATATTATTTTACGATGTAACCAGTCTGTTGGAGTGTGTGGTAGCTCGAACAACCACCACAACGGTGGTGGTGGCGGCTTTGATAGACGCGCAAGCATGTCAAGAGGTGGAGGTGGTGGTGGCTGTGGAAGTGGAAGTGGAGACTGCGGTGGTGGCTGTGGAGGAGGAGGAGGTGGGTGTGGTGCTAGTGGTTGAAGTGATTATGTTCTTCTGTAAGATACGAATGTGACCCGAAATCAAGATCTGAATGTGATCCAAAATCAAGATCTATAAAGAGAAGAGAAAGAAATGATATTAATTGAGTTATAGTTCATTAACACATATACATTTATTTTTATGTGGATTTTTATACTTTTGATATTAATGATAAAAATAATTACTGTCCCATAAGATTATTATTTCAGTAAAATTTGGAAATTACCCATTTCAATTGATAAAATCTATTTGATAAAAATATATATTTTTTATATACAATAATTAGTCCAAATATTTTAATATGAAAAAATTACTTGTCCAAATTTTGAACTTTATACAAAATTTACAAATAGCTCCCTAAATTTCAAAACATAACTTTTGAATATTCAAATTAAAAAAAGTGTAACAATTTAGTCTCTTTTTTATTAGTGATAGCTTTATGTTAGCCATTAAATGCAGAGTTGGAATGATATTGTGTTTGAAATAGAGTTGCACTTGTTGAGTTAGCATTACATGAGATGTAAATTATTGATGTGGTTGAAATATGAAGCGGTACTAGATTGACTCTTACAAATCTCTCTCTTTTTTTTATCGATAAATATTCAGATTTTATACGATTAATCCATTTTAATTAGTATATAGTTTATTAAAGGATTAACTATCTCAAATGCTTTTTTTTCATTTCTCATACTCGAATTCAAGATTAAGGGAATAAAATTTCCGAATACACAATTGGTCTCTCTCGCGCCACAACAACCATGGCCGCGGGCAATTTGGGAGCCCTTGGCCTCCTGGAGACAGCAGACCATTCTCCACTGCCAGGGTGACTTCTCTCCGCCTCCAGTGGGCGGAAAGAAGCCCTCGGCCATGAGGAACAATTATGGCCGAGCTTCTCTCTCATTGTTATGGAGAGGGGGTGGAGAAGACAAATTCCAACACTAGCTAGAGCCATGGATGCAAGAGGTGATTTACTCTAAGCGTCAGAGGAAGACACAAGCCAAAGCCTCAGATTCTGCCAAATTGAAACCTAATGGAGCTATTTCTAATGACGAAAATGTCTTCAAATTGATCAAGTAACACTCCAAGGAGTGAAGGCGCAAGATTTCTAAGGCTTAGAGGGCTGTTGAAATGGCAGAATCTGTAACAAAACCAAACAATAAATCTGATTCTAATGGTGAATATAGCAATGACGAAGTGGCTGCTGAGAATGCCAATTAAGATTTGAAGCAGCACAAGAAGGAGAAGGAGTCGAAGAAACTTATGGTTTCGATTGCACATGCAGGGGCGATCAACGCCTCTGATTTCTTTGTTGCGGCTAAGCCTCTTTCTTACCAGGGATTATGAATGATGATGATGATGATGATTGGACGCGAGCTTTCAAAATTGGACTCCAAATTTTGGTCTTAATTTCACCATTCGACAGTAAGGCTAGAGATAGGGCTGGACATGTTCGTCATCACACTTCGATTGCTATCCAATATCGTCTATTCCACATCACCGTCACGTCTAGTCATTCAATTTCACCATCAATTATAGGTTCATCATCTTCATTCGTTGCCCAATTTTAGCTTGCCATTATCAGCGTCATCTTCATCCCCCAGAATTTGAATTCTTAATTCGCCATCTCATTTGCCAATTATTACCTTTAATCGCCATAGCCTTCATCTTCAATCCACTTCGAATCATCTCAGTTGCCTGTTCAATCCTTCGCTTCATTTCATCCACCAGTGTTGCCGTCTGAAGCCGTTTGCCATTGATTCATTGCCTAGATTTGCCTTAATCGGCGGTCCGATCATCTTCTCAACCAATATCATCGGATTTCATCAGGATCCAACATTGCCATAAGAATCTTCTCAGCCATCGTCCATCAGTTAGATTTGTCTTTGATCATCTTCTTTCCCTGGTGAGAGAGACCGCGACTATTGCTTGCGACTAAGGGCCTCTCTCCGCCCATCAGAGGTGGAGAGAAGTCACTCTAGCAGCGAGAAATGGTCCACTACCGCTAGGAGGTCAAGGGCCATTGGACTGCAACTACGACGATCATGACTGTTGCAGTGAGAGAGAGAGTGAGAGAGAGAGAGTTTTTCTAGTGTCAACCTAGGCTAACGTGCCACCAACCACGTCAGCAATTCCAACGACGTGGCATGAGTTGTT
The DNA here is from genome assembly GCA_037126225.1 of Dillenia turbinata. NCBI lineage: Eukaryota > Viridiplantae > Streptophyta > Magnoliopsida > Dilleniales > Dilleniaceae > Dillenia > Dillenia turbinata. The sequence goes on from JBAMMX010000014.1 coordinate 25,071,834, forward strand.
TTCGAATGTGCTTATGCGACAGGTACCACATCAGTAATTTGCATCACATGTGATGCCAACTCAACATTATCATTCCATTTCGGCATTTAACGTTCAACTAGCACCATTACTGACAAAAGAACAAAATTATTATTATAAAATGTAAAGGAAATAGAAAGGACTCAAAGATAATGGGAGAACAATGATTTTATTTCTCTATATATTTTCTTGTTGTCCACCATGAGATTACAAGCATACCTATTTATAGGTATTTCAAGAGATAATGAAAAGACTACAATTTAATAACCATAAGTAAACTCAAAAGCCAAAGGTTATCATATCATTGAAGAGTAGTCTAAAAACCAATAGTCATATGAATAGACATCCACAAATAAATACATATCATTTATAACACTCCCCCTTGGATGTCTATTGTATAAAGAATATGCATCGTTAAAACCTTACTAGATAAAAACTCTGTGGGACAAAAAACCCTAGTGAAGGAAAAAAAGTACATCATTCCTTATACATGTATTTTGATATTACACTCCCCCTGTTGAGGTCATTACTTAATATCCTTAGGACGTCGCATCCCAATCTTATGAATCAATTTCTCAAATATTGTGGTGGGTAATGCTTTTGTAAATAAATCTGCAGGATTCTCACTTGATTGAATTTTCTGTATGTCAATATCTCCACTTTGTAGTAGATCATGTGTGAAAAATAATTTCGGGGAGATATGTTTCGTCCTATCACCTTTGATGTATCCACCTTTTAATTGGGCAATACAAGCTGCATTATCTTCAAAAAGTGTCGTTGGAGTCTTCTTGTTTATTAATAACCCGCATGATTCTTGAATGTGAGAAGTCATCGACCTCAACCACACGCATTCACGACTTGCCTCATGGAGTGCAATTAATTCGGCATGATTTGATGAAGTGGCAGTTAGAGTCTGCTTCATAGATCTCCAAGATATCGCTGTTCCACCATATGTAAATACATAACCTGATTGAGACTTGGCTTTGTGTGGATCAGATAAATATCTCGCATCTGCATACCCAAGTAATTGTGCATTTGATTCATGAGGATAAAATAGACCCATATCAGTCGTTCCTCGGAGATATCGAAAAATGTGCTTAACCCAGTTCCAATGTCTTCTGGTTGGAGTAGAACTATACCTTGCTAATAAATTTACAGCAAAAGCAATATCAGGTCGGGTATTATTAGCAAGATACATTAAAGCACCAATTGCGCTTAAATATGGCACTTCAGGACCAAGTATCTTCTCATTATTATCCCGACGACGGAAAGGATCCTTTCGTATATCAAGTGACCGAACAACCATTGGGCTGGTTAATGGGTATGAGTTGTTCATATTAAATCGTTTTAAAACTTTCTCAGTATAAGTTGTTTGATGAACAAAAATCCCGGTCTTTAAGTACTTGCAGGCCGAGACAAAATTTAGTTTTACCAAGATCTTTCATTTCGAATTCTTTCTTTAAATAATTAATTGCATCTGAGATCTCTACAGGAGTGCCAATAATATTTAAGTCATCAACATAAACGTATTATTACAAAACCATGTTCGGACTTCTTTATGAAAACGCATGGGCAAATATGATTATTTGTATAACCCTCTTTTAACAAATATTCACTTAGACGATTATACCACATCCGCCCAGATTGTTTTAAACCATATAAAGATCTTTGTAATTTAATAGAAAATAATTCTCGAGAATTGCATGCTTCTGGCGTCTTTAGTCCTTCTGGGACTTTCATATATATGTCATTATCTAGTGCACCATATAAATATGTTGTAACGACATCCATCATTTGCATATGAAACTTTTTCTGTGCTACTAAACCAATAAGATAACGAAAAGTAATAGCATCCATTACCGGGGAATATGTCTCTTCATAGTCAATCCCCGTGTCTTTGCGAAAAACCTTGAGCAACTAGTCGAGCTTTGTATCGCACAATCTCATTCTTCTCATTTCGTTTTTGCGAATACCCATTTATATCCTATTGGTTTGACGCCTTCAGGTGTTTTGACAATGGGCCCAAAAACTGCACGGTTTGAGAGAGATATTAATTCTGTCTGAATTGCTTCTTTCCATTTTGGCCAATCCTCTCTTGATTGACATTCCTTTAAGGTCGTGGGTTCAAAGTCCTCATTTTCACTCAAAATGTCAATTGCCACATTATATGCAAATATATCATCAATGTTCGTATTTCTTCGATCTCATGTCTTCATTGTAGAAGTATAATTGATCGATATTTCTTGATTGTCTATTTCAACTTCTTCTGAAAGTTTTTCTTCTTGGATCGGAGTATTCCCTTTTTCTATACAATCGATTTGTTCATTTGTTCCTCGTTTCTTTCGAGGGTGTTTGTCCTTAGAACCCATTGGTCTTCCACGCTTCAGGCATGGTTTAGGTTCATTTGTTATGATGGGTTCTTTAGAGACATCAATTCTGATATGAGCATTTTCTGCTGGAACATGTGATTTTGTTACTCGTTTTGGATCAGAGAAATTATCTGGTAATTGATTTGCAATTTGTTGTAAATGAATGATTCGTTGAACTTCTAGTTCACATTGTTTTGTGCGAGGATCAAAGTGACATAAGGATGGATTACTCCAAGTGATCACTTTTTCCATCTTTTCTTTCCTAGTATTATCGCTCCCTAAAGTTGGAAAGAATGTCTCATCAAACCGACAATCAAGAAATCTAGCATTAAAAACATCTCCTGTCATGGGTTCAAGATATTTGATGATAGAGGGAGAATCATAACCAATATAAATGCATAATTTCCTTTGAGATCCCATTTTTGTTCTATAAGGGGGAGCAATGGGGACATATACTGCACATCCAAAAGTACGTAAATGAGAGATATTAGGTTCTCTTCCAGAGACCAATTGGAAAGGGGAAGCTTGAGAACTAATTGGTCGGATGCGAACTAGTATTGCTGCATGTAAAATTGCATGTCCCCAAGCATGAACGGGAAGCTTGGATTTCAAAAGTAATGGTCTTGCTATTAATTGAAGGCGTTTAATAAATGACTCGGCTAGACCATTTTGAGTATGAACATAAGCTACAGGATGTTCAACCTTTATACCAATAGACATGCAATAGTCATTAAATGCTTGAGAAGTAAATTCTCCAGCATTATCAAGGCGGATTGTTTTGATGGGATAATCAGGGAATTGTGCTCGTAATCGAATTATCTGAGCAAGTAATCTCGAAAACGCCAAGTTTCGAGTTGATAATAAGCACACATGTGACCATCTTGTAGATGCATCTATTAAAACCATAAAATATCTGAATGGCCCACATGGTGGGTGAATCGGTCCACATATATCACCTTGAATTCGACTAAAAAATGTGGGACATTCAAATTCAATCTTACTTGGTGATGGTTTTACTATTAATTTACCTTGATAACATGCAACACATGAGAATTCATTTGAATGAAGAATCTTCAAGTTCTTCAATGGATGTCCAGAGGAATGTTCCATAATTCGTCGCATCATTACAGATCCAGGATGACCCAATCTATCGTGCCATAAAAGGAATTCATTCTGACTAGTAAATTTCTGGTTTACTATGACATTTATTTCAATTGGTTTAATATATGTATAATAAAGACCCGAAGAAAAGACAGACAGTCTTTTCAAAATCTGTTTATGTCCCATTTTAATATTAGTAATGCACAAATACTCATTTGTTCCCAAATTAGTTGTTTCTATATGGTAGCCATTGAGACGAATATCTTTGAAACTTAATAAATTTCGGTGGGACTTGGGTGAGAATAATGCATTACTGACCAAGAAATTTGTTCCTCCTGGTAGTAAAACGTTTGCTCTTCCAGAGCCTTCGATTAAGGTTACACTACCAGATATAGTATTCACATTTTGTTTTTTCATAATAAGATGAGAGAAATATCTTTTACTTTTGAGAATTGTATGTGTAGTTGCACTGTCTACGAGACAAAGATCCTCATCTTCAATTTTTGATCCAATAATATCCATATGGCTTCAAAAACAATAAATAAATAAATAACCAAATAAATAAATAAACAAACAAACAATAAAGTTAAATTTATTATAAAATTGAGAAACGAAAACAATTACATTAATTAAAATCATCATATTCAGTATTCTCAAGAAAATCACCAATTTCTAATTGGGGCAAATTTTCAAGACCTTCAAAAATATTATTGGGATCATTATTTCGGTATATTGCATTTGCCTCCACATTCTTATCTTTCTCCTTCAACGAGGCTTGATAAAGCTCGACAAGATGCTTTGGCGTACGACAAGTACGCGACCAATGTCCAATAACCCCACATCGGTAGCATTTATTTTCAACATTCTGGCTAGATCCACCCTTTTCTTGTTTCTTCTCATTACTTTTCCACTTCTGGTTGTTTGTATGATCATTACGATTATTACGGTAAACATTCCAACCACGGCTACGGCCACGGCCACGACCACGACCATGGTGTCGTCCTCGACCACGACCATTTCCATATCCTCGTCCTCGTCCTCGTCCAGAATTGTTATGAGTTGTCGCATTCACTTCAGGGAATGGACTAGAGCCAGTTGGACGAGATTCATGGTTTTTCATTAATAACTCGTTATTTTGTTCAGCCACGAGTAAACAAGAAATTAGTTCAGAATATTTCTTGAAACCTTTCTCTCGATATTGCTGCTGCAGGAGCATATTCGAGGCATGAAAAGTGGAGAGTGTTTTCTCTAACATATCATAATCAGTAATATTCTCTCCACATAATTTTAATTGAGAACTAATTTTAAAAACGGCTGAATTATATTCACTCACAGATTTAAAATCTTGGAATCGCAAATGGATCCAATCATAACGAGCTTTAGGAAGTATTACCGTTTTTTGGTGGTTAAATCTTTCCTCCAAACTTTTCCACAATTCAAGTGGATCTTTCACCGTCAAATACTCGATTTTCAAATCTTCGTGGAGGTGGTGACGGAGAAAAATCATTGCCTTGGCTCGATTTTGCAATGTCTCTTGATTATTTTCTTTAATTGTTTCTCCGAGTCCATTGGCATTCAAATGGATTTCAGCATCAAGGATCCATGACAAATAATTTTTTCCCGAAATGTCGAGGGCCACAAATTCAAGTTTGGTAAGATTTGCCATACAATACTAATACAAAAAAAACAGAAACGAATAGATTAGATTATAATTTATATAAATGTTACAAAGAAATATTATTAGTAATAATATGCTAAGAAATTAAAAAAAAAAAAAAACTAATATCACTCCGCTATATCATGTATGAACAACAACATGATTTTTATGAAAAATATCACTCCGCAATTAGGAAAATATTTATGTTCTCACAATCACAAAATAAATGCAATGACAACACAAAAGATTAATTACAATATGCAAATGACAAATCAATGTACCAAGAAAAGTCTAAGAATTGAATCCAAGAAATGCAACTAGTTGCCATGGTACTGTATGTAAGCTGGAAAGCAAAATTGTTCAGAAAAACTAAAGGAGATATATGCTCTAGTGTTAGAGCCAATGATAACTTAATGTACCGTAAAAAGCATACGACCAAAATAAAACAGTCTCATGCTTCTTCACCTGGTCAACAATCAAATAAAATCAAGCACAAATTCTTGCATCCGAACTCAATCATATATCCAAAAATTTGCACAAATCATAAGAGGTCAAGAAAAAAAAATATGGATAAAAAAAAAAACATAACTTACCGAATATCCTTTGATTGATTAGAGACTCGTGCTGATAACGTATTATAAAATGTAAAGGAAATAGAAAGGACTCAAAGATAATGGGAGAACAATGATTTTATTTCTCTATATATTTTCTTATTGTCCACCATGAGATTACAAGCATACCTATTTATAGGTATTTCAAGAGATAATGAAAAGACTACAATTTAATAACCATAAGTAAACTCAAAAGCCAAAGGTTATCATATCATTGAAGAGTAATCCAAAAGCCAATAGTCATATGAATAGACATCCACAAATAAATACATATCATTTATAACAATTATAACATTTTTTAAAATTTGAATATTCAATCATTATTCAAAATTTTAATTATAAATTTCGTACAAACTTAAAAAAATTATATAAATAATTTTCTCTTTCGATTATGTTATATCCACTTCACATGTTCCAATTGTTTTGATTGATTGGATCTAACGACAGAATCTGGCTGAACTAGCCCACTGTGCCAATCAACTACTAGGCCAAATTCCATAACATGGGCCGACTAGGCCCAGTCAACTACAATTTTCTTAGGGGAAAAATTGACATAAAAAAATGAGCAATTGTCACAAAAATTGACCTATTAAATGTTAAATTTGAAAACTCTCAAGAACTCATTGACTATGAGCATTTGTGGGTGTATGTGAGTGTGTATTTTCTCACTTTGCTAAGCAACTCAGTGACTATGTAATCCATATATTATTGGGACTTCCCAGTCAATCCGGCATGGGCATTGGCAAAACTTTGGTCCAAAGGAATGGAGGATTTGTGGGTTTTGATGGGATAGACCGCAAATCAAGGACACAATATGAATAAATATCTATTTTATTCCATTCATATGAGTTCCAGAATCTACCATTGGCATTTTATTTCTTCAACCACCCCCCCCCTAAAAAAAAACTTCCACCGATTTGTAATAACCTAATCCCCTTTTTCACTTCATCATTTTATCAGTCTAAAATTAAATATTTTTTATTTATAAATTTATACTTCTATATCTTATTATTGTGTAAATATTCTCGACTTGTACCTTTTAAGCAAAATTTTGATTCGAATCTTGTGAATGGACAAAATATATGTCAAAAAAATTTTATTCTTAAAAGTCTAAATCAATTTAAATCGAATTTAATCGAATAACTATCAGATACCTATAGTTTATAAAAAAATTTTGAAATATGATGAATAACTGATTAGGTAAATAAAATGTTATTGATTTATTATGATTATTTTCTATTACAAAATTAGTTTTTTTTTTTTTTCTAAGGTGACAATAATAGTAGTTTTGGTCCTGATAAATAACTATTTTAAGGTTAAGAATTTTATAATTCCCACAATTTTCTATTGGAAACTCATGATAGCCTGAATTCCCCAGTTTTGTGAAATTTAAGACCCCATACTTTATTAAAATTTATCACCTAGTGTTTTTAAAATCGAACCGATAAATGATTCGGCCTATCTATTGGTTCATTGATCGAACCAGTCATACCGTTTTATGAACCGGATGACATCAATATAATGTCATATATATAATTTATATATTATAAAATCCATATATTTCTATAAATATATCAGTAATACATAAATATAATAATATGTTATGAATAAAATTTTAAAATAATCAGTCACATTCATTGAATTTTTACCTCCAATAATTTCAATTGAAAGATTTTAAATTAAGATAAGAGTATCAAAATATTATCCTAATTTTTCAAAATAAACAAACAAATATAATGATTATAAGTTTTAATTTAATAATCCAAATCTGATATTAAATCAATGTTGTATCTGGAATTAGTTTCTCCACTTGCTTGACCATAAACTATTAAATCAATGTCTTGATCTTCTCCTTGCAACACATTTTCTACTACTTCGGCCTCATTACCTATACAAATATCAAATTAAAAAAATGAAACAAATGCAAAAATTGAATAACATGAATAAAGTTTGTAAAGATTTGAGTAAATAAAATAATGTCACATTTATTACTTGGAACAAATTCTTCATTAGACATTGCCTCTAACTCATCATAATCAAGTTCTCTGTCCAACTCTTCGTCAATAACCCAAAACTCTATGAAATCAATACATTCATAATCTACCGGATCATAAGATATTTTCAAATGTAGGAGTCTACAAAAAACAAATAGTAACTCAAATAATACAATCAAATAGAAATATATGAAATAAATAATTTTTATATACCTGTTTTGTAATCGCAAGTTATAATGGATATAAACCAAATCGTTAAGTCTTTGATGTTCCAACTTATTCCTTTTTTTTGAATAGATACGCTCAAAAATACTCCAATTATGTTAACATCCTAATGAAGATGATATTTGACTTAAGAAGCTTAATAGCAAACCTTTGCAAATATAAAGCATTCCACCATTTATAGAAGCTCACCACAGAAAGTAAGCAATTCAAACCTTACAAACAAATCATAGAAGGCATTTGCAGAAATCTTTGATCCAAAACTAATTTCCAATCTATCAAATACACTTGGCAGGTATTTCCCACCAAAAAAAAAAATAATAAAATTGGCAGGTATCCAAAAGTGAAAGAGCCTCTATTGAAAAGTGCCTGTAAACATAAAAACTCAACCCCCCACAAAAAAATAAAAAATAAATAAATCACCTACGTCCAAGGCAAAGTGCAAAAAGACTAGGAGATGCAGCCATGTGTGTATGACAATTTTGTACATAACTGGAGAAAAGTGCCAATGAAAGTAGATTTGGGTTTGCAATTGTGACTAAATTAATGGGTTAGGTTCGAAAGAAGAAAAAAGAAAATTAAAAGTGATATCTGATTTGGACTGAATATGCTAACAGATTTGAGTTGCATGTCGTGATAGTTGCACTCCAAACTTTATCTGTACGAATGGAACAGATAGAAACGGGACTACAGACATTACGAACAAATCAAGGCAATATAGGAGGTGAATGTGACGTCAGGAAAATCGCTCAGGGACCTCACTTTAATCCCATATTACCACAATAACCTCGTAGTGTTCAGACCAACGAGGATGATTCTTCAAACGAGGAGGTTGCTCAATTTTTTGATCATAACCCTAATTCAAGGACAATTCGTCAATATCGACAAGAAGAGTTTCGATTGAAAGTCGACATCCCTTCATTAAATGGAAATTTAAATATCGAAAATTTCTTAGATTGAGTAGCAAAAGTTGAGAGATTTTTCGACTTTACAGAAATTTCAGAAGAAAAACAAGTGAAGTTGGTGGCTTATCGATTAAAAGGTGTAGCTTCTTCATGGTGGGAGCAAATTCAAATTCAACGAAGACATTTGGGAAAACAGCCAATAAGGTTTTGGCCAAAAATGAAAAGGATGTTGATGGCAAGATTTCTTCCTCTAGATTATGATCAATTTTTATTCCATCAATACCAGACGTTGGTGCAGGGGTAAAAATCTGTGGCTGAATATACGGTAGATTTCTTACAACTATCGGCATGGAATAATTTAATGGAGACTGAAGGTCAATAGGTAGTGAGTTATATTCATGGGTTGAAACCTACAATCCATTATAAAATTGGCTGTCAAATCATTCTAACCCTCAGTGAAACCCAAAATATGGCCCAGAGAGCCGAATCAATGGAGTTTAGGGAATTTTATAGGAGTGAAGGTACCCGTAAACCCATTGGGGAGGCATCTAGGGCAAACCCGAGAGTCAATATACGGTCTAGTTCTGAACCTGTGAAGAAAGATATGATAGAGAAGGAGCATGTAAAGGAACCAACTAACAACAACCCTTATTCAAAACCGATGGGAGATAAGTGTTACAAGTGTGGGCAAGTTGGGCATAAGTCTAACAATTGCCCTCAACGTCGTCAAGTTCATGTTGCCGACTATGGAAGGGAGAATGATCAAAGGTCTGCTGATGAGGAAGAAGTGATCTGTGAGCCAGATGGAGAAGACGAAGAAGTACAGACTTTAGTGGGTAGAAAAGTGCTGCTAATCTCTAAAAGAGAAGATACAAAACAGAATGGTCTCTTTCAAAACAATGGAGTTGATCTTGTTTCATGTGCAGATTCAAACTCATTGCATGGTATGGCAGACATTGGCTCACCAAAATCGTTACAGTTTACAAATACCATTATTTCATTAGATGCTGAAATACAGAAGAAAGTGGTGGTGTTTGATACAGGTTAGACTAAAACAAGCTTTTTAAAAAATCTAGAAGATCCGTCATATGAAGTTCTGATATTAGTACCTCATAATTATTTAGCATTCACCCCTTTGCTACCAAGTGTTACATGTGGTACGGTGGAAGTTCGCAACGTCATAAAATCAATTCACAACATAATTAGAAAGAATGTAGATATTTCTTATTCGGAAGCTGAATATTTCAAGATTGATCCAGCAAATATGAAAGTTTACTATCAGTTTAATTCAGACAAGTACGTGGGTGGAGTAGAAGAATTTGAGGTTGACTATGATTATATGGTTATAACAGTTGTTTTGATATTTATCATACTCAACATAAGTTTTTTGGGAAGAAAACCAAAGGAGAGAGTTGAGGATATGGATGCAGACATTGAAGGTATCACTCTAGGACGAGTTCTTTTCAGGAAGGGGGGACTGATGTGGGACAACTTTCTAAAAATTATTCAGGTGGCTTATGAAAAATGAAAGAGATCCATTAGTTTTCAACTTCTATAATTTTCTAATTTTTAGATTTTCTTAATTTTCTTAATTTTCTAACTTTTCTAGTTTTAGTTTCCTAATTTTTCTAGTTTCTATATTTCTCTAATTTCCTAGTTTCTATAGTTTCCTAATTTATGGGGTTTGTATTCCCTATAAATACTTATAGTGTTTCATTATTTTGATATTCATGATTAATAATATTTTTTTAGAGTGATAATTCTTTTTTGAGAGTTTAGCGTTTTCTCTTTTCAAATTTTGTTGCTATTCTTTTATCTCTCCCGCATTATATATAGTGATTGGATTGTTTTCAAATAGATAATTTAATGATCATAATTATCTTTCTTAACTCTGAAATTTAAGATTGAAATCGCTATGTAACAAAATGGGGAAAAAAATAGTGATTGGGTCTGACTGAACTAGCCCACTGTGCCAATCAACTGGACCAAATTCCATAACATGGGCCGACTAGGCCCAGTCAACCACAATTTTCTTAGGGGAAAAATTGACATAAAAAAATAAGGAGTAATTGTCACAAAAATTGACCTATTAAATATTAAATTTGAAAACTTTCAAGAACTCATTGACTATGAGCATTTGGGGGTGTATGTGAGTGTGTATTTTCTCACTTTGCTAAGCAACTCATTGACTATGTAACCCATATATTATTGGGACTTCCCAGTCAATCCGGCATGGGCATTGGCAAAACTTTGGTCCAAAGGAATGGAGGATTTGTGGGTTTTGATGGGATAGACCGCAAATCAAGGACACAATATGAATAAATATCTATTTTATTCCATTCATATGAGTTCTAGAATCTACCATTGGCATTTTATTTCTTCAACCACCCCCCCTAAAAAAAAAACTTCCACCGATTTGTAATAACCTAATCCCCTTTTTCACTTCATCATTTTATTACTCTAAAATTAAATATTTTTTATTTATAAATTTATACTTCTATATCTTATTATTGTGTAACTATTCCCGACTTGTACCTTTTAAGCAAAATTTTGATTTCAAATCTCGTGGAGGGACAAAATAGATGTCAGAAAAATTTTATTCTTAAAAGCCTAATTCAGTTTAAATCGGATTTAATCGAATAACTATCAGATACCTATAGTTTATAAAAAAAATTTAAAATATGATCAATAACTGATTAGGTAAATAAAATGTTATTGATTTATTATGATTATTTTCTATTATAAAATTGGTTTTTTTTTTTTCTAAGGTGACAATAATAGTAGTTTTGGTCGTGATAAATAACTATTTTAAGGTTAAGATTTTTATAATTCCCACAATTTTCTATTGGAAACTCATGATAGCCCGAATTCCCCAGTTTTGTGAAATTTAAGACCCCATACTTTATTAAAATTTAGCACCTAATGTTTTTAAAATCGAACCGATAAATGATTCGTCCTATCAATTGGTTCATTGGTTCATTGATCGAACCAATCAGACCGTTTTATGAACCGGATGACATCAATATAATATCATATATATAATTTATATATTATAAAATCCATATATTTCTATAAATGTATCAGTAACACATAAATATAATAATATGTTATGAATAAAATTTTAAAATAATCGGTTACATTCATTGAATTTTTACCTCCAATAATTTCAATTGAAAGATTTTAAATTAAGATAAGAGTATCAAAATATTATCCTAATTTTTCAAAATAAACAAACAAAAATAATGATTATAAGTTTTACACTACAAAAAAACAAGAATTCAGCGACGAAATTTTGCAACGAAAAATATTCGTCGCAAATCTGTCACAAAATTAGCGACAAAAATACATTTCGTCGCTAATTAGCGACGAATTTAGAAACAAAAAAGTATTCGTCGCAAATTTTGCAACAAAAAATATTTTCGTTATAAAGTTCGTCGCAAATTTGTGACGAAAATTTTTTGATGTAAAATTCGTTGCAAATTTGCGACGAAATAATAAATTCGTTGCTAAATTTCCAACGAATCCTAAAATTCGTCGCTAAATTTGCGACGAATTTATAATTCGTCCCAAAATTTGCAACAAAATAAACATTCGTCCCTAAATTTGCGACAAATTAATTATTCGTCCCTAAATTAGCGACGAATAAATTTTTCGTCCCTAAATTTGCGACGAATTCTGTAATTCGTCGCAAAAGTTGGGACGAATATTTTTTTCGTCCCTGAATCAGGGACGAAAAAAAATTTTCGTCGCTGAAACAGCGACGAAACATATTTTCGTCGCTCTTTTAGCGACAAAAAAAAAGTTCGTCATTCGAATCGACGAAAAATATTCGTCCTGAATCGGCGGCGAAAACAAATTTCGCGCAATAAAACAAATTTTTTTCGTTGACGAAAAACAATTTCGTTGTGATTCGGCGATTTAAACATATTTTTCGTACCCCCGCCGAAACATAATTCAATATATTTCGTCGCTGAATCAAGCACTCACTCTCACTCTGTCTCACGCTCTCTCTCACTTGTCTCTCGCTCTCTCTCACTCTGTCTCTCGCTCTCTCTCGCACTCTCACTGTCACTGTCTCTCGCTCTCTCTCACTCTCACTCTCACTCTCACTCTCACTCTCATTCTGTCTCTCGCTCTCTCCATCAGTGGTTCTGCGAAGGGATGGCGGATCTGTGATCGGTAATCTCTCTCCCTCTTTCTCTCTCTCTCTCTCTCTCTCTCTCTCTCGGCCGCAGGCTGTAGAAACCAGATCCGGCGGCCAAGCCACCGGATCTGCGCTGTAGAAGGCAGATCCGGCGGCCAAGCCGCCGGATCTGCCCTTCGCGGGCCAGCCGCGGCAAGGGGCCGCCGCCCATTCGCGGGCCAGCCGCGCGCAGGGGCCGCTGGCCCCTGCGCGCGGCCCGCGCGCGGGCCGGCCCCGGCGGCGGCCGCGCGCCCGGCCGCCGCGCGGGCCCTGCGCTGCCCGGCCTCGCGCGAGGCGCCGGCCCGCTGCGTGTCCCATGGGCTGGGCCATTGCACGCCCTGGGTAGGCCCATTGGGCCCGGCCCGGCCCATTGTAGCCTCTTATGCAAAATTATTAAAAAAAAAATTTTTGACAAATTTTATTTATAAAATGTTTTTATTGTATTGTTTTAATAATATATTAATTATTTATAATTGTTTTTGATGTGTCAAGATTTGCGATTATCGAATATTTGGATTGGAAGCTGTTGCTGCTGTTGATATCTGAGCCCATCGGTGGATTATTATTTGGTGGTGAGAAAAGTTTTAATTTGTATTGTAATAGTTGGAAAATGAAATTATGTAAATTTGTATGTTTGTGTTGTTTTTATTTCTATATTAGTTTTTTTTTTAATTTTGTATTTAGTGGTTGATCTAATGATATGTTTGGATTTGTTAATTTTATTATTTTATATAAACTTGGAATCAAACGTATTGATCATTGTTTAGGTGAAACATTATGTTAACAATAATATGTAATTTATAGTAAATCTTATTTCGATTAGTTAAATAATCAATATTGTTAAATGTTTAATAATATATATTTTATTTGATTATATGATAATATTTAATGTTATTGTAATAATTTAGTTAATTTGTTTGATATTAATTAAGTTAATAATATTATTTATTATTATATTCAATTTCTGTTAAATTAAGGTTATTATTAATGATGTTAAGTTGTGTTAAGTTTAATGTTACTTTTATCATATTTAATTTATACTGTGAGATTAATGTTAAATTTTTATGCGATCAACGTTATTATTTATTGTTATATCAACTTAGTTGTGATTAATGATGATTTTATTATTGATGATTTAGTAGTTATTAATATTTTAAAAATTTTAAATTTGGAGACAGGAAAAATGCAGAACGAAAGAAGTTGGATGTATAAAAAAAACTTATCTGATCGTCGGGGTTTAACTGATGAATTTATTTTTGGGTTGGAACAATTTTTAGATTTTGCTTGTAGTCATGTTGATTTTATGGATGGGAATAAGCTAAGGTGTCCGTGTAGAAGGTGTCGTAATGGTAAATTTTTTCAGTGTGACAAAGTTAGGGAACATCTTTGTAGATTTGGTTTTACCCCGAATTACTATAATTGGACATGTCATGGTGAACCGTTCATTTCTGATGAGGAGTATGGACGAAACAGACAATTTTCAGTTAGTGAGAATCAGAATTATTATGATCAATTGAATCCATATCAGAGGATGGTAATTGATGCAGCGGGTCCGAATTTTGTTCCCGAACCAAGCGGCGCGCAAGTTCTAGCTTTGCTCCAACATTTGAACATGAGTATACTAGTTATGCATCACCATTGGAGGAGGTAGAAGTACCAGGTGTTGATGAAAATGTGAATAATGAATCATCTCTCCAATTTCAAGAAGTGTTAAGAGCTGCAGATGAACCTTTGTGGGCTGGTTGTGACAGCCACACTAAGCTATCTCTAACCGCAAGACTGTTGAATGTCAAGGCAGAGCATAATGTTTCTGAGGATTGTTTTAATGATTTTGTTCAAGTTATTGGAGAAGTATTGCCGCGTGATCACATTATGCCCAATGATTTCTACAGTATGAAAAAGCTGGTGAAAGAATTAGGTCTTCGGTGGAAAGAATTGATGTTTGCGTAAATGCTTGTATGCTATATTGGGGAGATGATAAAGATGCAGATTTTTGTAAATTCGTAATCAATGTAGATATAAGAGTACTAGGAGGTCGGGTCGTAATCGCCGACGTAAATCATACAGCAAATGTTTTATTTGCCTTTAACTCCTAGGTTACAAAGGCTTTATGCATCCGAGACTATCTTTGAACACATGACTTGGCATGCAAATCATGAAACGAAGATGGGTTAATGTGTCATCCTTCGGATGCGAGGCGTGGAAATATTTTGGACAGAACATATCCCGAGTTTGCCGAGAGACTCGAAATATTAGGTTAGGTCTCGTGCTTGATGGATTTGCTCCATTTGGCAAATCAGGAAGAACTTATTCTTGTTGGCCAATTATCTTAACTCCGTATAATCTTCCACCCGGTATGTGTATGAAGACACCGTATATGTTTTTAACATTGGTCGTGCCTGGCCCGCAAAATCCGAAGAAGTTAATAGATGTTTACATGCAACCATTGATTGCGGAGTTGAAACAACTATGGGATGAAGGTGTTCCTACATATGATGTTCATACTAATCAAATGTTTGTAATGAAGGCTGCCCTTATTTGGACCATAAATGACTTTCTGACTTATGGTATGTTATCGGAATGGAGTACTGCTGGGATTTTAGAATGTCCAATATGTATGGAGAGATCAAAGTCATTCAGATTGAAACATGGGAAGAAAGCGAGTTATTTTGATTGTCATAGACAATTTTTACCGTTAACTCATAAATTCTAAAGAAATAAAGAAGAATTCACTAAGAATAGAATTGAAAGAACACCTCCTCCATTGAGATTAACTGGTGAACAAATTTGGCATAGAGTCCTTAACTTTCCATCTGTTATAGAAGAGCCACATGGTACAACATATGGCTATGGTCATTCGCATAAATGGACTAAACGGAGTATATTTTGGGATTTATCATATTGGAAGAGTCATTTGGTTCATCATAATCTCGATGTAATGCATATCGAGAAGAATGTCTTTGATAATCTGATAAATACAGTGATGGATATCATGGAAAAACCAAAGACAACTTGAATGCAAGAAAAGATATGCAACTCATTTGTAAACGACCCACTCTTGATGTCGATGAAAGTAGTAGGGGACCAAAACCGAAGGCAGTTTATACATTGAGTAAGGATCAGAGACGGATTGTTTGTGAATGGTTGAAATCATTGAGGTTTCCTGATGGTTATGTCTCAAATCTTGGAAGATGTGTCGATTTGAAGGAATGTAAGTTGATTTGTTTAAAAAGTCATGATTGTCATATATTTATGGAAAGACTAATTCCTATTGCTTTTAAGGAACTATTACCAAATTATGTTTGGGGTGCCATTACGGAGTTAAGCATTTTCTTTCATGATATTTGCTCGACAGTGTTGAGACATTCACAGATGGAGAAGTTAGAGAGAGAGATTCCAATCATTTTGTGTAATTTAGAAAGGATATTTCCACCGTCATTTTTTGATTCCATGGAACATCTTTTGGTTCACTTGCCATATGAAACGAAAGTTGGAGGTCCTGTCCAATTTCGATGGATGTATCCATTTGAAAGGTGGGTTTTTCATCTTTTATATTTTGTTATTAATGTATATAAAATTACTAATTTCGTTATATATAATTTTCTAATACATTTTGTTTTATTACAATTAGATTCCTATATCATTTGAAGAAGAAAGTGAAAAATAAGGCACGTGTTGAAGCCTCTATTGTCAATGCATACATTGTGGAGGAAGTAACAACGTTTGCTTCATATTATTTTGAGCCTCACGTTCAGTGCAAGAGGCGGAGAGCGGGAAGAAATGATGAGGGTCCTGTTGATCCCAATTTGAAGTCATTCTCAATATTTAACTACCTTGGTCGACCAAGTGGACCATGTAAGCGTAGATACTTAACTGGTCAAGAATGGCGGGCAGCCCACACATATATTTTACTGAACTGTCCAGAAGTGACGTCATATTTCGAGTTAGTATATATTTCCTATTTTATGTATTTCTTTTGTCGTAAATTGTTTTTGTTAAAATTGATTTTCTTTGATGGTAGGATTTTTCAAAACGTATATTCTGAACTTTCGACACATGAGTTTGATCGTTTCTGCGATGAAGAATTTGCACCATGGTTCAAAAAATATGTAAGTACACTATAAATTATTTAAATATTTACTTTAAAACATATTAACATATTTATTTGACTTTAGGTCCATGATAATCAATCTCAAGTTGATCAAGAATTGTTAATCCATCTATCATGGGGTCCAAAATCAATGGTACGAACTTGGCCAGCATATTTCATAAATGGGTATAATTTTCATACTGAAGAATATGGAATGGGAAAAACGACAATGAATAGTGGAGTTTGTGTTCAGTCATCCAATGATGGTGGAGGTCAAAATGATTTTTATGGTTTGTTGGATGAAATCGTAGAGGTAGAGTACCCTGGTCAAGAATTACGGATTGTTTTATTTATGTGTCGTTGGTTTGACCCTGTAAAAGGGATAAAAGTGCATCCACAGTTTAATTTGGTTGAAATAAATCATAAGAAATTGTATAAGAGATATGAACCATTTGTGTTGGCACAACAAGCGATTCAAGTATTTTATGCTTCATATCCTAGTTTGAAACGTGACAAAATTGATTGGTGGGCTGTTTGTAAAACGAAAGCACGGAAAAAAATTGAGGAGCATTGGGAAGACATAGCATATCAACAAGAGGAAGTTGCCAATACATTTCAGACCGAGGAATATAATATTCCAACGTTACGAGATCCCAGCGGAGTAGTGATAGATGTGGATGCAAGTGAAATTCATGAAGAAGACGATGAAGAATCTAATTTTGAGACAGATGAGGTTGATGAAGATTGGGATGATGAGGATGAGGATGTTGATGATAATGATGTTGAAGACTCTAATTTTGAGACACATGATGAGGATGAGGATGAGAATGAGAATGAGGATTTTGATTTTTGATGACGGGTAAGTTTTGTTCTCTTAATATAATAAAAATCGGATATTTATCTTGATATATGATAATCTTTTTTTTTAGTGCGTAAGTTAGTTTACTTTTAATTTGTAAATTTCGTTACTCAATTTGTTAACTATTTACTGTCTCATTCTTAAATTTATATATTTGATTTGTTAATGCATTATCTTTTTTCTATAGGTCATTACAGAAGATTTGTTGACATATTGGTGTCTTTTTCGTCACATTTAATTTGTCAAATTAAATATGGTAAGTTTATTCATGTTTTTTATTATACATATGATAAACATGCAATTTTTATTTTTTATTTTTGTTAATAATATATTATGGTCGACAGTTTCGACGTGGTGGCCATAGACGAAATTCTGATGGAAGATCTTCACCATCGCAGTCCGCTTCAGTACCTTCGCAGTCCCATTCCCTCGCCGGTAATATACCTTCGCCTCCCCCTTCTGTTGCAGGTCCTTCACATTCACAACAAATGGCTAGTAATGTACCTGCTTCAGTCCCTTCGGTGGAACACTCGTATGCAGAACGGGAAGACAATCGAGAGTTGATAGCCCCTTACGGAGATTCGTAAGTACAAAATTTTAAAATTTCAGATGTATTATTTCTTTTATTTATAAAACAAATTATTCTTTTAACTATCTTGTTTATTTAACATTGTTTGTTTGAAAATTTATGATAGATTTACAAATTCTGTACATGTTATTCACGAGCTTAATAGAATCGTGAATAACCATTGGGGAGGGGCTTCGATGACTTACACAAGCACTCCGGAAAAAATAAAAGAGTTATGGTGGAGTGAGTTCAAGGTAAATTATCCTAATCAGTTTATATATAAAATTAAGTTAATAGTTTTATAATCAATTGGTTTTTTTTCATTGCAGCGGGTATTCACGTGGGACCAGACCGAAGAGTTGGAAGTAAAAAGAATTTTCAAGAAAAAATGTGGTGATCACATTCGACACGTTTTAAATCATGCGAAGAGACACGGAAAAAAGCCAAATTGCATCACCGAGCAAAATTGGGGTATGATTGTCAATTTTTGGGAATCGGAGGAGAGCAAAAGAAGAAGTGAGCAGAACAAAAAGAATCGAGCTTATAATTCAGGGGAATCGTCTGCGACGTATGCGGGAGGCTCGATCAATATCGGTGAACATAGAAATAGATTGGTAATTTTATACAAACACTAATTTTGTAATCTAATTTAAACTATTTCATTATTTCTAACAGTGTTTTTTTATTTTAGGCCAAAGAAACGGGGATCGAGCCTTCATTCATACAAACTTTCACGCGCACATTTCAGAAAAAGGACAAGACTTGGAGCGGGGAGAGAGCTAAAGCAATTAAGGTTTGTAATTTCAAAATTTTCAATTATTTAATGAATATTTTTAATGTTGATTTGATCATATTATCTTGAATATATCATAATAATGTAGGAAGATAAATTTATTAGATTAGTCTTTTCCAAGTTTATTTTTATTGTTAAGTTGATTTTTTGATTTCTAATGAATTACTTGATAGAGATTTTTTTTTTCCATAACTTTTAACTTATTCAATATTAATATGAATGTTCATAATTGATATTCTATATAGTCTCATGATTTATGTTACTAATTCTTTTATTTTCCTTATATATATATATATATATATATATATATATCTAATCAAGATTATATGTGCTTGTATTGTATTGTTATTGGAAATTTATTTTAATTTTTTTCATGACAATACAGGAGAGATATGATGAGATGTCACGCAGAAGCTCGAGTGCTAGTGATGATGCTGGTGGATCTGAGCCATCTGTTGATAACATAAATTCATGGCTCGAGTTGACTGGTGGAGCAAAAGGGGGTAGAGTAGTTGGATTAGGTTCTTTGAGCAGAACTTATCAATTCCCTGGTTCGTCTTCTTCCACCCCACCAGCAGTCAGGGTAGAAATAAATCAGTTAACTCAAGAGGTGAGCCATTTGAAGGACTTATTGCGGCAAAGGGATCAGCATTTAAATGAAATTGAAGAAAAGCACACGCAAGAAATGAACGAGTTCCGCACGCAGCAAATGTTAATCATGCAGCATCTTCAGCTAGCCTACGCTCCAAGTCAGATTCCCCCTTCTATTTCTCCTTCTGATAATGCTCGAGATGGTGATGAAGGTGATGATTTCTTCGGTGACGATGATGATGATGATGAGGATGATGGTGGTGGAGGTCATACTTGAGATTGTGTATTGTTATTTGACTTACATTTTGATACTCGTTATATTTATTTTCTTGGTTATGTATGATTATTGATATTTTAACATTTAGATTTGATGTTGATTTTATCTTTGATATTATTATTATGATTTCTTGTTGAATTTTTAATTTATTGATTTTATTGAATAGTTAGTTATATTTATGAGTATAGATGCCTGAAATTTGATATTAAAAACAATTTGAATGATTAGTTGTTGAATAGGTTAGATGAGCAGGTATAAAAACAGGTTATATAGGAAAAAATGATCCAAATATATCAATAAAATTTTTAATTGTCGCAAAAATACATATTTGCCGTTAGCTACGAATTTTGCAACGAAAAAAAGATTCGTCGCAAATCTGCGACGAAAACAGGATTCGTCGCAAATTGCGACGAACATGATTTTCGTCGCAAATTTGCGACGAATCCTTTTTTCGTCGCAAATCTGCGACGAATTAGGATTCGTTGCAAATCTGCGACAAAAACTAAATTCGTCGCAAATTTGCGACGAATCTTTTTTTCGTCGCAAATCTGCGACGAATTAGGATTCGTTGCAAATCTGCGACGAAAACTAAATTCGTCGCAAATCTGCGACGAACATCATTTTCGTCGCAAAATTCGTCGCAAATCTGCGACGAATATCATTTTCGTCGCAAAATTCGTCGCAAATTTGCGACGAATTTAGACACAAAAAAATTTTTGTGGGAAATTTTTGCGACAAAAAATTTTTTTTCGTCCCAAAAATTTGCGACGACTTATTAGGGACGAAAAAAAATTTGTCGCAAAATTCGTCGCAAATTAGTTTTGGGACGAATTTTTCTTACGAATTTGTCGCAAATTTTGTTGCAAATTTATGATTTTTTTGTAGTGTTAATTTAATAATCCAAATCTGATATTAAATCAATGTCGTATCTCGAATTAGTTTCTCCACTTGCTTGACCATAAACTATTAAATCAATGTCTTGATCTTCTCCTTGCAACACATTTTCTACTACTTCGGCCTCATTATCTATACAAATATCAAATTAAAAAAAAAAATGAAACAAATACAAAAATTGAATAACAAGAATAAAGTTTGTAAAAATTTGAGTAAATAAAATAATGTCACATTTATTACTTGGAACAAATTCTTCATTAGACATTACCTCTAACTCATCATAATCAAGTTCTCTGTCTAACTCTTCGTCAATAACCAAAAACTCTATTAAATCAATATATTCATAATCCACTAGATCATTATGCTTCCTATTTATAATATTATCCTTATTTAATAAATCCTGAAACTAAAATATTTTATATGAATTTCATAATCAATTTTTATTTAAATTAGTCCGAATATGTTAATAATTTGATTAATAATTAATTAATTTAAAATAATATGGATTAACATATAAGATTTCTTAGACTCATTTTATCATAAAAAAAAATAGAAAAAGAAAAAACCAGTTAAAGAAATTCCAATATCTTGATTTCTAAATCCATTGTTTCACTCACAAGCATGCGCAAAAATATATATGTAACTTTCCTAGTTGCTACCTTCCCAGAGCACAGCAATTTCTTGCAGATATTTTCCTCATACCTTAGTCAAAATCACATCACAATTTTTTATGTTATTTTCTTTGAATATTTGAAACTTTAGTTTGAATTTTGACCGTTGAAAGTCCAATCATTGTAGGGCCGTTTGCTTTGACTCACCTCTGCCAAGGAACAATAACCCCAAATCCGATTTGTCTTATATGAACTTGTCGAAATCATTTTCGATATTTATTTTATTTGCACGTAAAAATTAAATTTAAAATTTTATTTAAAAAATATTTATATCTAATTAATTACTGAATCAATTAAAATCCATGATCCAAAGAAAACGAAGCCGGTCAGTCATATTATCTACACCTTTTGACTCAATTCTAAATTAATAAATATATAATTTTTTATTTAATGTCTTTTAATTTCAAAATTGGTTTTCGTTAAAAAAATATGTGGGATTTAGGTTATGAGGGCCTTGGATGTGTTGGCTTGATACGGATAGATTTTGATTGAATGAGCAAGAGAGGGAAAGGAATAGGGAATGTTTTGAATGAACACCGAACAAGACTAAACAAAACATTGCGTGCTCCGTCTCCGTTGGCGTCAGTCAAAGAAAATAGACAGCCCATTCATGCGAAGCTTTCCACGTTCAAACTTCTGACACCCACATTTTGTGTATACGACTTTTAGCGGTCCTAAATTGAATCTAGGACTTGGGATAAATAGACACCCAACTTTTCTCCAGCTTCATTCACAAACTGAAGTTTCATACATTACCTAAGAAAAACAAAAAACATCCTCCCCCCGCAAACTCCCTTTCTTTTCCTGGTTCAATCCCCACCTTCCTCAACCCCCTCCCCCCACTAAAAAGGGTTTTCATTGCGGAAGAAAATGGGTGCAGGGAGTACTATCGTAGTAGTTTTTGTATTGGGATTGATTGCCAAAGTACTGATTGGAGTTGGCATCGCCTGGGGTGGCCGAGAATGGTGGAACAGATGGATGTCCCGGCGGCAGGCGCAACAATTGGTTTAAATCTACCGCCTTGCTCAGCCCCTGAGTGGTGGTGCTCGTGGCCGTGGTCCGGGTGGGGCTGCTTGAAGTAAATATAATTCTTTTGAATGTTTTTTCTGTTGAAAAAGGATGTGCTGGGTTAAATTCTATCCAACCTTAATCTCTCTCAAAAATAGAGAAGTGATGTTGCCCCATAGGGTTCAAGTTGTGATGCTAGAACTGTAATGTATAAAAACAATATGCATGCTCTTTTATGAATCTAAAGTTGTAGAACAAAGAGGACCAACAGAGTGGCAAGCAACCAATAGGACCAAGTTTCCCAAATGATCTTGCCTCTTCATTGTATAGTTGCTGTAAAAAAGTGTACCAAAAGTTGCAAAACATGACTCCTCAGGGGAAAGAAGTTGATTGATTTATAAAATATGACCCCAAAGTTTGAATCCTTACTTGTACTGCTTGATCGAACAAGTTGACAATCCTCAATTATCGGTATAGTTGTTTGAATTTGATCAATAGTCATGTTGCTCATCAATCCCATATAAGATGTCACTCTGACGTATATCCAATGTGGACAATGCCTTTGGAAAGTCACCAGGCTTAGGCAGGCCACGCAGTGAAAAAGGATTCCCTCCTAAAGAGCTCAGGTTCTTGAAAAGTTGAGTGGTGATCGACTTGAACTGTTTGAACTGAGACACTTGGATTGAAAGATCAAAAGGGTTTAATGCACTAGGAGCAATCGTTGCGCCACCAAATGCAAAATTTGATTCCGAATTCATAAGTAATTGCCATGGTGTCAAAATGGCATTCTGATAAGGCAAACTCAGTGTCTCAGTTGCATAAAACGTTCCAAAATTTAGCTATAAATCATGATCTGTACAATGTAGTTAGTAGTCACATAATTAGATGCATATTTTCTTATGAAGTCATGGATGAGACGGCTGTTACAGTCTTCCTGAGGGCTTCCTGAAGAATGTCTTGCCGTAGGGAGGAGGGACTTGATGAATTGCAGCAGACCTTGCTCTGGCGACTGAATTTGAGTTCCCAAAGTTGTAAATAGCGGGAAATGCACATCCTGATGAACCACCATTATTCAGAAGCCTGCCCCTTCCTATTTCCAACCCCAAAACTAGTAACCCAAAAACCAGTACCAACTTCTTTGATGTCATGGTTGTAAGTTATTTCTGAAGTGAAACCCCAAAGAACCCAACTCGTCTGTTTGGTGATGCAAAGGCCAACTTGGCTTTACATGGAGCAAGATTTCAAAAACTAAAGGAAAATTGGAGGAAAGACACGGCAAAACTTACATGTTCCAAACCAGTCGCTTTTTATCTAAACCCTGCAATTTTCACAAAGGGTTCAAGTAAAGACACTCTCCAAGTACGCACTCCAAGTAGGAAAAAATATGTGAACCGAGCTACAAGCAGCTACAAATGAGGGTATTCATATCTAGCTACGTCTTGTACTATTAACATTAGTACCTATGTCATTCCTTTATTTTTATTTTCAGGATTGGTACATAGACAATGAAAAGACAAAGAAATGGGTATTGAAGTCCTGCAGGAACCAAATTGCCTGTAATGTGTTTTATTAACCTCCAAACCTAATTTTTAGTAACTTAACATGTTCATGATAAAAAAAATCTTCTAATCTGAAATCATCTAGATTGAATATATCATTCTAGCGAAGGCCTTTAATGGCCCTACCAACACCAAAAGATTCAAAGCTCTTTGGATGAAAAATCTTCATTACGTAAAAATAGCCGAAAAACCTGATAATTTCATGTCAGAAAAGCATGTAAACATCCAATGCCAATTCATGAACATAAAATCAGAAATGAGATGATTGTTATGATTCATTACAAAGAATCTATCTGGTGAACAATGAAAGAAGAAAAGGGAAACAAGGGGGAAAAAGATGCATTTGAAGTCAAGCTATAAAAAGGAAAATCTTTTGTGCAATTTTGCACAGCCTGCCCAGTTCTATAAGGCACGCCATAGGTTTCACCGTTAGTTTTTAATGTTGCACAAATAAGATGTAAAATGACAAGAATATAGTATACCCTATTAATAAAAATTTTGGCTGAAAATCTAATGCTAATTGCTAAACCTTGCCTCCAGCATGCGTACTGTTTGATGTAGTTGTCGGGAACTCCAAGTGCCATTCACAGCTGGACATGGGAAAATGATTGTTGGCAGCCTCTTGCTTTCCTCTAAATGAGGGAAATCCGTGGTGAAGTGCAGACCACGGCTCTCCTGTCTAGAAAGGGCACTACTTACGACTAGCTTTCCACAGCAAAAGAGATTCCTCATTTCACAGACCTCAAGTGCTACTGCCGTTGGCTCCCACCCGTGCTCAAACAAGTAATTCTCCCATTTTGCCTCTAACTTCACTATCCTGTCCTCAGCTGTTTCCAACCTCGTTGTAGATCGAACAATTCCCACATACCGCCACATGATTAGTTGCAGTTCTTTTCTGATCTCCCTAGTCTTTCTCAAAATTTTGCCTATTACATCACCACCAAGAGAAATTGGCACAACAGGTCGCGACCAACAATTTGAAGCACTGATATCAAGTCTAGAGCCTTTCTTATGATCTATTGAAGGCTGCACAGCTCTTCGTGCAAAAACAAGTGCCTCGAGCAATGAGTTACTAGCAAGTCGGTTTGCTCCATGCAAACCTGTGCATGCAACTTCACCTGCCACATATAAACCCTGCACATTTGTCTCTCCCTCTAGCCCAGCACGAACTCCTCCACACATGTAATGAGCAGCAGGTACCACTGGGATTGGCTCACAAGTTATGTCTAGACCATGCTGAAGGCATTCAGAGGCTATGTTGGGAAAGTGGGAGAGAATTTTTTCTCTGGGTTTGTGACTTATGTCTAGTAGCACATACTTCTCATTACGTTTCTTAAGCTGGTCATCTATACTTCTTGCCACAACATCCCGGGGAGCAAGCTCAGCTCTTTCATCATACAGAGGCATGAATCTTTCCATGCTCAGATTATAAAGGATTCCTCCATCACCTCTGACAGCTTCTGTGATCAGAAAAGCATTTTCTCGGGGCTTTCTTGGTTTGACTGGAAGGCCTTCATCAGCCAGGGCAGTCGGATGGAACTGAACAAACCTGAGAAGTGAAATAGTTTTGCATCAGAGATTAGTAGGGGAGTTCTATAGCCATCATGCAGTGTCTCTTCCTAGAACATCAGCATGCTAGTGGAAGCTGATGAACATCACTACCAGTCTTCTGCAAATTCTAAATCTAATTAGTTTCTCACTTCATCATATCCTCACTATTCTACAAGCTCGGTGTCCCCTATCAGCTATGACAATAAGATAAACAATTTCATTTGTTGGATTTCATTTATTGTCCAATGCATATGCATAATCCAATGTTCTGCTTCTCCTACTATACATTGATGAGAAACAGTAATGGCTGCTTTGTAAACAAAATGACGAAGGCACTCACTCCATGTTAGAAATTACAGCCTGAGCTCTATGTGCCATAGCTATTCCATCTCCTGTGGCCACCTAGTAAGCACAAGCCAAAAATGAATAAGGTCATCTGTGACCAGAAATTCTCAAACATCAATAAAACGCCCAGAGGTAAAGAGGGAAAACCACAGGAGAACTCTGTCAAGAGGGCATTTCAATAGCACTTCTTAAATGCTCAACCACAGATGTTATGCTAAACAAAGGAAACTCCTATAGCAACTTTCAAATTCCTAGAATCTTGCAAAATATTCCACCGTTCAGGATATGAAACTTATAAAAAGAACATATTGGTCCTATAAGGTGGAATCAAATTTAAATGCACAAACTCAAGGGTGAAAATCATTACAACTAATAAATGAAAAAAAAAAAGAAAAAAAAAAAAAAAAAACAGAAAACTTCAATGTACCGAGGGGTTTGTAGTTGATGGATAGATGTGTCCAGCCCCACCTGATGCAAGTAAGGTCACTTTGGAAAGAAATCGTACAACCTAGGAAACCAAAAAGCATAATTTCAGCACAAGAAAAAAAAGAAGATTCATGGAGAAAAATGATGCCTTGTATTTTCGCAGAAAAATGTCCACAAAAAAAAAAGAAAAAAGAAAATGGACTTCTGCATTTGCCTCCTGTGTTTCTGTATTCAAAGTGTCAACACCATGACAAACTGTATCTGAGCCATCCTGCAAACACCAGTAACACGTCCAAATGTTATTCAAAAATTCTAGAGCTTTTGTACCATCCCTAAGATGCTTGTCAGTTGTCAAAGAGATAAAAACCACAGATCTAATGGACATCTCTACAATATAAAAATGTTTATATTCATAGTTAACCACAATGGAACTAAATGATAGTATAATGTTTTAGCAATATCAGCAAACTTACTAAGAACATGAATGACACGAGGACAACTTATAATCCCAAAAGATGGTTATAGAGAGTGACCTGAGATGTCAGCAAGTCTATTGCGAAATGGTGTTCAAACACAAAGATATTTGGATCTTTGGTAACTGCCTCCAATAGTGCCCTTTCAATCTCCCTTCCTGTCATATCAGCAGCATGGACAATCCTGTGATGAGAATGTCCACCTTCCCTTGCAAGATGCAAGTTCCCATCCTCCCCATGATCAAATGAAGCCCCCATTGCAATCAATTCCTTGACCCTATCAGGTCCTTCTGTGCACACCACCTATCCAAAAAAGAAGAGAAAAATAGCAAAATTTCATAGAATTCAATAGATCAAGCTATGGACAACAGTTAAGTAAACTGAAACAACCAACACTTGGCATCACTCACGCAACAGACCTAGGAGCAGCTACTTAGGGTGCATTTAGTTGTAGAAAATATTCTCTAATTTTCCATCTCTAATTTTCTTATGTTTTCCATCTCTAAACAAGAGAGTAGAAAATTTAGAAAATATGTTCAAAAGAAACGTACTTTTTTAACTTAAAAAACTGAAAAATATGTTCAAATATAATTCAGAAAGTAGGCTTTTATACCTAGCCATTTCCAATTAAATGAGCCCACCCACCCTCCGTGTTTTCCGATTTTCCAAAATTTGAAAATTTTAGAAAATACGAATTTTATTTATAATGGAAAATAGTAAAAAATAACCCTAAGTCTATTTTCTATTTCTTTTTATAAATTGAAAAACCGTGTTTTCTAATTTTCATTTTCTAAAAGTTAAAAAGTGGAGTATTTAAACACAGTTTCATCTTTTTAGAAAACGTTTTATGAAAAACACCATTATTTTTCACGATCAAATGCACCCTTAGCCGCTTCAAACGTCACAGAACTCTTAAATTCTTTTTTTAATGAAATCACAGAACTCTTAATATCTCCCAAGGACACCAGAAATTGATATTTGTTGGATCAAATGCATTACTCCCCATACCTTGGCCTCCATGTTTTGAGCCTTTAGAAATAGCTTGATTTCTCATAAAAGTACCCCACACCCCAACATGCCATCAAAAGATCAAGTGAAACCCACAAAACTTTGACACTTGACCAAGTTACAACTAGTTATGAACCTTACCCTGACCGTTTCCTCATCACAAAGATAAGCCCCTGCTACAATAGTGTCATGCATATGACTCTCAACTGAGTCAGAAGGGCATAACACAGCGCTAACTCCACCTTGAGCATAGTTTGTGTTGCTCTCATGAGGCTCAGCCTTGGTGATAACTGCCACAGAACCATGTTTAGCAACTTCAAGAGCATAACGAAGGCCAGCAACTCCACTACCAATGACAACAAAATCAAAATACTTGGTGGAACCATCGGTTGTGCATGATGCATTAACTACTTTAACTGGCTTGAACTTCACATTAATGGGAGAGATAGCGATGCTGTATCTATTAATACCTACAAACTTGGCAATCCTGTGTGACCTGGAAATTCAAAACAAAATTCATATAATGTTACACCACAACATCAACAAGTTAAAACCTTAAAAAACCCATAATGTTTGGCATGCAATTTGATCAAGAACAATGAGGCACAAGAGTAACTAGAGTATGATTTTTGGACAGTACTAATACTAGGGTAACTAACAAGATGACCATAAAATTTAAGCAATAAACAAAATCTTGAAATCACTTGTCATTGAACATTGTGGATGAAATATATTTCCTAGGGCACATAAGACCTGAGGAAGATAACCAAGGTTCTCGAATGGCATCGAAACCAACTGGAAATGGTCGAAGATCCATCAGTCACACGGAAATGGATTAACATTAAAATCAGAAATTTATGAAATTCACCATCCATTGATTGACAAAATAACGAGGCAAGATTTTCATGACTTACCATGAAATTTCATTCCATGTACATCTATTGAATTTGAGACTACAAACCCAAGAAGCCTGTCTGCGACCAAGTCCTCTGCAGCCCACCTCTCTAAAGTTCAGGGTGCTGCCACTGGCAGCTACACTTGTTGTCATTTCAGATCTTCACATGCACAATATTAACCTTGTACTTGAAATTAACAAAAAATAAATTCAGTTCATTTGAAATGAATTGAATTTTAGAGTTCATGAATTCAGTTCTAAATATTATTATTTACTAGATTACCTAATTCAATTCAACAATAAACCATAGTTGCATTAAAGGAATATCTATATAAAGAAAGGACAGTTCCAGGACAATCTCGTGAACATTTGCATGTCGAGCAATCAAATAATAAATGAACGCCCATAAAATCATGAAATTAACAAACTGATATTGACTGTCCACATGATTTAGAGATCAGGTAAAAGAAGTCAAGGAAAGATGAGGAATTCTCATAAGCAATTGAAGTTGTTGAGACTAAATGAACCATTTTTTACTATAAAATTCTGAAACTTAAGTTTGAAAGGAAAAAGGGAGTCATCATAACCCTGGATCAGCCGCACATTCTTTCAAGAAATCCTCCCAAGAACATCCCAACTCAGGCAGTAGGCAAAAGATAAGAAACATACTTTGCTTCCCCAAAAGAGAGGCAAACAAAATGCTTTTACTTACTTTGCTAGGAAAATCTTGCAAACAACACACAAAGAAAGAAAAAGAATGAAACAAAACTCCAATCTTTTCTTAGACTCTACATCTTACAGAATATACACACAAACAAAACGAGGAATGAAACATAAATGAATACAGACAGAGGATATGTTCCAGAAAAGGAGCCCTTTTCCGGCTAAGAAAAAACAAATAGCAAAAGCAAAAAAAAAAAAAAAAATGCATTTCCTGGATCATGAAAATTCATGTCAAAACCATGGAATACACCACACAACGTAAAAAAACAAAAATTTCAATAGGCAAAAGTTCCTTTCAGTTTCAACCCCATGAAAGAAAAAAAACAATTTCTTTTCCACAGAAAAACAAAAATCAATTACCCAATCTCTTAATGTTGAAATTCTAAAAGAACCAGAAATGCCAATACATTAACATCAACGAAAAAAGATAGCAAAATCCAGATGCAGAAAAGGGGGAAAAAATAATTTAGGCATGAAAAAAATCAAATGGGTATCATCGTACCTCACAAAAAATTGTTCTTTCTTCCCGGGGCACAGAATCTACCCACGTAAAAACCTTGTCCTCGTCGAACTTCAGAACCCAAAGTGAATCAACCAATCAACAACAATCCCCAGATATTCATAGAAGATGCTTCCTGCTTAGGAAGCGTTACTAAAGAAAGAAAAAAAAAAATGTATGAAAATAATTAGAGAATGAGAATTAGAATCTTGAAGAGAAAAGAGGACAATTGATGAGAACGAGAGAATCCTACATTCCCGAGGCGCCACAGCTGACTTCTTCCGCTCAATAATAACTCGAGGCTTCTCTGCGCCTGGCGCTTCTTATTAGCCGTAGGTTCTTTGCTCTCTCTCTCTCTCTCTCTCTCTGAGAACAGGAGGAGGGTTTGTGGGGTTGGCCTGTATGGGACACAGTGCTCAATCCTTTCATTTAATGGAAATTCATTTATTCTTTATTCAAATAGAATATGCTGACATATTACTCCCTTGCAATATAAAATACTAAAATTTTACATTATTTTTCTTTAAAAAATAATTTCATCCTATGGGTATTTACCTTTAAATTTGTATTTAAGATTTTATATCATTTTTAATATAAATTATTGTTTTCATTTACATTCAATCAAAAATTTATATTCTTTTTAAAGTTAGTTGTGTTCTATTTTTTTAAACTAGTAAATTAGACATTTAAATTTTAAAATATATATTATTTTAATTTTGATCTCTCATATTATTCATAAAAATTTTATACTGATTATCAATTTATTGTAATTTTTTTTTATTTGATTGATTCAAAATTTAAGATTAAAGATATTATTTTATACTATTTTAATTAATTGTTTAAATAGTAAAAGAAAAATGTAGATTTTGTTGTTTATGTTTGGTCAAAAAAGGCTGAGGAAAAACACACTCCCCAATTCCACAAAGCAATTTGGTGGGTCTTTGCTAATTGTATTGGGTCACTTAGATTCATGGACCAAAACCCTTTTCCTATGTGGAAGGGAAAAGGAGGTAAGGGGGACCTGAGGTGTGGGCTTATTTTGACCTCTCTTGCTACCATTGGCCAATAAGCTTTCCTCATTTTCTAAAGAGTCATGTATTTTTCTTTAACTTATCAATACATATTTTTTTTCCTCTAAAGGGGTTTCTAAGAGAAAATTGAGGTTTTCACCATTTAAAAACAACAAATTATAAGTTAAAATAATTTTATGTAATCTATGTATTGAATAATTAACCAAAAATGAAAAAAATATTATATTAATCTGTTCTATTAAATAAATTTATATATTATAAATACTGAAATGACTTAATCTGATAAAAAAAAATTAATATTAAGAATACTAACTTATTAGTTAACTTATTTTAAATTCAAAAATTTGTATTATGAATTACAAGTTATTAAATTTGTAATAATCTATTCACAAATGTATACAAGGAGAGAAAGAAACAAGTAATTGACAGATTGGGCACCAAGAGACAAGCAAGAGATGGAAAATTTGAAGGGGAACGTTAGGAAGGCGTGTCTTGTTAAACCCTAGTGGGAATGAATGAAGGCACGTTATTGGGTTGGGATTAGGAAGAAGGAGACCTACAAAGGCAATTTTAAGGTAATTTTGGGCTGGAAAAGGACATATTCAAAACTGAGATTTCTCGAGGAAGACGAGGTAGCTCAAGCTTAGCCGGGTAACAGAATGATGGGCCATTGTACGTTCCAAGCAGAAAGGAGCAATTTGGATACCACACACTGCGCAGACCTCATCTTTTGTGGGGGAGTGTATGCCAGTCTTAATCAATCGGGGCAACATCCCACTTGTGATAATTAATTTAATTTAAATTATTATTAAATATTTTTTTAAAAAAAAAACTTTCAATATAATTTTTTCATTTTCTTTATATTTTTTTATTTTCTTGAATTTAAGATCTAACATCATTTTCACTAAATCGATTATTTATTGATCTATTTTTATATCTAAAATTAAAAATATAATCACCATTGCTGGTTTTGCTTTTGAATTTGAAATGGGAATTTTTTTTAATGCATAAGACTCTCGATCTCAAAATTTTTTAGAAAGAGTGAATGACGTCAATTGATATATAATTTATTAGCAAAATGGAAAATTGGTAATCCAATGTTTTGCTTTGTCTTATTGAGTACAATTAAATCCTTTACTTTAAAATTTTGGTGAAATTGGGGAGAAGCGCAACAATTAATGAATTTATGGTTTATGAATTCTTTTAATTAGTTAGTCACTAAATCTTTAAAGAAGAATATATAAACCCTGTTAGGCCAATGTTAAAAAAATGTTAGAAATGTTGACAAAGTATAAATTTAGTATGAGACTAGCCTTTAAAAAAACAAAAAACAAAAAACAAACAAAAAACAAAAAACTTAGTAAGAATGAGTATGTATTAAGAAGAGATTATACACATTATATTAAGGAATTGTTTAGTTAAAGGGTAGAGATTTCATGAATGAAAATGAAACTCATATTAATTGTTTGGATTAATGGAATCGGAATGCAAGAATGTGAATCACTCTCAATATATAGATTTTATAAAATTCAAATAAATTATTGGGTTTCGATTGCCATTTCTCAAACTCAGGCCCTTCCATTCAACTCACTCTTTCTCCTCTCTCTCTCTCTCTCAAACCCATGCCCTTCCATCTCTCAACCTCATCTGCTCGATGTCGACGGTCACTTTTTGCCCTTCCACCCTTCCTTTCCACCGTTGCCACCACTACGGAGAATATGTGAACTTCTTCTCCCTCGTTCTTTCTTTCTCTCTTCCCGGAAGGTTTGGGTTTTGATTTTTATATTTGATTTTTTGATTTTCTACAGCCACCACCTCTTCAGGAACCCTAAGACCTTGGATAATTAGACATTGTACCCTAATTCAATCCTAAGACCTCTTATTCCACATCCCCGATCACCACAGCCATTGTCGCCTCTTACTCCACATCTCTGATTTTGCCCCATTTCTCATGTTTTGGGTTTCTATTCTGTTTCTAGGATTCGTGAAGAATAAGAGAGAGAGAGAGAGAAGAGAGAGAGAGTTGGTAGATTTGAAGTGAATGAAATCTGTCATTTTTTTTCATCATTTTGATTGAGAGGATAGTGTGAGTGAGGTTACTTGTTAGGGTTAGGGAAGAGGATATGATCTAATCTGGATCCTTTTTTTTCCCTATTTTGTTCTAAAAGTGGCTGTGGGTTGTGCCTATGCCTCCAGTGATTTCATTCAATTTTTCACCAAAGCCCAAAACGAAAATATAATTTGTGAAAATTTTTTCCAACCACATTGTTATTTAAAGGCCATTGATTTTTTTTTTTTTTACTCTCATAACTTGATTTTAAAACATTTTAGAAAATAAAATAAAATATTAATTTTAAAAATATTTTAATTTTAGAAAATAAAATAAAATTTTAAAAATATTAATTTAAAAATTTTTTATCAAGTGTAAAATTGACGATTATATGATTTTCATTTCGAAAAATATATAAATCAAATATCAACAATAATAATTATAACTATTTCAAAATTTGAATCAAACAGTTGATATCAGAATCCGATTTTGATTCTGATTTCGATTTCTGAGTACGAACTAAATGCCACCTAACTTTTTATAAGTGATACGAATTTAGTATGTCATAAAAAGAGACTATATGAATTGATATTCTAGTTTTAACATCTCAAATGATACTATGTCTACGTCTTTTTGGAAATAATTATAATTTAAATTCAATAATTCAGTTTAGAAAACTTAATAGTTATACTTAGAGAATTATTATTTTAGTTTTGTCACGCTTTCTATTTTATTTGAAGGGAAAAAGTCGTAAAACATAGATAAAGTATATTTAATCAAAAAAAAAAAATCATAAGTTTGCCTAGTACATTGATTATCAAAATTGAATGATTAGGATTAATCCATTCATGGATATGATTCCAACTGGATCAGAATCTGTTCAATGCTCCCTAGTTTATAAATAAATGAACTAAAATCGTAAATATCACGATTTAATTGTCAATCCCAAATTGGTAACTCGTTTTCTCCATTATTCTCTCTCGAACAGAAGACTTCAATGTTCAATGATGTCTACTCGTGATTGATGTTCTTTTCTTCGATGAATGATGTCCATCCATAATCAGTAGTCTTCGATTTTCTTCTTTGATGATTACTATCTATTGATAATTGATGATATTTACCTTTTTTTTTTCCCGATTAAGAATCAATGCCCTCAATGCTTATATATATATATATATATCTCTCTCTCTCTCTCTTCCTCATTTTTTTCATTGATTTGATGCGTGTTTGTTCGAGAGAAAGAGATGCAATCCAGCAATTTCTAACCTAGGGTAAAAATGTCTCTCAGGGATAATTCAAGTGGTAAAATTTTTTTATTTTTATTTTTTTTCTCTCGATTCAATTTTATTTAGTTGCATCTCACTGAAAAAAAAAAAAAGAAGAAAACGAAAAAGCCAAACCCAATCACAAAAGCACAAATTTGGGCTTTGCTAAACTGCCCAGCCCAAGTAGAGGCGAGATGGGTTTTGAACTTAATCAAAGACCGGACCGGTTCGTTTCCCCCCTGCGCAAGTCACAAATTAAAGAAAACCGGGTTACTGTTGTTAGCCGTAATTTCCCCCAAAACTATATCTATTCTCGTTTCCCACCGAATCCGGAGAAATGAAACAAACCTCTCTCTCTGTCTCTGTCTCTCTCTCGAACGAGATTTGAAAGTGTCACCGTTCTTGAGAGAAGCACGGAGTGTTCCGCGTCACAAGTCTCGCCGTTTATCTTTGCCTTCACTTCCTCACTCGATTCTCTTTTTCTCTTATCTCCCGTTTGATTTGAAACCCTAATTCAAAACTAGAGAGAGAGAGATGGGGAACTGGGTGGGAAGTTTGTTGTGGGAGAAAGAACCACCACCGCCAATGGTATTGGTCCCGCCGCTCTTCGATTTTCCTCCCTTGGCTGCTCGCACCAGGTTTGGTCAATTCAAAACCCAATTTTTGAATCTTACATATTTTTGTTTCCAATTGGTTTAGTAATCACGATAAGCCCTAGTTGTTCCTCCATTCATTATCTGTAATCTGCTTTTAACGTTTGGATTATGGAATATGGACCTAGCATTTGACCTGTGTTTGGTTGGAGGGATAGAACATGGGAAGGAAGAAAAGGGGGAGAAAAAGCAAGAGGGGAAGGAAGGAAAAGAATTGGTGTTTCCGTCTCATTGCTCGGCTACCGTAGTGCTTGGAATCAAAAATGCTTGTGGAGTTCAATTCCGATTCCAGTTTTTGTGGGGTTAATACTGATTCCCAAAAAAAAAAAAAAGTGGATTTGTAGATCATAAAATAATAAGTAATTTCTAAAATGGACTCTAGCACTGGGTCACGTTAAATGATAGATCTAGAATTGTTTGTTGCTTTTGGTGATTTGCTAGAAAGTTTCTAATGGTGTGTTTGAGTTCATGCAGGATGTTGGAGTCATCATACAATTTACTTTTTGGGAAGCTTGCACTGAAATGCCTTTTTGAGGATTACTATGAAGAAGCAAGGCATTTTAGCACAAGAATTATGCTAAAGCCCATTGATGATCCCCATGTGGATTTGATTGCAACGGTATTGACTGAAAGCTATCACTGTTCTCACTATTTAGTTAATTAGCTCTTGTATAAATTAAGTAATTTCACCTGAGTAAACTGCCAATCGCCTTTGAAGTGCAGAGACACATATGGATAGTAATAGCAGTAGGGTCATATGACTAATATGCAAGAAAGAAGTGTACACCATGGTGGGATATGATAATAAATTGTTTTATATGTGTATTACACTACAATTTTCTTCCTTTTAGCTTTCTTTTGCTTTGTGATCATTTCATATAATACAAATGCAATTTATACCATTCAAATCTAACTGTTCGTAAACTTCACCATTGACCCACAATATATCTATGGACTGCATCAAATACATCAAGAACAAGATCCATATAAATGTCAGAGACTCCCGAAGTGCCAGAGAAGTATTTCTAGGCATCTAGGACAATTTTATATGCTACATGGTGTTTGTTACATATGTATATTGTGAGAGCATTTAGTATTGGGTAAATTGCAAATATCAGACAGTATCCGTTTCTTTCACAGTTCCATGAATTTTCAAGTAACATTTGTAAAATTGATATTGATTCCTTGATAGCTAAAATGTAAATCATTATCTTCTTTGCATTGGTTTTATAGTAGCACTTGAGTGGATAATGTGAACTAATTCAACAAGGCGGATAAGATTAAGTTGCATATAGTTTGAATTTGACTTGATCTTTCCCTAGACTAGGTAGGATATTCTAGTTTGTTTACTCAAGTGAGATGGCCATGTAACACATATAAATACTTTTTTTACCATGAGTTCTCTTTGTGAATGATGATAAAGGATTCCAAAAGAGACTAGTTGTTTCTTTCTCTTAAATTTTTCAGGTTTCAGGCCCTCTTGATCAAAAGCCAGATGAGAAAATTGTAGGAAATGCGCTGTTTCGCTGGCAAAGGTAGAACATCTTCCCCTCCCCCCAATCTAAATCCTCAGTAGCCCTGTCTTTGAAACTTGTTGAAGCTTCTCTATTTATTGAATGATGGCTCAATGGTTACTTATGAAACAGTGATGTTGATGATCCCAATACATTTGTGGACCTTTTTGTCTCAAACTCTGAACCGTAAGTAAAACTTCATAGAGTATAATTCTACTTTTTTCTGTGTACATTTTCATTTTTTGCATTGGATAAAGAATATTCTTTTAATATTCTTGTTTATGCTTTAAAGAATTTTACAGATGAGATCCTGTGCTTATTACCCTAAATTTGGATTTGGAGCATTTGGTATCTTCCCATTCCTATCAAACAAAAGGTACAATATTTTTTTTTTTTTGGTGGTAAAACATGCTATGGAATCTTGAGTTGGTTTGGTATGCAAACTTGTTTTGTGCTTTTGCAAACATTTTATTTTGTTTGTGCCCCTGCAGGTTATCTTCTGAAGATTATGGTGTCATGGGGTTGAGGTACGGCTCAGGAAATCTGTCATTTGGAGCCACGTTTATGCCATTATCTTGTATGTAACCTGCATTTTTAATTTTATTGTCTTTTCTCCTAAACAGAAACATGGTTTACATGAATATCTTCTAACATTGACTTGTTTCGTACATATTACCATGCCTTTGTTACTTCCATAGACTTCTTCTATCTATGTGGGATCTCTTTTACTTTTCAACTCATGGTATTGCAATTTTTCTCTATCTTCTTTTACATCATCTCAATTTGCTTCTGCACTGCAATTTCTTGTCAATTAGTGGGCTATAATGAATTAGTGACCTACATCCTGTTCTATATACAGTTTACAGGTGCTGCTCCCTCTTTTCCTTTTATTTTTCTGGTAGATTTGTTTGGTTGAACCCCCCCCCCCAAAAGAGTCTTTTGTGTGGCAAATATTGTTTTACATATTCAAATTATTTGATAAGTTTCTAATACACTAGGACTATTCTGTCAGTGCCAGGAGAATTCCCAAAAAATGCATGGCTCATCAGCAAAATGGGAAGGTTAACTGTTGGAGTGCAGTATGAACCACAACGTAAGCCTTCTTACTGATTTCTTTTTCTTTTTGGCATCCTTTTCCCACGATGAGGCATTATTTGATTGTATTGTCAAACTTTCTTTGTGTTGCATCACATAGTTATACTATATATGTGTGGGCAGTATACTAGCCTCTATGCTAGAATTACTTTACAACTAATCTTTTTGAAGCAATTAAAGTGGGCTTTATTACCTCTTCTTTATACTACTATTGATGTAACTTGAGATTTGTTATTTGGAATCAACTTAGTTGAAATTCATAGGTTGGCCATACATGATGCTGTGGTCAAACAGTGTAATCATGTGATCTCAGAAATGTCTATTTAATATTTATCAAAAAGTAGAACTTTTCATTTCAGGTAATATGATCTGTAGATACTAAATTAGTATTCTACTGTATATTGTTAGGCAAATTTTATATGTTTTGAAGAAGAAAATATATTTGTAGAAGGTTAAAAAGGAAAATATTTTCTAGCTATGCTTTACAAATTCATTTTCTCATATAAATGTTGTTAAAGCTCATTCTGATAGACAAACATTTTTTTTGTGTTTGAAATTCCAATCTGAAAGGTTGTTCTATTTTTAGTTTTTTTTTTGTTTTTCTGAATTGAAAATTATAGGCAAGCCTTTTCTTTTGGGTGTTTAGGCTTGTGATTTCTAGTGTAGGCTGGCTGATGTTTGAATGAGCAGGGGTATCCAGTGTGTTAGTGGCTTTCGAACATCAAAGTTAAGTTATCATTATGGAACTATGTGGATATTGGTGCTGGAATTGAATGATTAGTTCTTTGTAACTTTTTAAAGACCTTTTTTTACTAAGGTGCTACTGGCCCTTGTTTTTGTCATACTATTCACACCAGCTTATATGTTGGGCATGGTGCAGTAAGCTAAAGCTATAGCTTCTCTTCAAATTCAAGAATACTTGGAAGCACATGTGAGAATGATTTTGAAGACATGTTTTTATATGTTCCATGCTACATTTGGTTAAGGCATCCTCAGCAGTAAAGCACAACATGGAAAAAAAATTATTTTTTTTTTCCTTGTCTTTTGGTTTTCCTTTTCTTAGTTGGAAGCAAGGACATTGCAAAATATAAGAATTTGAATAACTGGAGTTGCGCAGTTGGATACGGATTAGGATCAGTTAGCCCTTTGAGCCCATCATTCAATTTTAGTCTTGAACTTGCAAAAAGTTCTGAGGTACGCTTCTTGTCTGTTTATATCATTGTTCAACATTTTGGTTCAATTTGCATTGAAGAAAATTCAGTGATTTTTATTAATTTTTCCCTAATTTAGCTATTATGCGGTGCATTTTCCTTTAGTCCTTTAATGTATCCCTCTTGCTAATTGTTGGTATGGACAATGGGAATTAGGAGAGTTCATTAGAGAGAGGAAAAGCTTCTTTTCATTCTCAATATTTAAGTAGGAATACCCACTTTGTGACTTATGGTCATCTTTGCTATTTTGCTTTTGCCAGTGGTTGCAATTGCCTGGTACTCTTTACTTTGAACTTGTCTCTTAGATATTAAAAGATAAAATACGGAATGGTCATTTATATGCTGCTAGAACCACAATTAATGTGCACAAAGCATTTGAGTGAATTTCTTCAATTGTGTATGGTATTGGATTTCCTATTATGGCTAGCATTTGTCAAATTTTATTGGCAAATGAAAAGGATATAACAGCTCTGACTTGATCTCGCTTTTGGGTTAATTCTGTACATGCAAAAGACAGCGGTAAAATATCCAGCTGCAATGTCACTGGGGCATGGAGATTCCACGTAATTGTGTCTGTTTTTCTGATGAGTCTTTCTGTCTCTCGCCTGGCTTTTTTGCTTAGGAATTGGTTTGATCATGTTTCAAGTTATTTACTTGTCCACCTTTAGACGTCATGGCAAGTTTAACTTGTTGAAAATTTTTTATTGCCATTATGGATTAAGGATGTAAATCTATGAACTCAGTTTTCCTCAAGTATTAATACTTGTTTAAAGGAGCAGAAGATCAGAAATTTCGTACTTAAATAGCACTTTAGTTTACTAAAGGAAAAACATATATATATATATTAATGAGAAAGTGTAATTTTCATCCCCCTAACACCCATAAACACAAATCATAATGCTATGGACCGCATGTTATTTAAGATGCATCATACTTACCGTCATTTTATGTTATTTCTAACATCTATCATATCGTCTTTGATTAGAAGACCCGAAATTTAGTACTTAGACGAGACTGCAGTCATTAAAGGGGGGAAAATAAAAGAAAAAGATATTAATGTGCATGTGTTTTTCAGCCCCCTAACACCCATAAACACAAATCATAATGGTATAGACTGCATGTTATTTAAGATGCATCATACTTGCCATCATATCATGTTATTTCTGTCATCTTATAAACCGTTTTTGACTGCAGTTTATTGCTTCATTCTATCAACATTTTGTTGTCCAAAGGCGGGTATGCTAATTTCTTCCCTTATGTGTTCTCTTTGTTTTAATTTTATCAATTGCCTCTGTTTTGACGCATGTCTTCTGCTGCTTGTGGAGGTAGTTTTTATTTTATTTATTTATTTACTTTGAGGGGGTAGAAGAAAGAGTGAATTGGCTGCTTTTAGAAGCATTCGTTTCATCTGTAGCTTGTTGGCCATGACAACAATGAGAAGATATCAGCAATTAAGATAGAGGCTCAATCTAATGGCATTTCGTAGCCTCCGAACTGTCATTACATCATTGCTACTGTCTGAAATCCTTTGGAGTGGCATAAACTTTCTTCTGTAATTGCAGCTGTACACAATGAAGAAATTCTTATGACAAAATGTATGACGTTGCTTCTCCTGAGATTCTGTAATTTATGTTTTAAAAATTTGCAAATGCTATAGGGATATTAGGAAATAAACATTAGTAGATCTGATGTAAGCAAAGGAAGAGAGGACAAGCAAAGAATTTGTGCTTTTATTGCGAATGCTCGTTCTCATTCATAGTCTCATATTTTGAAGCCATTGTTATGCTGGTTGCTATAAATTTGATTCTTAGATTTTTTTTTTTTGGTTGCTTTGCCCTATAGGTTAAGAACCCATTTGAGGAGAATGAAATCGTTGGAATTACAAATTATATTGATTTTGGCTTTGAGCTAA
This sequence comes from Dillenia turbinata, assembly GCA_037126225.1. Lineage (NCBI taxonomy): Eukaryota > Viridiplantae > Streptophyta > Magnoliopsida > Dilleniales > Dilleniaceae > Dillenia > Dillenia turbinata. Next base: position 25,112,855 of record JBAMMX010000014.1, read on the forward strand.
AGTCGAGGTACTCTTGATGCTTTATCAATTTCATAGAAATGTAGTTTCCTATGGGGTTCTGATCACTGTATTTGTTCAGGGTGGATGACGCCCAGCTGTCAAAGACTATTCCGGATTCGACCTTCCATATAGCGGCATCTTGGCAAGCTAATAAGAATTTTTTGGTAAAGGTAAGAGAATTATTCCATACTTTGCTTCCATTATTAAAGTATAACAGAAGCAACAAATTCCACCTTCCATATTTTCACAGGGGAAGGTGGGGCCTCTCAGCTCATCTGTAGCTTTGGCATTCAAGTCATGGTGGAAACCTTCTTTCACTTTTAGTGTCTCTGGTACGTTTCTATACTTGTATTTGATGTATAGCTGCTTTTTTGCCTATTCTTCATGTCATCTAAAATAAGTTAAATTGTGCCTGAATTTAAACACTTTGAATAAGCTCCAATTATGGCTGGGGGGAGACACTAGGGGTTCCTTTACAGATTGAGGTGGTCCCAATACCTTTAATAGTATGTGAGAATATGAGAATAATATTATGGAATTCATAACTGCTTCTGATCTCTAACTCTAAACTAGGAAAAAGTGGATACCATTGATGTGGATTTGAGTCCACAGATATGTTCTTGGTAAATTATAACTAGATAATCTCTCGTTGACATGCTTTTGCGTAACTGTTTGAATCTGATCAAGAAATTTCCACAATTGTGTGGCAACAATGTCAAAACATCTTGATCTGATTCTATGTTGTAGTTCCTGAACCCCAAATTTAACAATATTGTCTTTTAAATTACAATTTTTGCTACAAATAACCAGGATTTTCTTAGCTTGGATATGCAAAATGTTTTGTGGCAGTCAGGTCCATTGAGGGCCATATCCTGCCTGAGCCTGATGGTGGCCAATTTTTTCTTATACACAGTTTCATAATGAGTTTTGTCTTTAATATTTCTCCTCTATTATATTTTGAACATGGTTATTCAATGAATCAGCCTTTGAAACATAACATAATGATCATCCAAGTATCTAGTTCATAATGTTTCTATCTTGTAGATGGAAATATTCTTACCTCATGTTGTTTATTTCTGTATGAATTTATTTATTTGAACTTATGGTTGATTAGAACATTGTCTAATTGAGTTGTCCATAGGTCATTGAGTTAGGTATAGATGCAAAATGCCCACCATAGTTGCCTCCTTTTGTCATATGGAGAAATAGTACAGCGTAACTTTTGGAAAGAGGAAAAAAGGAACTGAAGAAATTCCATTAGTGATTGATGTTCTGTGTACATGCAGCCACTCGAGATCGTACTGTTGGAAAGACTGCATTGGGGTTTGGCATTCGTGTTGAGAATCTTAGAGAAGCCAGGTTTGTCATAATAACACTTCATCATGACATAGCTACTGTGTGCGCCAGTGTGACTGATGATCTTATATTGGGGCAAAACTAGAAATTTATGTCAAAGGGGCCAAAGTACCTCATTTACTTGTAATTTTAGAGGCTGGTTTTTATTTCTTAGGGCGCAAACAACATTTGAGATTATAGATTTTGAAATTATATATACAAAATATTTTTCCTTTTTTTTTTTGGGGGGGGGGGGAGTGGGAGTGTTCTAATTTTGAAGAAGCAAACAACACGTGGGGTTATAGTTTTTCAAATTATGTATAAAAATTCTTTTTTCTTAAATTTTCCCCGGGGGCTGGGGAACTCCCGCACTTCGGCCGTGATCATATATATTAAAACCAGCAAGCCCAAGAGCATGCTGCAATGTTGCTGTCAGCACCAAAGAATCCATCTTTCTTTGGGAGGTTGTGCTGTCAAAGTTAAATGTGCTTTGCCTACTCATTTTTCCATCACCCCTCCACTTCTTGAGTTAATCAATTTGCCGACATGGTTTTAAGAATTCATTCGTATCTTTCTTATGAGATGCTGCCCTTGTTTTACTTGCAGTTATGAAAGGGCTGATCCAAATTTTGTGATGTTGACTCCAAGCATGGAGCATCTAGCAGAGGGCATGGTTTGGAAAATTGGGAAGAGACAAATGCTTCAGTCTGACGTATATCGTGGCAACTTTGATAGCTTACCAAGAGAGTTGAGACCCATTGATAGAATACAGTAGTTTCCCTTGACCACATATCAAATTCCAAAATTTAGTCATCTTCTAATGTCCAACTTACTCCACTTGCTTTTCCTCCATTTTTCTAGAGATTTCTCAAAGTTTACAATTTTGTGTTCATGTCATCCTGATGCTTGCCTTTGTTGGCAAAGCTGTACATATATTTTAATAAATGACTAATAATTAAAATTTTGAAGTTTCATGAAATTTGGAGATAAGTTTTGCTTCGAGGGCTGCTCGTGCTAAGTGTTGCATCATGTTGTCCTGTGGGGCATCTTTCAAGTGTTTCAATAAAATAAAAGAATTTATCATCTTAAATAATAATAATAATAATAATAATAAGGTGGGTTCCACATGACTCACTATTGTGATGCATCGGAACATAACCCCATTTTAAAATTGTGAAGTTCATTTCTAATTTTGTTATTTTAAAGAAAATAAAAAAAATATGTAGTCTATTTTTTACTTAATAAATAGTATTTATTTAAATTTATTTTTTAATTACTATATTATTCTGATTTAAAAGGAAAACCATTTACCTTGACCTTTCCAGATGATCTTGTTTTGCATTTGAGTCTCTAGTACTTTACAATCTTTTCCCCGTAGCTTCTTTATTTGACCAATATCCAGAGACTTTAATCGCGTAGCATTAAATTTTTTTAATCAAAATTCTGAATTCAAGTTTGAAAAAGAAAAAATAGGTATCGGGATAGTTAGTCCTTAAATTAGGATTCAAAAAATTCAAATCAAATTAATTAAATAATCTGAATATTGGTCGATCAACACAAAAAAATAACTTCATTCCTCCATATATGGTAGTTTAGGCTAAGCAAATGATCTATAGCTCAACTAATATCTCGAATTCAAATATCTTTTATGTATAAAAAATGATAGTTTTGGCCGATGAATTATTATTTAATTGTCACTATTTCCTTCCCTCTTAAAGGCCTAAATTCAACCTTCTTCTTCTTCTTTTCTTATTTTTTTAAAACATATATGGTAGTTTAGCATATTTTAGGAAATACCATCAAACTCTTTTGAATTGAGTGATCGAGTACTCTATTCCCTTAATCATAAATATCAAGTTGAAGAGAAGGTGGAGAGGAATATTGAAGAGAAGAACCAAAGTTCTTGTTTGAAGGTCAGTTGGATTGCTCCGCAAGATGAAGGTTTAAAACTGAACACAGATGAAGCTGTAAATAAAAACTCAGGAAGAGCTAGTGTCGGCGGTATTATTCACAACAGTGCAGGGGAATGGGTTGCAGGTTTTTACTCCAACATTGGAAAGAGTGGAGTTCTTCAAGTGGAGATTTGGGGTCTTAGAGAAGGGCTCTTCATGGCTAGGAGGAGGGGCCTATGTTTAGCGGAGGTAGAGTTTGACTCAGAAGTGCTAGTGAAGCTGGTGAAAGAAGACATGTCTGATGACAACCCTTTTGCTTGCATCATTCAGGAATGTAAAAAGGTTACGAGGGACTTAAGGGTTCAATAAATTGTTCATGTTTACAGGGAGGCAAATGTATGTACAGACCACAAGGCGACTTTGGGGCAGAGGTACAGAGTTAAACTTGTGGAGCTGGATGATCCTCTGGATTCCATCATCCCTCTGCTAACTGAAGATAAAGCAGGAGTTGAGAGGGTCAGAAGGAAGTTTTAGTTTGTTTTGTTCTGTATATTTTCTTTTCCTTTTGTTCTCGTTTTTTATAAAAAAAGGAAATCTCAAGTTTGAGTTTTGAAAATAGAGAAAAATGATTTGAGTGAGTCAATCTCTTAATAAGTGCTTAAACCAAATTAATCGATAAAATTTGGATACCGATCAATAAAAATAAAGAAAGAAAGAAAGAGCAAACACCAAAAGCCCCGACACAATAGTTTCGGGCCTAGGTGGGCCCTTGGGGGGCTTGATGGGCCGGTCGGGCTATGTCCATGCGTGCACGTTGAGCGAAGATCTGAACCATACAAAAATAATTTCAAAAAAATAAAAGATAGAAGAAAATATAGAAGAGGGCAATGGAATCGTAGCAGTTGTGGAAACAGTTATGGCTGCTTATTCGCTCATTTCTTCCTCACTCTCCCCAACTCTTTCCTCTCGATCACTCTCTACCAGAAAGCTTAATTTCTCTCCCTCCTCCAAATCTCTCTCTCTCTACAAAAACCTTGATTTTCTCTCTCCTCTTCTCTGCGTCAGCCGCAACGCCCGCGACGACGGCCAGACCTGTAAAAATCATTTCTCCTCGGCTTTGGATTCTCTGTTCGTTGTTTGCACTTCGCTTGCTCTCTCTTTCTCTCTCTTCATTGCCGTTGTCGATTCGGCTTCGGCTTTCGTTGTCACCACTCCTAGAAAGTTGCAGTCGGATGAGATCGCTACTGTTCGTCTCTTTCAGGATAACACTCCTTCCGTTGTCTATATCACCAATCTTGCTGCCAAGTCTCCCTCTCTCTCTCTCTCTCTTGATAATGTTGCTGATGAATTAGCGCTAAATATGATGTGGTTTGTTGATTTTGATGGGGGTTTTGTGGTTTAGGCAGGATGCGTTTACTTTGGATGTGTTAGAGGTGCCTCAAGGATCGGGATCAGGATTCGTGTGGGATAAAGATGGACATATTGTTACCAATTATCATGTGATTCGTGGAGCCTCAGATCTCCGGTAGGTTTTGACTTTTGAAATTTACTTGCCCTTGTTGCTGAGTTTTTCTGATTTTGCATTGCTTTTCTGATTAGGCGTAGTGCTGATTAATTGACCTGCTTCTTACTTGGTTTCAATTGGGAATTCGGGTCATCTATTGCAAATGTGTTACATTTTCATTGGCCCAATTCTTTTCTTTTGGATAATGGTGGATAACGGTGGCAACGTTAACTACTACCCCTTTCAACTGGTGAACCCATTGGGAACGGTCAGTAGCCCAAAAGCAAAAACTACTTGCTCTAGAAAGAACACTAGGAAAACCCTACGTGTGGACTCAAAACTTTCTCTACTGCAATTAGCGATGATTGAACCCTTGGACCTTGTCTAAAGAGACGTGCATCTCCTACCAGGTAATCTAGGATTTGGATGCACCCAATTCGATATATGCGTGTCATTAGATTCATCATATCGTTAGCTGCTTTGTAATCAAAAAGTGACAGGAGGATGGAGGGGTATGTGTGTTTGTAAGTGATTTATACCATTTTAAATAGGGTTTTTCTAAATTTTGACCATCTAGATTGTAGATGCTTAACATGTAGGGGGCTGGTTCATACTTTCTTTAGAAGACAGAATGTTGGCATTCAAATGGCACTTGCAAAATTATTGAAAAAGAGTGAACGAATCCTTTTTTCCCCTCCTGCTAATGCTTGTTATTGGTGCTAAACTTCATTTAGTTCTTATATACTGGTAGGACCTGTCCAAAGGATGGATGGATAAAACACATTGGGAAACTGTAAGGTGGTTCTAGATGTGTCATGGTCAATATGTTCTTTTGTTATCCATAAATGAACAGTGAAGAGCATAAGTAAATAAAATGTAATTGGGATCTGCACAATACAAAACGTGACCTTTATATTAATTATAGTTAATAAAGTCCTAATAGAAAGTTGTGACTGCAGTAGTAACATGTTTCCCCTCCAACCAATAGGTAGGGAGTTCAATCCCCCCCCTTCTCTCATTTAAGAGCCACAAAAAAAAGGCCAAAATGAAAGTACATTTAACATAGTAATATTGAGAGCGATACTCATTGATGGCTGTCTCAACACCATTAGAACTTTGGTTTGCCTCTCATTCTAAATTAAGCTTATCAAGGAGGCAAAGCTTATAACACAATTTCCATATCTACCAAGAGACAACTGGACACTACTAATTTTAACAAGGTTAACTATCTTCAAAACATTGTCTAGAAAAAAGGTATTCGCTTTTTGATCCTTGTGTCCTGCTCAAAGTTGTACGAGTTGGCCTCAGAAGATTCTTTACATCGATGATCGTGTCACATCTTTTTGTTCAGACAATATAATACATGGTTCTTCATATTTTGCTATTAATTTGGTACTAGTTGTTTGCAGGGTCACTCTTGCTGACCAATCCACATACGAAGCAAAAGTTGTTGGATTTGACCAAGACAAAGATGTTGCTGTGTTGCGTATTGATGCCCCTAAAGATAAATTGAGACCCATTCCTATTGGTGTTTCTGCGGACTTGCTTGTTGGGCAGAAAGTGTATGCTATTGGGAACCCTGTGAGTAAAAGTGTATCTTCTTTTAATGTTTTGGTTTAACTACGCTAGTATTTTTTACCATCTTTGAAATCAAGAGGAATTAGAATAGTTGCTTCTGCTGTTCTTCATAAACATCATTTTTGGTCTCTATCTTTCAAAAGCTTGTTATATGCTTGATATAGATTCAAAAATCACATATATTGATCCATACTGTAGATGACCGCCTGATTTTAAACATACTTCATTTTGGCCTCCAATTTTCAATTTGCTGAGCTTTTTTATGCATTTATTTTTGCAGTTTGGACTTGACCATACTCTTACAACAGGTGTTATCAGGTAATTTGTCCATGCAATCTTATCTTCTTGGCACATTGAATCAATTCACGATGTAGTGTTGCTTTAATCATTCCTAGGGAAGCTTTTAATTTATTTTGTATGCCCTTTTCTTTTCTTTTTCCTTCTTCTGGCATTGGAAATATTTATGAATCTAAAGCCTGGAAGTCGAGCAAAACTGGCAGAATAGGTAGATATGATGGTAATTTGTACGGACCGGGATTAGGATGATGTTGATCTAGCTTGGGGTTGAGTGGTAAAGAGAAAAGGACATGAAGGGAGAACAGATATTCCATGAGAGGAGATTAGGTACTCACTTTTTCAATGCTGTGTATCATTGTTATAGAAGCACATTGTTGAAAAGAATATATCCTGACAGACATTTTGTCTATGGAGGTAAACACATTTAAAGTATTGTTAATTTTCTTTTATGTAGCTTGGGGTGGGGGTTAGCAAGGTTTGCTGAACAATGCGAAGATAATCACAGTTCTGTCATCCCTGCTAAATAGAACAACCATGATAGCTGAGGCATAGTTAGTCTCAAAATCTATAATCTTTGTTTTTTCACATACCCCAAACAATACCGCATAAGGTAGTTAACCATCCCTACTGTCAGTACTTGTGCCACTAATTCTCTTTGTTATAAGATTTTTTACAATCAACATACGGCAAATCCAAAGGTACAACAATTAAAAAAAGGCAACTATTCTGTGTATCTGTTAAACTCATTCTTTCTTCCAAAGAGAAGGAATAAGGATTGAATCTTAACAGTGTACAGGGACATTAAAAGCAAACGTGGTACTATTTGCAGTTTAATTTATACATGGGGATCTTATACGCATCGCAAATAAGAGTGTAAATATAAATAACAGTTGACCTCTACTAGTTCACAATCCGGAAAGTTAGCAATTTTTTTCTTGGTTTCTCTTAAACATGAGGAGAAATTTTCTCCTAATCTAAAACCCAAGGAGAGAGAAATGAAATGAATGGAAAGCTATATGAGGAACAATATCATTCAAGAGAAAATATAAAGCAAGAGTGCAGCTCTTATGCCAGAGAATCATCAAATGCCTTAATAAAGAGGACCAAGAGTATTAATTATGAATGTTTATTGGTTTTGGATGAAAATCCAAATAGAATTGATGAGTTACTAAGAAGTGATAGCTTGCTACTTTAGCTGGGACGTGACAGAAAAGAAAATGTGCAGCTATAACATGCAGTTGGGATCTAAGACTTTATGCATTCACATGAATATAGTGAAAGAAATTTCTCACTTCCTAATTAAACTTTGGGGCCTTACTAACGAGGAGTTTTGGATGTTTAGAGCATGGTGGTATTCAATAGCAAAGTTTGAGGCTGAAAAACTAACACAAGGATCAATTTCAATTGAAATAAACAGAAATGTGTGAGTTTGTTAGTTATTAAGTAATGGTACATGAACCAAATGAGTCAAAGATCAAATCGAGCACATATCATGTGGCAGTCCATATGAGCAAAAAATCCAAAATCAGAACCTTTCAAGTCAAGCAATTTTTTTTTTTTTTTTTTTTTTTTTTTATAAATATTATGATATTGGTTACCACATAAAATTCAGTCAATTTTGTCTTGACTCGTTTGGTGTCTCTCGCATTATTCTAGTTATTTGGGTAAAATTAACAGGTTTGGAAGTAGGAAAAGGGACTGCAAAACTTGTTCAGCATGATTCAATTGGATTCTAGAGAGAATATGTAGCAAGTAGACCATAAAATAGAATCATAAGTGCTGATAGAAGTCATCTACTTTCTTTCGGGAGGTTGGCATATGTATGTTAGCAAAGAGATGCCAAGTCAAAAAAAAGTGTGCATTGTGTGCATACTTATCCGTGTGTTGATTAATTGCTTCTAATAAGATGTTGAATTGTGGAATAGCTGTCATTTTGAATAGTGAATTTATACAACTTTTCCAATTTTGGTTTTTCTTTATGGTTTAACAATTGAAGCTTTTTTGAAATATTAATTGGAAACTTGGATGCCCAACATTGAATTGTCAAGATAGTGAACGTGTCTTCCCGTATTCCTTTTGAAAGCCATAGTAAGCAGAATAAGGCATTAGGCTCTCTGGTACTTTGACTTTGTACAATGACAACTACTTAGCCGGGGCTTAGAAAAATATGCTCTTTTTTGTAAAGATCGGCATAATTCCTATTGTGAAGACAGACAGCAAACAGGAAAATGCTAAGCTTTCTGTAAAAGATATGACCACCCAACTATATACTTCCATATGACCTAGTTTCCCGGTGTTATTATTTTTGACTGAGACATTCTCTCTTTACTCTGTAGTGGGCTTCGCAGAGAAATAAGTTCTGCTGCTACCGGTCGTCCAATACAGGACGTTATACAGACAGATGCTGCCATCAACCCTGGTAATAGTGGAGGCCCACTTCTTGACAGTTCAGGCAGTCTAATCGGCATTAATACAGCCATATATTCCCCATCTGGTGCATCCTCGGGTGTCGGATTCTCTATTCCGGTTGACACTGTTAGTTCCTGTTCCTTTACAATTTTTCTTTATATTATTAAAAGAGTTTACAGTACTAATGCACTGGATCCCATTGTTGAAAGAGTTTACGGTAGAGATGTTGAATCATCTAGATTCATATCCTTCTTTGACATGATTCAGAAAGTTTTCCGTATGATTTTTCATTAATGTGTTATTTCCATTTTATCCAGGTAAGTGGCATAGTTGACCAGTTGGTAAGATTTGGTAAAGTTACAAGACCTTTATTAGGGATCAAGTTTGCTCCTGATCAATCTGTGGAGCAAATAGGGGTAAGTGGGGTGCTTGTCTTAGATGCTCCTGCTGACGGCCCAGCTGGCAAAGCGGTATGTTGGTCTCTAGTTGTAATCTTGTCTAGCTAATCATGGATAGTATTGATTTCATTGGTGGCAGGCTCATCTACTCCTTTCTCGTGATTTTTTATTCTTGTGCCCTTTATCTTGAGAACCTGAAAAAGTTTTTGTTCTCTTTTCTCTAAGTGGAGCTGATTGGCCTTTTGCCTGTAGGGCCTACAACCAACCAAACGTGACGCCTATGGTAGACTAATTTTGGGTGACATCATAACATCTGTGAATGGGAAAAAGGTCACAAATGGGAGTGATTTGTACAGAATCCTAGATCAATGTAAAGTTGGTGATAAGGTATGCTGCTGCTGATTCCTTCCTTTGCCAACCTCTTCTTTTATCTTTGCCATATAATTGGCACAGGTGATGCACCCGTTAACTGCCCAGTTGATAACATCGGTTGTCCCCAAGCATTCTTAGGCATTCTTACCATGTGAACCTGTTTAACATTTCATCAGTGTGGTTGATGTGTGCTTCAAACCTACACAGAATAATTCACCTTTTCTGAGCTGAAGCATGAATTCCTTTAATCTTCTTTCTATATTGAAATAACACAACAATACAAACAAATGAAAGCTCTTTCATTCCTGTTGTGCCAATACCCATGCCAAAAACTGCCAGTTTTCAAGCTTCAAGGTTGCTTACTGTAGATTGTGGCCAAGGTCAAATTTGTCCATACAGACAAAACCTTCATACTGGCAATTTGTAAATTTTCTGAATTGATCATTACTCTGTACCCAGAAATGCCCCTGCAAAATGCATCAATATGACATATTCAACACATTCCTAGAAATCCTTGTGCTAAAATATTCCCTTTGGTTTCTTATATGTTACCATGCTTGTATTTTCACAAATACTCTCCTTTCTGGACATGACTGAGCTGCTCGGTTTCTCAATTTTCAGGTAATTGTTGAGGTGTTGCGAGGTGATCACATGGAGAAAATCCCTGTAATTCTTGAACCAAAGCCTGATGAATCGTGACATTAGGAATGCAGGCATCATGTATAATTTTTTGTTGTTATACATTACTTGCATGGATAGCCCAGTGGTTACGTACCCTAATGTTATATGCATATTTTTCTTCCTATTATTTTGGGCATTATTCCACGAAGAAGGCCTTTGCACATTACCCATCCAATTTTCAACCTTAATTTCAAAAGTCATTTTGTCAAATGTCAGGTGTGAAACTGTACAGAACTCATGCTGGCAAACCATCTTTACCCTACCTCTATTTTTTTTTTTAACCATGTAATCTTGTGTTACTGGGATGAGCACTATGGTTAGTGGCTAGTGGGCTACAATGATGAGAATGAGATATATCATCATTGGGACAAAATGGGAGATGAGGCGTACACAAATACAGAGAAACTAGTGGACTTTGTTATAATAGTGCTGTGGTCATTCTCAAACTTCCCTTTCCTTTGGTTTGTACTTGTACCTGCAGTGAAAATTTTTGCTTAAAACATTTCTTTTTACCCTTTTTCTGGGAAATAGTAATGTCTTCATTAATTACATGAGTTGACCCTATTTTTCATTTGGAATCCTATGTTGGGGATCCTCTGCTCAATGGAAATTTCTCTCTTCAGAGATTGACCATGGTTGTTGTGACCTGGAATATTGCTCCTTTTCACCATTGTTAGGTGCATTAATGCAGTCAATGCCAACATCTTACCCATTTGACTTGAAATGCCATGGAAGAAAAAAACCTTAACAAGGAGAGTGTCTGTGTTTTATATTTAACTATTATTATTTTATATCCATAAAATTATAAATTTAAACTTATTTATGATAATAATTTACAGACTACATGTGCGTAATCTAAGTGGGTGCCTCTATGTTGATGTCAAGAAAATCTATTATGCTATTCGTTTCTTTTAGCCATTTTTGTCCAATAATGCTAATAGGATAAAAGAAAAACCACAATTGCCGGACTGGCTCCTATTCATGCTCCCTCTGGTTTCCACTCGTCCTGCGATTTTCATTTTGAGTGCAAGAAAATGTGTTGCACGTACACCCAAGAACTACAGGGGATTTGGTAAGGAGGATAGTTGCCAGCACATGCAGTTGTCCGAGAGAGAGAGAGAGAGAGAGAGAGAGGGAGGGAGGGGGGAGGGGGGAGGGGGGGCCAATGGGGGACCAGGTGATGACACACCAAAGTCACACAGCTGCAACAAAATAAACAGTTTAATATTGGGACTGGGAGGCTCCACCTACAGATCTATCAATCGATATGTTTTAGGATCACTCGGACCTTGTCTCTGAACCCACTCTTACATTATTGCTGCTGAGTCCTTTTCTTGTTTTGTGGTGATAAGTTTCTTAAGAAGACATAGAAAATAATATACTTGAAAATTTTGATTTCTGCTTACAGAACTTCATATATATATATATATATATATATTTTCTAATAAAACAAAATAGAAATAAGTAAAATTTGATTATACTTTTAGTTGATAATATATCCAACTACTACGAAAATTATTTTTAATCAAACGCGATTACACCTCTCTCTCTTCCCCCGCCCCTCGAACTCTAATCAGCTCTCCCACTAAGACCACACTACCGTAGCCAAATTGAAACAACTAGGGTCAGTGTCATGAACAAGTCCACAACCATGAGGAAACATGCGCACCAGAAACTTGAGTTGTCACTAGGAGACTCTGGTAGAGATTATTTTGTGTGAAAAAAACAATCATGGTTTCTTTCACTCTTTGTAATGCCCTTTTCTTGTCATAATTCTGCTGAACCTTTTATGATTTGCCAAATCTCTTAACAAAAATGTGTGCTCGACCTCACTATTCAGATTCACATGGTAGTCCTGTCATATTTAGGTCATGCCCTTTTCACCATGGACTCCACGATATTGGAAAAAAGTTGGATTCTCAATATGAAATGGCGTATACCATGGATTCGCACCATATGGTATATGGTGGTTGTCATGTCAAATGGAAAGGAAGTAGGGTTTGTCATATTTCAGTACAAAAAGGGAATCCACAGTACTGAAATTAGACTTCACATTTTGTCTTTGGAGTGGCATAGGCTTGATGCAAATTCATGGGAGGGTAAAAGGCTAGCTTGTACCTCCTTGTATAACATTAACCTGCTTAATAATTGTACTGCATTTGGACAAAATGTTGTCTTTCTCTTCTAATATCATTCCAACAGTACCGTAGTTGGACCACCTTTTTAGTAAAAATTTGCTTTTGGTGTTTCATCATTGTCTCAACCAAAGGAAAATGCCATTGGTTGATAGGTCTACAAATAATTGAGTTCGACCATTTTCTGAGTAATCAAAGTTGAGTTGAATCGAATGTTTTCCATATATCAGTATTTGAATTTTGAACTGAGTTAAAATATAAATAAATTTCTAAATAAATCCAAATCATATATTCAACTCAAACTATTTAGAGGCTCATTTACAATTTTAATCATCTATACGTGTGTGTGTGTGTGTGTGATTTTTTATATATAAAGAGGGTGACGTATGATGCAAAGATAGAGTTACTTTTTTAGTAATCTCGAAATTATGGATTCGAGACGTGAAAATAGTTTTTTTATAAAATATAAGAAGAAAGTTGCGTACATATATACCTACTCTTCTCTTACCTCACGCTAAGTCAGGAAGTATTTTGTATATTGGGTGAGTTTTTTTTTTAATATATTTTTTTAACAAAACTTTCTAATATTCATCCGTGATTAATTAAATTAATACCGCAATGACATGTATCTAAGCCAAAAGATAGTTGATGGAGAAAACTCAGTAATTGAAGGGTACTACAGCTAGCAGTGCAACTCCAAGTGGGGATAACATGCATGGATCAATTTCTACTGCCAAATGGGAAAGCATGCAGTAAAAAAAGAGTAACATAGGTAACTATCATGCAGTTGCAAAGAGGGATAATTTTGTTGACAAGTCACATCCTGGAAAAACCCTGTAAATTAATGCAATTTTAACTATTTCTAGGTACTGAAACCCATGCAGCATTATCTTAGCAGAGTCTTGAGGGAAATTCAGAACAAGGTGACCCCATTTAGATGTTGAATAGTTGGACCTCCTCAGTTCAGTTGTCACATTGTCAATAAATTTTAGGGTAAGGATGCAGTGCAGGCTGAGTAATTGAGATATTTAATATTCCCACCTGTCATGGACATTTGGTAGGTGGAAATGGATTGGGTTTATAACTTATTATAAGCATCCTCAAAAAGGGGTCAATGTGTTTTGACTTTGTTCTACTAATGAATGGATTACTTCTTGCCTTTTTTCCGAATTTGGAAATTTCATATTTGCAATTTGCACACCACATGTTTGATCTTATGCACTAATTGACATTTAATTAGTTTGCCCATAAAGAAAGCCCTGCAAACTGTGCAACTTAACACTTAGTTTTCAGTAAGTTCAAACCTAATTTTCAATTTGATTAGTCAAAGTTTCTTTTTGTTATTGGATTGTGAAAAAATAGATAACAAAAGAAAAATGCTAGTAAGAAATGTAAGTAGGTGTCTGGAGGATAGTTCAGTAATAATAGTTTTACTCTCGATTTTATGATTTAGAATATAATTTTTATTATAATAAGAAAAAAAATTTCTATTTCTATAATAGAGTTAAGATAGATTTTTATTTGAATTTTTATTATATTACTTTTTTTATTCACATGTAAAAAAACCCGTACAAATATAATAAAAATATCCTAGAATCTAAAGTACCGCAAAATACTATGTTTTTGTTGTGATGCAATGCTATGTGCACGTAGGAGTTCTGGTTATCTCCACCCTTTTTGTACTTGCATATGAGGGGGTGGGCACAACACCCCACCTCCTGAAATTCTAATTTTTTAAGTCTAATTTTAAAAATTATAACTTTAAATATATATTATATTTTATTTTGTAATATAAATTTTTAATTTAGGATTTTCAAAGGACAAAAAGGAAAAGGAAATATTTTTGGTTGAGGAGCTATTGAGATGGTGATATATGAGCGCTGAGTCATACAATATGCAAAAAGAGAGGAAACTTTACCACGAAAACTTTTTAATATAAATATTTTTTCATTTTGAAAATATTTTCTATTTTTGAAATATTAAGTTAATTTATATTTATATAAAAATTTTTATATTTTTATAATTACATATATATTTTTATAATTAATAATTTATTTATTTATTTAATTATAACTATAATTTTTTATATTAATTATCTTATAATTAATAATTATATATTTAATTATTTTAAATTTTTATAATAAAATATGATTATTATGTTATTTTTATAAATGTTTATATAAAAATATTTATATTTTTATATTTATTTATTTGTTTATAATTTTTTTATATTTTTATAAAATACCATTTTTATCATTTTATTTTTTTTTTTGTTTCCGTACAACGTGAGTCATAACCCATGACTGCTTGCCCGCGTAAAGTTGACTGTGCTTATATTAAAAAAAATAATAATAATAACACACACTCACATACAAATACGGTAGATTAGGCAGTAGCAATATCGTATCAAAAGCATCTTTTGCTTTTCTTTGACATTAAATTACAAAGTTGACCCTGAGAGGTATCACTTCACAACAAGGTCATTCATTTTCTTGGACAACAGACTCGTGACTCCAATCATCAATCCCCGTGTATAAAGAGCACCACTGGAAAGAACTTCAGTTTCAGTTTTCGCAAACTCATCTCTCTCTCTCTCTCTCTCTTATCACTAAAACAACTGCAATGGAAAGAGGGAAGCAGTATAAGAAAAATCTGTGGACAGTGGAAGAAGACAGAATTCTTATGGATTATATAAAGGTTCATGGCAAAGGGCAGTGGAATCGCATTGCTAAGAGAACTGGTAAAGACCCTTTTCTTATGACCCTTTTTTCTTCTTCATTTCAATTCAAGTCCTAATTTGCAAAACCCAGGTTGAAAATGTTGGGCTTTTAGCAACTGGTTGTGGGTTTGGCATTTTGAGTATGGAAAATGAGTTCCTCTCTCTCATTTCAGTTTAAGTCCTCATAAGGGGGGGAAAAAGTTGAAATTGTTGAATTTTTTTGCAAGTGAGGATGTGAGTTTTGTATTCTGAGCATGAAAAATTGGTTCTTTCTTTTTTCTTTTCACTTCTATTTTTGTGGTCTTTCTCTTTTCTTCTCCTTAGTATTTCAATGTAAGTCCTAATGAGAAGAACCCAAGCTGAAATTTCTGAATTTTAGCAATATAGGATGTGGGTTTACAATTTGATTGTGGAAAATGAATTCTAATCTTTTTTTTTTTTTTGGTGATGGGTACAGGATTAAAGAGATGCGGCAAGAGTTGCAGACTGAGGTGGATGAATTACTTGAGCCCAAGTGTAAAAAGAGGAAATTTTACAGAGGAAGAAGAAGATCTCATCATTAGACTCCATAAACTACTAGGAAACAGGTTCTTCTTCTAATTCTCTGTGATCAACTAAGAAGAAAATGGATTTTTCTCTTTGGATGCAGGATGCTGTCTAAAATGTTAAATTATCTAATTTTGTGTTGGAAATTTAGGGACCTACACCTTATGGAATAAAAATGCTTAATCATGAGTGGTAATAGACACTATCTACTTTTTTTTTTCAAGTCTTATAGTCTCTTGGATTTGTGGCAAGTTACTCTTATCATGGTTTAGGCCTTGGATTCAGTAATGTTCCATGATATGTGGTAAAATCTTCTCATTCTGCAAAACTTGGTGAAGTATGTTGTACATCAAGCTAGTTACCATGTAAATATGGTAACACAACTTGACATTTTGGAAAATTTGGATCAAAATTTTGGTGAAATTTCAGAAAATTTAAAGCCTGTGGCTATAGTTCACAAGGTTCATTTGGATTCTTCCCTATTAATGTTGTTCTAATTGTTCTAGCTAAAATTTCCTAGGAAGACTAAGGCTAGGAACACTGGCTTGTGACTCTGGCTATGGTGAAAAATGTCTTTGTCTACATCTTCCTAC
This sequence comes from Dillenia turbinata, assembly GCA_037126225.1. Taxonomy (NCBI): domain Eukaryota; kingdom Viridiplantae; phylum Streptophyta; class Magnoliopsida; order Dilleniales; family Dilleniaceae; genus Dillenia; species Dillenia turbinata. The sequence continues at coordinate 25,129,314 of JBAMMX010000014.1, forward strand.
AAAAGTAATCCATAGATTTCCAAAATCCTAAGTACAGATTAAGTATGAATTTTAGCAAAAGAGGTCCCAACCGTACTTTTAAATCTCGAGTGAACCAGTAGTCAAAATGTTACCTAGCATGATTGAGAGCAAGAATACAAAATAGTCTCCCGGTGTATATATGCTTCTGCAATGACAAACAAGTGGAGTGTGGACAACCAGTAAAGCCTGCAAGGATTCTCTTTCCGTTCTCGGAGGATCTCTGACCTAATAAAACTTCCTCTTTTAATTTATTGTACATTAGATGTATAGCTGGATCCTTAAACAATAAATACACAAGACATGTTGATTTGATTTGACAATGTTGGATGGTACTAATCAGGATCAGAATGCAATTTTTTCCTTAATAATTCTAGGTGGTCTCTAATTGCTGGACGGGTGCCGGGCCGAACAGACAATCAAGTGAAGAATCACTGGAATACTTATTTGAGCAAAAGGCTTGGGATCAAGAAGAGTATTAGCAAAGTGAATGCTTGTTCAATAACCAACTCTAGTGAAGCAAATGCATCGGAGCGTCCTGAAAATTCTCATCATTATTGCGAGAGTGAATGTGTTGATCCTGAGTTGAAGGTCAATAACGAGGGAATGCAAGAAGCTGCTGAGGCATCGGAGAGCCAGCAGGCGATGATGGGTGAGGGCTGCCAAAACTCACTTTGGCTTTTGGAGGATTATTCGGATTTCTCTGCCCCGTCTCTAATGGATTTCTTAAATGATTGTAATTTTGATTTTGCTTGGCATGAACTATAGTCTTTTCGTTCCTTTTTGTAGTGAGGAAGATCCAAATAATTTTGTATCTAATTGGATTGATAATCTTCTTGTTAACAGACTACTTTTGAGAAGAAGGAAAAAAAATATATATATATATATATATATATATATATGAAAAAAGAACCCTAGTGTTCTACTTTTTCCCGAAATTGTGAATTTTGATGGACCTGACTTGATTATTGCTTGAAAATTTGCCTATGAATTATAAGTGTCTCATGATTTGCCCAGATGCTGAAGTTGTTGAGGACCACCTTTGATCATCAGAAACTAGGAATCTGCTTTCCTATGTGAATGCAATCATCAAGTGCATCACTTTTCTCTTTGTTCTTGGTAGTATATTTGAACTAAATATTTTAGGTTACTCATGACATCTACTTGCCTAGAAGTAGACTGAGGACATTCATGAAAATTGTTTTTCTTGTTAAAAACATCCCAGTTGGATAACAAACCTGCACTGTCATCCACAAGAGAGAAGAGAGAAAATTATGATCAAATTGATCAAAGAAAGCAGAGGGAAGAGAAGAAAAGTTGTGACAGGGTGGCAGTAATTAATAGGCTTGGTCAATGTCCTTGTGTAAAAGTTTTAGGTGCAGATCCCAATGAGTCCCGCCAATCAACAAGGACACTCCACACCCGTAAGAGTTGGAGAGGCGGTCACAGTCAGTGTCTGGTCAGCTGGATTAAAGAGTTGCTCTGAATAATTTCGGCACTCAAAAGGCACTCCCTAAAAGCCTTTTCTTCTCAAGCAAGTGATAAAAGTTCATCAATTAGCTGTCCTTCCACTAAATTGAAAGTCTGCAACAGGACACCATGAAGGGATAGAAGTTAGCATATCTCTAGCATCTGTGAAGGATTCTCAAACTTAAATTAATTGCACCATTGGCGGCGTGATGGTAATGGAGTCTTATTAATCTCGAGAGTCGCCACTGATCATACACCTTCACAGGAAAAATTGCATGGATATCTGACTGTTGTATTTTATTCTTTTTTTTTAATACTTAAACCGATCGATATTTATAATTATATTCTAATATCTGATTTGATCTTCTGTCTTTTTTAGAGAGGTATTTTTTAACGTAATTTTTTTTATTCTCAATATTTAAACTTAAGTCATAATTAAAGAACTTAATACATTTTCTATTGGGTCAACTGTGTGTTGGTATCTATTATATTTTATTTCCTTGATAAGTTTATTGTTGCTATTAAATAGAAGGGGTATCCTTTATGATTATCAAGATAATTCTAATTGTGAGAAGGTGGCGGCCCTGACTAAATAATATCGTGGGATAAGGTATAGTGTCCAACCATTGTGGTTGGTTGCCTTTTGGACATCTAAGCAAAATGCATATGAAACTCTTGGACCACTTCAATGTGGATTCACTCTAATTCTGATTCAAGCCAAAATGGCATATGCCCCAATCCTTGTCTACTGCACAGTCAGCTATTCACTGTGGCTCTGAAATTGTGTTCAACTGAACAACCCAAGACATAACAAAACCTTAAAACCAAACAACAATGGCATAAGCAACAACGCAGACAGCTCAGAAACAATGGATCTTCCATTGAAGGCAACAGAAACAACAAAGGATCTTCCAATTTAAATCAGGTCTGCAGATGGGCCTAACTGTAAAGATTCCTTCATTGCCAGAGTATTATCTATACAAGCTTCTTGGATTTTTCCTAGGAGTGATTTTTTTAATGTCCAGAGCCCTCGAGAAATGTTAGAACCTTGTTAATGTGTTTAACTCCACTTCATGGATGAACTTCTACAAAAGTGAATGAGAAAAAACTGTGTAATGCGAAAAGAACTTATATTGAGAACTGCAACTAAGTGATTGTAGAAAGTTAATGCGTTTCAGTGTATTTTGAGTTGACGTATCTTAAAATTTAAAGCTGGAGAACCTATGGATGACATGGTATACAAGTTGGCTATGGTAGACCGAGTGTGAGAGATTAACATACTAAGAAACCCAACTAGCAAATTATGATTATAGCAAGAAAATTTTCTTCTTTTTAATTATTATTCCAATTTCTACAATCTTTGGAGTCATTTTTCAAACTACATACTGAGGGTAGACATTAACTTGGCTTCAATAATCCAAATGAAACATAGTTTACACAATGAAGAGAGCCTCAATCTCTGACTTACATTGAATTGAATCCCTAGAGCTTCCAGTGCAGTATTGTGGCAACATCTTTTACCTTCCAAAGACAAAAGGAAAAAGAGAAGTGCAGGTGTGAAACAGAGAGACCATATGAATCAAACCTTCTCTTCTTATATCATCTCAAGAGAAGTAGAGTTCATATTCGTACAACGAGAGCAATATGAGCTGCTGATAATCTTCAATTTACATAATTAATTATCGATTATTGCTCATGAAGGTTAAATACAAGGTAGATTGAAAGGAGAAGAAATGGTCTTGGAGATTAGAGATTGAAGGGGGTGGGGAATCACTAATGGCAGTCGATGTTTTCATACAGAGACTGCGGTCGTGAGGCCAAAGTCCAAACTCCACAGCTCGAACGACCCCTTCACAAAGTCATAGTACCCGCCCTTGAGTCCTAAGGTTTTCTTCACCAACCCATCTCTCACAAATGGATAGGTGAGCAGATTTCCAAGTGAAACATTCACAGCTTCCTGCATTACTTATAGATGTCATTCTTCCTGAAACTTTGGCTAAGTAACGAAAATTTGCAGTAAAATAATTAGTCATCATAAGCAAATGAGGAAAAATCAGTGCTTACCTTCTCACAATGAGTGCATTGTTCTGGTAAAGGTGCACTGCCACACTCGGACAGCACTTTTGCCTTGGCGGGCTTACCGATTCTAACCCAGTCCTCTATGAAGTCACTGCAGATTCATAATTCAACAAAATTGGCACATGTAAATAGAAATTAGAAGTGAACCAGCATCAGAAAAATCAGCTCCGACTTTTTTTTTTGGGGGGTGGGGGGAACGGGAATGCCTGATGAGGCCTTACGTAGAGTTGGGTCCTTCATCAGGGAAAGTCATGAGACCCTTAATCCCACCACATGCACTGTGCCCGATCACCACAATGTACTCAACCTGCACCAAGTAAGCACATCTAGCTCAACCTCTCTTCCACAAGCACATCAATAATACTCCAAGCGAAAATTTTCTCACCTTGAGATGCAGAACTGCATACTCAACAGCAGCTCCAACACCTGCATACTTGGTCTGCAAAATCACAGAACGACAATAAAAATTATGGGGACTGACCAAATTATAGCAAAAACAACATATGACTAAGGAAAATGGAATTTTAAGATTATACCTTGTTAGAAATAAACAAGAAAAGGATCACTGTAATATGTATACATTATATATTATATTTGCCAAAATATAAAATCCTAACTAAACAATATAACAATTGGGCTTACTGGGCTGGACCAAAAAGAATTCGGGTCATCATAATATAAAATACCTTATCAAAGGGAGGGACCATGTTAGCAACATTACGGACAACAAAAGCCTCTCCTGGTTGGAAATCAAGAACATGCGATGGGCACACGCGAGAGTCTGAGCATGCGAACACCATAAACTGCAACATTGAATTAACATTCAAAAATTCGGTTCAATTAGGAAAAAACAAAAATTCATATCGACCCGTGATTCCAATTGTGTTACCCTTGGACTCTGACCCTTTGCAAGCTCACCATACAATGCTGGATTTGTCCTGCAGAATTTTGAAAAATAAAACAAAAAACCTCAATTAAATATCTTACATAGTACATACATACACTACTAATCTAGTCACATACTAAGGATTAGAGTATATGCACATACTCATATTTTTCTCTCTTGAATTTGACAAATCCTGTTTTGATCCTATCAACTGGATCAAATGATGGTTTGCCATCAACCGTCTGCAGTTGAGCAGTAATCTGCCCGATTTTGGCAGCTGCTACTGGTCCAAGCTCCTGTTTCTCCCTGCAATAATTTAAGACAATTTAGTACTTACAAAATTTAAACATCAGACACGAAAAATGCTTTGAATTAGTTGAATTATTAAAAGTCGTGACAAGAAGGAGAGAGATCAGCCTGACATATAAGAATATATGATTAATGGAAAATACCTGAGGAGTTTCTTGAGACCTTCTATGGCTTGGTCGTAGGATTCACCCATGTCTTCTCTCTGCAAAAATATGAGTTATGGGGTAGACATAGAATAGATTACTCAATGAAATGAAGAGAGTTTCCAAATGGGGTTCCGAGAATTTCGTACTTGGTACAGTCGGTTGTGAGAAAATTACAATCAAGATGCTCGATCGAGTCTAGAGAGAGAGAGAGTGGGGCATGAAATGAGGCATTGCAAGTGCAACTATTGGGATCATCTTAGTATTTGTCAATTTGTGGAGTTTGTGATGCAGAATCGGACAACGTGTGAACGATGTTTGTTTGCTCATGTTACTCCAGTTCACGCGCATGGCGCTCGCTTCGGTTAGTTGTGTCCGTGTCTTATCAACCTTCCACTTGTCTCCCCCTACATGGTAAGCCTTGTCCTTTTCTTTCTTTTTTCTTTTTTCTTTTTTCTTCCAAGGAAGGTAAAACCCTAATAATAAAAGAATATTACCAAAATAATATTTAGGCACAAATTAAAATAATAAGTTAAACCCCAAAATAGGAACAAACCCATTTGAAATATTGGGCAAAATCATCATGAAAATCGACAAAAGGGTAGAGAAGCAAAATTTTCCATTATTCTTCATGATATTTTGATCGATCATTTTATCATTCTATTCTCCGAAATGATAGAATAACATTGCTAGCAAAAAATTAATAAAATATATCCAACATTAATATGCCACAATTTTATTGGTCTATTTTTTTTACAATTATATTATGCTATATAAAATTTTATTAATTTTGCTAATATTAATTTTTCATAATTTTATTAGGCTATTATTTACTTATTATTAATTATGGTCAACTATCATTATTTTGGATGTCATATGGACTAAAATGTCTCTCACAAGATATAGAGAGAAATGTGGGTTAAAATAATTTTATATTTCACAATATACTTTGGCTTTAAAAAGAAATAAAAATGGTGAATGAAAATAAGAGATACCTTTTTCTATAAAAAGAGGATCAAATGCTATTTTTTTATTATATAGCGATCGTAAAAATTATAAAAATATATATATCCATAAAAATTCAAATGTGAGAAAAGATACTTGAGTAAGAAATTTTTAACACTTAACGTTCTCATGAGAATCAAATATCACTTTTCTAGTAGCAAAGGTACATATAATATTTGAATTTGTCTTGCATGTGTAATTGCTACTCTAATGCTACGTAACATTAGTCAAGAAAGTGACTTTTGAAAACTTCCAGTGGCTTGATTTCAATGGAGGCAAAACCAGGTGATCAATCACAGGAGGTCCAGTTAAAAATTTATGTTAGAGGGGCTCTACAATATATAGAGGATATGTGCCAAAAGGAACAGGAATTTTAATATGTAGAGAAAAAAATTATATTTTATAAAATTTTAATAATACTTTTAAAATATTAATGGTATTTTTTTTTATTATATAAGGGTTGTGAAAATCGAAAAAATATACGTCTATAAAAATTTGAATATGAGATCCCGGTGAAGACACTAGAACAATATCTTTTTTATCACTCGAGTGTCCCTGGAAGGACAATAACAGTATTTTAGATTATCATTACAACTTATATGTTTATATATTTATTTATTTATTTATTTTAAAAAAAAAAATCAGGGTCTGTCCCCTCTTTTCGGCCGTGATCAACATCAGATGAATGCATCGATATGACTTACATAAACATCAAAAAACACCCACATTATGAAAATCAAAATGCCACAATGTAACCGGGAGAGAGAGGTGACATACCGGCCAAGTGGGAGTGATAAGGGGCGGAGGAACAGGAGGAGAGGGAGGTGAAGCACCAACCGCCACCAGAAGATGTAGACATTTACTCGCACCAGCATTGCGTTCATCACCTTTTATACAAATTTTATCAGATCTTAGATGAGATTTGGTCGTTGGAGAAATTTTCTCCTCTTCTTTTCTATTGTGTGTCTGTGAGTGGATATGCCCATCAACCTTATCATTTTACCTTTTCCTAGTTTCCTCTTACATTTGGCTGGTCTGTAATAGCTGACCAAGCGCCAAAGTAATTGATCACATTTACATTAAGTACGATGAATAGTAATGAGAAAAGATTAACAGTGTCAAGCTTAGGAAAACATACCACCCCAGAACCCTGAAAAGAAGCTTTAAGCTTCCAAAAGGAGTCTAGAATTAATTGTAGGAAATGGAAAATTAAACCTAATTAATAACCAAGTAATTTGATCATCTCTACATTATACTTGAGTACATTTTCAATTATTATGAACTAGCATTACTAAAATGAGATTTTTTGGTGAACTTATTAAGAAAGTCATTTTCATTATGGAAAATGATGAACATGGCAGGGTTTAATGATATTCAAACTATGGAAAAGCATGAATTAATCATAAATAAGAATATCGTTTTACAATGGGACCATGATGGGAAAGAGGGAAAGAGAGAGATGACGGGTGATGGAGATAAGGTCCTATCCAAATGGTGGGACAAAATGTGGATGTGAATGGGTCATTCGTAGGATTCTATCTATCTGGAAGACTTGGTTTTTATGCTGCTAATACTAGAGCCTGGTCTGGTCCTTTTACATTTGTCGCACGGATATGCATGCACTTCACTTTCTTTACAGACATGGACCTCAGGAACCTAAACCAAGTATCTCCCTAATTAGCCCCTACCCCCCCCCCCCCCAAAAAAAAAGAGGGGGAAAACCCACAAAATAAAGTCCATCAACTAGATCTGTGTTTTAGCTCATATAATTTCATTACCATTCTGCATAAGGAACCAGGAAGGCCTCTATTTAGAAACATCACAATACGGCAGTACAAAAAATGACTAGATTTAACATTACCACATTTATGGGTAAGGTTTGGTTACATATGCATGTCAATTATCCCTGATTTGTACAAAGATTGCTTAATACGCCCCCTCTCAACTGCAGTTATATTCAAGAACCCCAACAAAAATAATATGCAAGTGAATATGAATACATATTCAAGAAATGGGCCTAATTCCTAATTTAGAAAAATTTCCAAAATCAGACTGAACCTGCAATGAATTCTTGGACCCATCATACCTGCCAGCGGACTGTATTCCATTTCCTATACCAAACCCATGGCCAGATCACCATCCATTCCGGCTCCATGACTCTTCGCAGAGCTAAAGTGAGCACTCCCTCTAATCTGAGTCACTAGAAGCTCAAAAAAACCATAAGAGGAAAAGAGCTTTTTACAGCTTCTTAAATCAAAGCTAGTGCAGGAGATATATACATAGGCTCCCTAGATACAGGGGACTTAAAATAGCTTTCTATGACATTTTGAATTTGGCCATTCAAAATTTTGAGAAATGTGGACATTCGTGTGACATATTTTGGATGTTTCCCTAAAGTTTGGCTCAAATAGGATAATGTTGGTCAAGCAATCTAAGGATGTAAACATTATGTGATCATCTTCTCTTATATATGTCCCACAACGGCTGACTTCTATATTTCTTCTCCATAATCATCTGTCGCACTAATGTACCCATTACCCCTCTTGAGAAAACAGAGAGTTGTGAAGCAAAATACGCAGAAATGCGTTTTATTCAAGTGTTTCGAAGTACAAAAGATTTGAGCAGTTCCAATGGCCAAATAGTAAAAACTAAAGACACAATAAAGTAATGCCGCTCATCAAAGAGACACACCCCTTATACATATAACTAGTTATTTGCCCGTGCTGATGCACGGAATGCCCCTAAAATGTATATTATATTTTTTTATTATATAAATATTTATTAAATTTATAATTAGATTAATATTTAAATTAAAAAAATATGATTAAAGAAAAAGTGCAAGGATTTGGAGGAAAAAAAAAGTGTGATCTCAAAAAATCAAAAATCTAAGCGAAAAAGAAAAGAGCCAAAAAAAGATGCAAGAATTTGAATTAAAAAAAATGTGACAACGGTAAGAATTTATATTCAAAATAGACAAAGGATAATAGGGTAAAAAAATTGATTAAGAAATTAGCAAGAATTTGAATGGAATAGTGGGATAAAAAAGGAAAAAAATTAATGTCTAAGAAAGAAAAATGATTTGACATAATAAATTTTAAGTCATATGCTTTTTTGTAATAAAAAGAATATATAAAAAAAGAGATAAAAATATTAAAAGGAACATTAAATTTTTAAAAAAAATTATAAAAGACATAAAAAATATTTTAAAAATATAAAATCAAAAGATTTTGTTCTAATTTTATACAATGAAAAAAAATTATATTTTTAAAATCAAATTTTTTTAATATTTTAAAAAATTATATTATTTTAGTATTAATATTAAAGAAACATATTATTTTAATAATAAAAATCATATTGGTTTAGAATATTATATTATATTGTATAATATTATTTTAATGTAATATTAATATAAAATATTTAAAAATTATATTTTTTTAATATTAAAATATAAATTAGAAAGTTTTTATAAAAAGAATATAAACCATTATTTATGAAATATTAAAATAATATTTAATTTACTAAAATGTTTTGATTATATAAAATGAAATCAAATTCCATTGATTTTATACAGTTCTTTTAATATTTTTTAATGGCCTCTAAAAGTTTTGAAAAGATTTTATATTCTTTATAATATTTTTTGATTTCATTATTTTATATATTATTTTTATTATAAAAAAAGAATATAACTTTTTATTATTTATAACGTAATTTATTTTAATTTGTCGATTTTATAAGAACATTTTAATTTTTCATTGATTTTGTAATTTTTTGTTTAATTTGTTATTTTATAAAATTAAAATTATATTATAAATAGATATTTTACATTTTAAATACGTTATTTATTTAATATAAATTATTTATTATGATATAAAAAACTATAATTTTATTGATTTTATACAAATTTTTGATAGAATATTAAAAAGTATTACAAAACAAAATTAAAATATTAAAATAATATAAAAATATTCTTTCTTGAATATTAAATATATTAAAATAAGATCAAAATTTTTTCATTTTGTATACTTTTTTTAAAATTTTTGATTTACTTTTAATTTTTTTAAATTTTATAATGTAGATATTTTTATATTTCCAAAAAATATTTTTTTAATATTTTTATATTATAGATGATTTAATATTATAGATGTTTTTTAATGACACTTTTTAGTATTTTTATTTAATTATTATTAAAAAAGGAAAAAAATAATAAATTAACAAATTAAATAAGAATTTCAAAAATCAACAAAAAATTAAAATGTTTTTACAAAATCAATAAATAAAAATAAATTACATTCCTTTCTTATTATAAGAAACTATATAAAAATAAGAAAAAAATATTAAGAAGAATATAAAATTTTAAAAAAAAAACTTTAAAAAGTCATTAAAAAATAAAAAAAAATGATAAAATCAAAAAATTTTGATCTCAATTTATATAATAAAAAAATTATATTTTTAAAATCAAAAGTTTTTAAATATTTTTTAAAAATTATATTATTTTCATATAAATATTAAAAATATTATTAGTATTAAAATATTATATTATATTATATGAGTTAATATAATATTATTTTAATGTCATATTAATATAAATTTTAAAAATTATTTTATTTTAATATTAAAATATAAATTAAGAATGTTTTTATAAAAAGAATATAAATAAATATTTTATAAAATATCAAGATAATATTAAATTTAATAAAATATTTTAATTATATAAAATGTGATCAATTTTTTTTTTGACTTTATATCCTGTTTTTAATATTTTTAGCGATTTTTAAAAGTTTTAAAATATTTTATGTTCCTTTTAATAATTTTTTATCTCATTTTTTAAATATTTTTTGTCATAAAAAATATATAACTTAAAATTGATTATTTATTAAAATCTTTTGATTCTATAAAAAGTGATCAAATTCTTTTGACTTTATATTCTGTTTTTAATAATTTTTAGTTAGTTTTAAAAATTTTTATATGCCTTTTAATAATTTTGATCTCATTTTTATATATGTTTTTGACATAAAAAGGGATATAATTTTAAATTTATTATTTATAATGTAATTTATTTAAATTTATTAATTAAAAAATTATTTTATTTTTTTCTTATTTAATTTCTTAATTTATTAAAATTAAATTTAATTATTGATATATTTTTTATATTTCGAACACATTATTTATTTCATATACATCATTTAGTTTTAGATTATTTACTATGATATAAATAACTGTAATTCTATTGATTTTATATAAAATTTTTATAGAATATTAAAAAAGATATCAAAATCTTAAAAGAATATAAAGAATATTCTTTTTTTAATTTTTAAAATATTAAAATGAGATCAAATTATTTTATTTTATTTCTTTTTTAATATTTTTAATGACTTTAATTTTCTTTTTAATTTTATATTATTGAATTTTTTATATTTTAAAAATTATTTTTTAATATTCTTATATTATAGATATTTTAACATCATAGATGTTTTTTTAATGACATGAAAACTTAAAAATAGAAGATTTAAAAAAACGTAGAGATAAACTATTAAAAACTTGATTACAATGTATTCGTTAAAATATGATAGATATTGATTTAGTTGAGAAAATAACTTTAAATAAGAATAAATGGCGTAGGAGTATCCACATAAACTAAATATTTTTTTTTTATTTCGATTCGCAATATTTTTCTCTCACATAGTTGACCTCAAAATTTGGGATAGAAAACTTAGATTGTTGTTGTTGTTGTAGTAGATATTTTTGAATTACAATTTTTAATATATTTAATATTTTTATTTAATTAATGTTAAAAAGTGGATCAAAATTTAAAAAGTTAACAAATTAAAACAAATTTATAAAATCAATAAAAAATAAAATGTTTTTATAAAATCAATAAATTAAAGTAAGTTACATTATAAACAATAAATTTTAATTTATATCCCTTTTATAAAAAAAAATAAATAGAGATCTAAAAATATTAAAAGAATATAAAACTTTAAAAAAACTTTTAAAAATCGTTAAAAATATAAAAGAAAGAATATAAAATCAAAAAATTTTGATCTCATTTTATGAAATAAAAAAAATAATTTTAAATTTAAAGTTTCTTAATAGTTTTATGAAATTATATTATTTTAATATAAATATAAAAATGTTATATTATTTTAATATTAAAAATAATACTACCATTAAAATATCATATTATATTACATAAATATAATACAATATAATTTTAATGTTAAATTAATATAAAATGTTAAAAATTTATTTTATTCCATATTAAAATATAAATTAGAAGTGGGGGTACTTTGGTAATTCAAAGAAACGGGGTGTTTTGGTAATTAAAGCAAAAAGCAGGGGTATTTTGGCAATCAAAATTTTTTAGGGTAATTTGGTAATTTAAGAAAAGGGTACTTTGGTAATTTTAAACAAAGGCGGGGTATTTTGGTAAAATGATATGAACAATAAGCCAAAAGCGATGATAGTATAAGTCAAAAGCGGGAATACTGCAAGCAATTTAGAAAGAAGTGAATGTATTTCGATGATTTAACGAGGGCAATGGTACATCACATGGGGTAGATGAACAGTGACCTGCACAGTACACCAAACTCATGCTTTATATAGGGTAATATAGTACATGAAAATTAAAAAAAAAAAAAAAATTGAAGTAAACCAAGGAACCGTCACCATGTCGTATTCATACAAGGGTTGCAACACAAACTGCATGTGCAGGAGAGAAATAGTCGCATATGGAATGAAAGTAATTCCCTTCTATTTGCGGGGTGTGATCCATTTTCCACGGTAATGTCATACAAGTAGACTCTGTTAGAGACCCAAATGATGAACTCAAGCTAATAAGAGAATTCAACCTAAAAAATCGATTTGTTAGGTGTGAAAATCTATTGAATTTAAATACTATTTCTTGTGAATCCAATGTGAAACTCATAACATTGTCCATCCCTTGAAAAAATGGACGTTCACGAGCAACTCTCACTCTGCACTCTTCAAGACACCAAATAACCTTTTGCTTTTTTGAATGGCTCTCATTTTAAACCTTATTAAGCATCAGATAGCCTTCTTTTATTTTTCATGTTGAACCAACCACCAGTTGTTACGGATCCATGTAATAGACTCAAGCCCAATAAAAAACTCTACTCAAAAGATTGATCTGAAAGAAACTGTTGGACTTAAATACTATTCTATGATTTCTTGTGACTCCGATGTGGGCGTCGTAACACTCTGTCCAAGTCATAGTACCTCAAAATTGCTGTAGAAAAGCATCCAGTGTTCCAAAAAGTCTTTCGGTGGGGAAGCATTCAACTACTTGGGAGCTTATCTGATTGGGCAAATTGAGAACGCAACACAACGGGCTGCTTTTGCCAGCAAAAAGCGCTCATTCTCTGTCAACGGCCTCTCGATTACCTTCACAATATTGGTATCCTACAATGTGAAAATTGAAATAAATGATTGGACAAGATGATAGACTAGTAGCACGATTTGATAAGATAAATTAAGCAAAACTTTTCCTGTAATAATGGAAAAATAAGTATTTCTACACAGAATGCTCCACCATCTTTTGTTGTCGTATGGAAGGCCTCACATTTGCGGTGTCACCAATTACGAGTACATTGTTTATGTTTCCCCTTTCATCCCTTTCAGTTGGTGAAGTTGTTAGAGTGCCTCCATTGCCCAGAAATGATGTACTTGTAGTAGTACCTGAGGTGATTAAGAGAACAACAAAATATTATTCCACAAATTAGAATACAGCGCATAGCAAAATGTTAATGAACTAATAAAGTTCCCTTCTAAAAGGCCACAATGGCCACAAGGTCCTCTTGCATCAGAACAAACACAATTGATGGCAATTGGAATTTCCAACTCGAATGGATTTCACAGTTCTCGGTATCTGTATTAAGAGACTTAAGGAAACAACATCAATAAAGAGCTTGATTATAGTATGAAGATTTGATCTAATATATTTCCTTTCCTTTTTAGTTGGCTTTTAGTTGTCTAATTGATTTTTTCATTTTTAGTTGATTTTCTTTCCTTTCTTTCATTTAATTGACTCTTTTATATTCCATAAATATGTGTACTAATTTTGTATATATACATATGTACCAAACGATATAATGATATGAAAAATTCATTTACTTTTAAATCAAACTTTGTCATGGTATCAGAGCAGATTTTTAACTTGTAAAACCTAGTTTTTTTTTCTTCCTCGATAATGTCAAATTCAATGGCTCTTGAAATAGATCCAACCTCACCATACTTCCTACATCATTCAGACAATCCAAGTACCATGTTAGTTTCCCAACTATTGATTGGAGATAACTATCCAACTTGATGTCATGCCATTACCATGGCTTTTGAGACAAAGAACAAATTAGGATTCTTAGATGGATCGATTGTAAAGCCAGAACCAGGTTCACCCATCTTCACACTTTGGAGTCGTTGCAATAATATGACATTATCTTGGCTTCTCAATGCAGTCAGCAAAGAAATTGAAAGTAGCTTCATCTTCATGAAAACAACCCATGATATATGGCATAACCTTCGAGATCGTTTCTCTCAAAAGAATGCCCCACGAATATTTGAAATCCAGTGAGCCATCGTCAATCATCTTTAGCAAAATAACTTCATCACTGTTTACTACACTGGTTTGAAGGCATTATTAGATGAACTCAATATTTACAACTCATCCACTACATGTACTTGTGGTGCTGCTCAACAACTCACAACTTTCCAGCAACGTGATTGTATTATCCAATTTTTGATAGATTTGAATGATACATATGTATCCATAAGAAGTCAAATCTAACTCATGAATCCTCTTCCATCTATCACTCAAGCATATGCGCTTGTGTAGCAAGAAGAATGACGAAGATCAGTACTTATGACCAATCTTGTACCGGACCAATCTGCGTTCATGGCTCACCATGGAAGACAAAATTCTTCTTCTCCATGGCAAGATAAATCAAAATATCATAAACACTGTAATTATTGTGGAAGGGATAGACATATAGAGAAATGGTGCCGCAAGAAACAAGCTTATATACGTTCTGCTACATCTAACCGGTCACAAAAGGATCAATATCGGCGTGAGCAAAATTATGCACCAAATCATAATCGACCAATTGGAGCTGTTGCGGACAGTGTCCCATTTTCTTCTCATAGCTTGCCTTTCACTGAGGACCAAATACAGCAGCTCCTCTCCTTAATTCAATCAAATAACATCACCTCTTCTCATTCTTTAGCTAACTTGGCAGGTATGGTTTCTTGTTTTTCTCCTCATTGCGATGATACTTGGGTAATTGATTCTGGATGCAGTGATCATATGACTCACGATCTAAATTCCTTGCATGATGCCTCTTGTCATAATAGCCAACATGTCAAACTCCCAAATGGTAGCATTGTTCCAGTAACTCACTTAGACTCCATTAAATTTTCACCAAATTTTTCATTAGACAATGTTTTGCATGTCCCTTCTTTTAAGTTTAATCTCCTATCTATTAGCAAAATCACAAAAATTCTTAATTGTTCTGTCACTTTCTTCTCCGACTATTGTGTTTTTTAGGACCTGAAAACAAAGAGGATGATTGGATTGGGCAGAGAACGTGATGGTCTTTACTACCTTGATTTAAAATTCAACCACACTACCTCTTTGTTATCCATTACTACAAAGGACAAACAAGACTTATGGCATTGCTATCTCTGCCATCCCAATTTAAATATTTTACTTATGTTCTCTCGTTTAGATCCCAGTATCAATTTTTTATCTAAATGCACTTGTATGATTTGCCCTTTAGCAAAACAATCACGACTTCCTTTTCCACATGGTTGTATTTCTTCTAAATCCTGTTTTGATTTAATTCATATTGATATTTGGGGACCAAATTCTACTCCCACTATTATTGGAGCACATTATTTTCTCACAATAGTGGATGATTTTTCATGCACTACCTGGACATATTTGATGCGTTTTAAATCCCAAGCCTTTACCCATATACGTCATTTCTTTTCTATGATTAAAATATAATTTGATGTCTCTATTCGTCAAGTGCGTAGTGATAATACACTCGAATTTTTTTATCATGACATCAATGAATTTTTAAATCTCTTGGTGTTCTTCATCAACATAATTATGTTTACACACCCCAACAAAATGGGGTTGTTGAACGTAAACACTATTATCTACTAAATGTTGCACGAGCCTTGCGATTTTAAGCTAATTTACCTTTAACATTTTGGGGGGAATGTATTCTAACTGCAACTTATCTTATTAATAGAACCTTTACAGTTGTTCTTCATGGCAAAATCCCATTTGAACTTTTGTTCAATAAAATATCTATATATCACCATTTACCTGTTTTCGGTTGTTTGGTTTTTAGTCAAAATAATCATCTCAAACATAAATTTGATTCACGTGCTTTACCAGGTATATTTCTTGGTTACCCATATGGCCAAAAGGGATTTAAGATTTTTGATATTAAATCTCAAACAATTTATGTGAGTAAGGATGTCGTGTTTCATGAACAAATTTTCTCATGCAAATTGCAAGTGCAAATTGATACTACTACTATCCATGTTCTTCCCCTTCCATTAACTAACACCGGTGACTCAACTTATCCACTTACAAATTCCAATGTTGAACCCACCACTACGCATTCCATAATACCCTTTCGTCGCTCACAACGAGTGACTCGTCCTCCGACAAAATATCAATACTATCATTGCTCTCAAACTCAACATCAATCATTTTTAACTTTTTCAGGTACTCAATATCTTTTGGAAGATTATCTTTCTTTCCATCGTTTCTCTCGTAGACACTGTGCTTTTCTTGGTGTCCTAACCTCTATTGCAGAACCCAAAACGTTCACCCAAGTTGTACGAGTACCTCAGTGGCAAAAAGCTATGAAAACAGAATTAAATGCCCTTGAAGCAACAAATACATGGTCTATTATGCCTCTTCCGTTGGAAAAGATATCCATTGGATGTAAATGAGTTTATAAAATCAAAAGACATTCTGATGGTAGCATTGAACGCTACAAGGCACGTTTGGTAGCCAAAGGATATACTCAAATTGAATGGGTGGATTATCAAGACACATTTGCTCCAGTGGCCAACTGGTGACTGTCTGAGTCCTTTTAGCCATTGCTGCTATTCACCGTTGGCCTCTTTATCAATTTGATGTGCAAAATGCCTTCTTACATGGCCCACTACAAGAGGAAGTATACATGTGTTTACCTCCGGGACATCCATAGTAGGGGAGAAACATCTGTTCTGCAAACTTAATAAATCTTTATATGACTTAAAGCAAGCTGGAAGAAATTGGTTTACTACATTTTCTGTTACCTTATTAGAAGTTGGTTTTACAAAGTTACATGCTGATAATTCTTTATTTTGTCTCCATCGTTGATCGACTTCTATTTTCCTCTTGATTTATGTGGATTTAATCGTCATGACTGGAAATGACCCAAAACTTTTATCACAAATCAAGGTCTTCTTATTATAACGCTTTTGCGTCAAGGACCTTGGTCCTCTTAAGTATTTTCTTAGTATTGAGGTAGCTAGATCTTCTCATGGCATCTACCTATCACAACACAAATATATCATGGATCTTCTTACAGATTCTGGCCTCACTGGTGCTCGTATTGCTCATACACCTATAGAGCAAAATCTCAAACTTACAGACTCTATTGGTGATTTGCTAGAATATCCCTCCTCTTATCGTCACTTAGTTGGTCATCTCATTTATTTGATCATTACTCGACCTGATATTACATTCGTTGTTAATGTTCTTAGCCAGTTTATGCATCAACCTTGTCAGCCGCACTTAGATGCTGCTCATCGGCTGCTTCGCTACTTAAAGAAAACTCCAGGTCAAGACATTTTATTGTCTTCTTTTAGTCCAATAGAGCTTATTGCTTTTTCAGATTCTGATTGGACAAGTTATCCTCAAACTCGTCGGCCAACCACAGGATACTGCATCTTCCTTGGTCATAGTTTGATATCTTGGAAAAGTAAAAAGCAACAGACTGTATCACATTTGTCGGCTGAGACCGAATATCGTGCCATGGCTACCACTACACGGGAAATCATCTGGCTTCACTCTTTACTTAGTAATCTTGGCATTTCTTTATCATCTGTCACTCCTCTATATTGAGACAACTAAGTAGCACGTCATATTGCTGCTAATCCAGTTTTCCATGAGCGTACCAAGCATCTTGAAATTGATTGTCATATTATTCGTGAAAAGTCTGAAATTGGGATCATTCAACCTCTTGTCATCTCTACTACAAATCAACCAGTTCACATTCTCACCAAAGTATTAAGCAAGGATCAGTTTTTTTTTTCTTCAAAGCAAACTGAGCATTACTGACCTCCATGCACCAGCTTGAAGGGGAGTATTAAGAGACTTGAGGAAATAAAATCAATGAAGAGTTTGATTATAGGATCAAGATTTGATCTAATATATTTCCTTTCCCTTTTAGTTGGCTTTTAATTGTCTAATTGACTTTTCCATTTTTAGTTGATTCTCTTTCCTTTCTTTCATTTAATTAACTCTTTTATATTCCGTAAATATGTATACTAATTTTGTATATATACATATGTGCCAAACGATATAATAATATGAAATATTCATTTCCTTTCAAATCAAACATTGTCAACCTGGATCCATAACATTTAGTAAAAATACATATACAAAACCCACATACGCAAGTTGTTTTGCTCGATAAAGACTACTTTTAACAGCCATTTGACCCTGGACTCGCTTGGCTAGGTGAAGGGCTAAACAGATGGCATCTCTCTTGGGAGGATAACGTATCCAATTAAAGGAAACAATAGCATGTCAAAGCAATCAAAACTTTCATAGAATTCTTAAGTAGTGTACACAAAACTTACTTTCCTTGTGGAAGTCTCATTTCGACTTCATATCTTGGTCCACCTTTGTGAACCGCCCTTATTGGTTCTTTCCAATTTCCAGTAAAATCACCAACCAAAAATACTTCCTCTCCCTGCAATTCCAAGGAAAAGAAAAGTTTCAGAGGATGAAATATGCAAATAGAAAGTTAGAAAAGGTATTACAGAAGAGACCGATGTTACCTCTTGCCCATTCCACACAAAAGTAACTATCAAGAATAAAGATGCTATCAAGAATCAACTACAGAAGCAGTCTTTGAGCAAGAAACACATCAAAGGCAAGTACCTGTCAGGTTTGCAAGAATGCAATTCAGTGACAAAATTGTATGCAGCATGAAGGGAAGTATCTGTTATCCAGTGCAAGTAGGCTATCAAACAAGCAGGGGATCAGTCAAAACCAGTCGTACAAGTGACAAAAACACGATGGTTCTTTTTCAACAAATGCAATAGAAGGCCCACACAAAACGGAAGTTTCTTTCTCTAGTCGAAGGAATCTGCATCCCTGAAAATCTGGAACTCTTCAATGCTCTCAACCCATTAACTTCAAGGTTTATTAAAATAATTGGCCCATTCTGACCACTTAGGATAAGCCTTCAAATTCCTAGTTCCATGCACTAACAAATGTGTGAAAGCCAGTAAGACTCGATCAGAAAGCAGAACCATATCCATACTAACAGGAATATGTGATACACCAAGAGGCTAACAAAAATCTTGCAATTTCACATAAGTCCAGTTTTAACATTACAAATCACTGATCATTAAAAGCCACATTAATTGTTTGCATGAAGCCATATCTGCACTTGATCAACCAAGGAAAGAAAAGGACGCAACCATGCCAATGACTTTAAAGGAATGACCATTAAGAAGAACTAAGACCATCTGAGCATAAAGGTATCAATTACCTTATAGGGTAGTTAATCATGAGAACACCAGACCGCTAGCACGAATCATTGATCAACTTGCAATTGAGTCCCCAGTTTTCTGATTCAATTCCACTCTGAAAGTTCATTACAGCAGTGATTCCCCGATGCAAACATTTCCCAAGTATAAGACATAGCAAAGAACCAGCAAGAAAACCAAAGAGGAGAAGATACATAAAAATAGAGCAAAGAATAAAAGGTTTAGTTGAACAGCAGTTATAACAGTACATGCCACGTCGTCTGCCAAATGCTCTATGTCAGCTTCAGTCTGTATACATGAACCGACATATATTTGCTCCGTAATCTGAGATGACACAACAGGGGGCATAAACTTGATGGATGAACCTGCATTATGATTTTCTCATGAACTCGTTGAAAGGCAGATTCAGCAAAAATGAAATTCGTGTGGCTGAGAAACACACCTTGCTATAGCGCATGCCAAGAGAATGGTTGTAATATAGATCACCTTTCGATCACTCTAAAGCTTTAATATACTCTTCTAATGGCAAGTTTCCAAGAGCCCATTCAACATCCGCAGAGAAAATACAAACAAGTTGGCTAATGGAAGTACCAACACTATTTCTTTGTATTTGATGGAGATAATCTCCATTTTGACCTCTTAGCAATTTCCATACTTGAGGCATTAGAAACTTTGAAGAAAACACTGCAAATCCAGAATTCCCACTGCCCTCAGAAGATGCTTGTAAATTTGATGGTAAAATGCTTTTATTCCACGTGGCAACAGGAACTCGACCTCTGTTAAAGAGATTGTCAAGATCACTCACGAGATGCAGACGTTGAATTGGAAATGGAGAAAAGGGTCTCTCAAGGACTAGACTGTAGGAGCCTGCTTTCTCTTTCAGCATATTCCTGGGAAAAAAAATCAGATTAATAATGATAGAAAAACATCGGCTCCAACCTATATTGCATGTACACTTCTAGAAATGAGCATGTCCAACCTTACATGCCCTTTGATGTGACACTACAAAATATGACATTTTGCAACCAAGAACAGCATATACCTTATAGTGACACTGTCGTCTCACTATGTCTGAGATGTGTCCCCCCATCTGTCTCTATGCTAGATAGGCTCGGACTCATACAAAAAAAGAGACAATTGCGAGTACCATCCTCATACCAACAGATAAAGATGGGAACCAACAAATAAAATACAACATAACTCTGTCATTGTAAAATCATCACAGATGCTAAACTTTGAACCGCTCATAAATGAACAACAATGCTAGTGCCATACCGTGTATCACCATAGTCCTTGATCTCGACAAGCCTACCACCAGGTGAAGCACTTGCTTTCTTTGAAGTATCACCTACCATGATTATTCTTGACCTCTCTGCATTACCCTACAAAACAAAATTACTGAAGAAATTGCGTAAGGTGGCACTTCACAAGATTAATTAATAAACCAAAATCAGTATGTATGTGTGCGCGCGCACGCACGTGTGTATATATATATATATGTCCATATTGAGAATGTGAACCTAAATGTTGCAACTGATGTTTGAAATGACCCATTAAAGCATTATGAAATTATGACCCAAATTCGTTGCCAAAAAAAAAAAAAAACAAATAAAATTCAATGTCATCATTGAAGTTCTTTTATGGCATATGAATCTAACAAGAATACACCAAAAAAGCAAGGACTGAAAATACAACAAAGTAGCATAGTTCTATTAGTTGAACATTGTATCAATTATTGTCACGTGTTTGCCGGTGACTAATGAATCTGTATTATATAAATTTTTGTACTCTTAGGATTCCCCACATTGGGGGGATGAAAGATGTGCACATCTACCATGGTGAGCAAACCATACAATAGAAAGGACCATTTACTCGCAATAACAATACAATAGATACTAAACAAGATATTGTGAATGTGAATCTACATTAGCAAATATTAAGAATGTGAATCTAGAAATTGCGACTAACATCTGCAATGACTCCATAACGCATTATGATTTACGACCACAATTCGTTGCAAAAGATTTTAATATTCAATATCATCTGTCAAGTTCTAATATGACATATGAATCAAAAGAAGGTACTAAAAATGCCAAGGACCAAAAATACTATGAAGTAGCATAGTTCTATAAGTTGAATATTGTATCATATATTGTCATGTGTTTTCCGTCGACTAATGAATCTGTACCACATCACCTTTGCTGTTCTAAGATAACCCAGTACTAAATAATTAATAACCACTAAATATGTACCACAGCAAAGTTCAAATGACCCAGTACTAAATAACTAATAAGCAAATGAATACCAACTTCCTGACAAGTCAAAGATTCCAATGAATTTGGATTTAGATATCAAATTAGAATTTCAGTATAGAGTGAGAGAGAGAGAGAGAGGACTAACCCCTTTCTTGACAGCATGAACGAAAATCTTCCCATCAGCGGAAAGAGAAAACGAATCCCAGAGGTTTGTCAAGAGTAACCATGTATTCATTCAAATTCATCTTCAACGAACCATTCGAATTCGACGACATTGGATAAACCCTAACATACCCTCTTCGATTCACACCAGAAGCCCTCTTCCCGAACCTTCCATTGATCCCCAAACCCCAAAGCGACGTCATGATATCATCAATCACTCCTCCTCTGCTGCAACTCCACAGTTGCAGAGCCCCCGAAGACATTTTTATCGCAAAAAATTAGGTTTTCGCTAAAGTCAAACGATTGATCCAGAAATTCTTAGTAAGAGGTTTTCGAGCTGGTTCTAGAATTCTGTGTTTTTCTTGAGCGTGGTGGATGAGCAAGGACAAGAAGAAGAAGAAGAAGAAGCCACCACAGAGCCACGTGGCATGTTATTTATGTGGGATCTACGTTCACGAGTATCTAGGAGCTCTTTGGGAAAACCTGATGGGTCAGTGACACGTGGCCTGGGAAGGGAGTACTTTGGTGCATAGCTATGACCAATGCTGTCTTGCCAGCTGGTTTAAAGAGATTTTTATAGGGTATGGTTACAAGCATCACAGACAAATACGATGCTTAAAACCGAAGTGGTAAATGGCTCGGCTTATTTATTGATTTATTGGTTTATTAGTTAATCAAACAATAATAACGATGATGAAAAGCTATGTATATTATTATTATTTTTTCACGTTTGAATTTAACTAATTATAAAATTTTTATATATTTTTTATATTAAAAAAATCGGTTAGATCGGTCGATTCTTCCGATTCAATCACATATTTAATTGATTTTTAAAAAATCCGATTTTATAATGAAAATCAAATCGGATATTGATTCGATTTCCGATCCAATTAATCAGATTGGTCGATCCGATCCGATTTTTAAAACACCGATGCCAACAACTTTACTATTGTTTATCATGAAAATTATAGCATCAAATTAATAGGATTATTCATTTAATTCTCAAATTTATGTGTAGATTATTGATCATAGTATTTTCTAATTCCTAGTAAAAAATCATTGGTATATAAGTTTGCATTAAAAGTGTATCATTCGACTAACTAATTAAAAGCATGCTTTTGTGCATTTCATGAATCCATGTTTACTTCAATTTATAGAATCTTAGTAAAGCATGGCTACCATCTTGAATCAATAGGTTTAACTTTGAGAGGAGCTCTACTAGTAATATAATATAATATTATTTAAAATTATAAATTTTAGAGATGGGGATTTATAATTTTTCAAAATAACAATTTTTTATTTTTATTATAAATTATTGATATTTGATAATCATATTGGAATAATTAAATACAGTTCGAGTTGAGTTAGACTCTTAACAGATAGAACTCTAACGATGTCTATTTATTTATGATGTCCACTTGGAATTGGGGTTGGGTGACATTGCATCTTCCTTTCCGTGTAGAGGGAAATGTGGGGGAGTCAAATTTGCACCATTTGGGGTTGTCTCTTTCTCTAAAAGAGGCTTCCATTCATGCACACTTTAGATCATGGAGGAGACACAACCCCAACAATATGATCATTCTTGGCACATTATTGATAGCTAGCTTGCAACATCCTTGCTTCTTCCTTTTGAGAATTTTATAGAGAAGCATGATCCTTAGGTTCTTGGTCAAATTGGGACATCATATGGCATATGTCTTACGTTGTAATTTTTTCCAATTTACTATGCCAAAAAAGGGGGAAAAAATGATGCCATACCATCCCAAATTAAGAAATACATCACATTTTTCAAAAGCATTTTTCATATGTTTCATGTAAGCATAGACATCACATTCCAAATGTTTAATTGAAGAGTTGGCATGGGAACATTTATATTATAAAGCATTCTTTCATTTGACCTTTGAATTAAAATGGGTTCATTCTGTTTCAAATTTATTTTCCTCCACCAACCTCAAATGAGCAATATTAGCAGAAAATATAAGGTTGATTAATGTAGTTGTGTGTAATCCTAGGCCATTGTCGTGGTCCAACTAAAATCCTTAGGACATGAATAATATTATTTATTGCTATAGGAATTTCGAAATATTTTCCAAATTACTTAATCTTTTATATTAAATAAATATATAGTATTATATTTTCACTGGTGTCAAGTTCGGGATTGCAAATCGCTAATCTAATATTCGTTATCTTTCTGGGATGAAATAGTAAAATTTGTTTTTGTTGGGGGGCGGTTTTTTTTTATTATGTGAAAAAAACCCCAATAATTAAAAAATTTTTTTTTTTTTTTTTTTTTTTTTTTTTTTTTACCTTACCCCACACTTAAAAAAAATTTGCTCCCACGAGAAAAAAAAATTATGTTTATAGTTTAAAAATAAAATATTTTAATCTATAAAAATATTTTACTCCCATTACCGATCGGAAACCATTGAACGTTAATCCGCCAATCCAATAAATTCCCAATCCTAATGTGAAAGAAGCATAAGCCTAACACAAGTCCGAGAACCAAGCTTAGACCACATTAAAGTTTCGAACCAAAGATTGAGAAAATCTGATAAAAATTTTTCCTTCTAACTTATATAAGATCCGGCATGAGATAAATTGTTTGTTTCTAAAAATAGCAAGTGGATCTTCATGATAATTGATCATGCATACATTATGCCAAAAATAGCGAAAATAAGCTAATCACGTGAAATTGTAACAAAATTTCCTAAGCATATTAATTATTATTTTTTGATACTTCACCGGTGAAATTAAAAAATCTGACTAATTCAATTCAAATAATTATAGGCTTCAATTAAGGGGCTCTGCTAACATAGGGGTGACCACGGTTCCGGAACCACCGGTTCCGATTTGTCATCCAATGGAACTGGAACTAAACCATTCACTAACGATTTCGATTCCGCTTCCTCACGCTTTGGTTTCAGTTCCAGAATCAGCGGTTCAAATTCATTATCTACCGAAACTGAAACAAACTGCTTACTGACGGTTTCCGTTCCTTACGGTTCGGTGTCGGTTTGAACTGTTTAAAATCAAAATTTAAATTATTTAATTTTAATTCTCTCATATTTTTTTAATAGGTGATTTAATTATATTATTTTTCAATTCATTAATTCGGTCGACTTATTTTAATTTAAATTGTCTTGTATTTAAATTATATTTAAACTCAAGTTTTGTATGTGGAGATTTGATTTACGTCGATTTATTTATTTTATGTAACTCTTTAAATTAAACATTTATCGTAAAAAAATTCTTATTGAAATATATTTGATCAATAAATTCACATCAACAAATCAAAAAGAAACATATATATATATATTATCATTCTTATAATTACAATATGTTACATATTTAATTTTTTTATTTTACAATTAAAAAAAAAGGTATTGAATTTAATTTATATAAATTAAGCTAACTACGTAACTTTTTATAGTCTAAAGGAATCAAAACCCTCATTGTTCACTTACTATTTGAATATATGACCCATTTATCTTAAATTAATCTGAAATGTTGTCAGAGGTAGATGTGATTTCGGTTGTAATGTCATATAAGTCTTCATTATTCTTTTTCATTATTTTTTATTACTTAAAATCTGCTCTACACCAATCATCCAAACAGATTTGTGTTTTAAGTGATTCCGGAGTCATACATGATTTTGTCGCTTCTAAAATGTTTTCTTCCGCACTAAATAATTGTTCAACCACCACAATTAAAACATGAGTTGCTAAAATTTGTTTAGTAATTTGTAATAATATAGAAAAATTGTTTACATGCTCATTTCACCATTCTAGAATTGAAAAATTCTTCAAAGATGGATTGACACTAAATTCAAAAGAAATTGTTAGATATAAATCAATTTCTGATATAGAATTTGAACCTCTTAGTTTTTTTTGCCTTTGAAATAATAGTTGTTCTATTTTGCTCATTTTAGAAAATTCTCCAATATTTATAAATTGAGAAGATTATTTAGTAAAATTATCAACTGTCACACTAAATTCAACATATATATCAAAAAATAATTTTCTAAAGTAATTTATTTTTGTGCAACATCATAATTATTTATTTCTAAATTTTCAATATAGAAAGTTAAATAATCAAATAAATTATCTAATTTACATTTATGATCAAAAACAATAGCAACATGATAAATGTCAAAAATTTCACAAAAATAATTGTACCATTTTATTTTCATTAGATAAATTGTATTTTTTAAATTTTCATTATTTTCATACTCTTGCATAACATTTACCATATTAATACTTTCTAATAAAAATAATGAAAATATAGGATAATAAATACCAGACAATGTATATGTAGTATCATTAAACACTTTTAATAAATTTAAATTTTTTTCACAAATAGTCCATTGTTATAAATATAAAATAATAGAATTAACATTATTTGTGAAAAAAGTACATAACAATTGTGTATAAGAAAATGTTTCATTTAATAATTCATAAGTTGAATTTCAATGTGTTGGAACATCTTTAGAAAATATTTTAGATTTTTTCCCATTTTCTTTATAAAATCTAGCACAAATTTTCATTATTTGTGAATGATTCCATAAATAAGAAATTATTTTTTTAATAAAGGTAAGATAAATTTCAAGAGATCTTAATCCATCTTAAACATATAAATTTAATACCTGACATGAACATCTTATATGAAAAAAATTACCACAAAAACTAGGTTTACAAATATTTTCTAAATTTCTAATAGAAGCAGTATTAATACAAATATTATCAAAATCAATAGAAAAAATTTTATTCACTAAATAATATTCTTGTAAAATTGAACTAATAATTTTATAAATATTTTCAGTCGTATGTCTTTTATCAAAAACTCTAAATACAATGATACGTTTTTTGATATTCTAATTATTATCAATCCAATGACAAGTAACCATATATGAATGTTTTTACCAATGATCACTCTAAATATCACTATATATAGAAATTTGACCATTAAAATTTTTAAAAAACTTTAGTAAATTATTTTTCTCCCTTTTTTATAAAGTTTATGAATTGTATGTGTAGTAGTAGTTTTAAACACACGTTTTGTAGAATGATTTAAAGTATTTTGATAATAATTAATAAATCCTATTTTTTCACCAAAACTAAAAGATAAATGTTCAATAACAATCATTTTAACTAATTTTTTTCTATTTTTTTCATCAAAATAAATAAAAAGAGAAGAAGATTAGAAGATGTAAACCCGGATATTTGAGTTTGTATTCTATCAATACCAGTTTCAATTGAATGTTTATTATTCAAATGTTTTCTAAATATCTCATATCCTTCACATTCTTTGAATTTGAATTGTTACTCATAGTGATCGCAAATAACTTGTATTGAGCCATTTGGTAAACGATTTTTTTTTAAATGTATCTTAAAAATATTGGATCTCAACATTTTTTTCTTTTTCTGTATACATTTTTTCTTGATCATCATTTTCAGGTTCAAAGTTGACGTGTTGAGATTTTTGTATCGAAAAATTCTCGAGATAAAATTGCTCATTTTGAGAAGATTCTTCAACCTTACTCTTGTCTCTATCGCTCGACATAATTGATAAATGAAATCGAATAGAATTAGAAATTGAAAGAAAAATGAGCAATTGAATATGAGAGAAAATGAAAAATTGTAATCAATTAAGAGTTGAGAAATTGAGAGTTAAATTATAAGAGTACATTGATAGTAAAAAATAAGAAGTGAGAATTGAGAATTGATTTGTGAAAGGAAATGAAATTGAAGTGATTTTTATAGAGATTTCATATTTTTTTTTTTGGAACTAAAATTTTATTTTTAAAAGTTGTATAATAATTAATTTTGAAGGGTATAAAAGTAATTATAAATAATTTGAATTTT
The DNA here is from genome assembly GCA_037126225.1 of Dillenia turbinata. Taxonomy (NCBI): domain Eukaryota; kingdom Viridiplantae; phylum Streptophyta; class Magnoliopsida; order Dilleniales; family Dilleniaceae; genus Dillenia; species Dillenia turbinata. The sequence goes on from JBAMMX010000014.1 coordinate 25,157,305, forward strand.
GAATTTTATGACACGACGGTACTATTCATTATTCTAATTGTGACACAACAATAGAAATTTTGAATTTTAAATAACTTTGATCATTGTGTATATTAATTATTGTGACACAACAATAAAAATTTTAAATTTTAAACGATTTTGATTTTTGTGCATATTTATTATCGTGACTGTGACACACAATGAAAAGTTTGAATTTTGAATAATTTTGATTATTGAACATGTTGATTGTTGAGCATAATTTTGATTTGAATTTTGAATAAATTTGAATTTTAAATGATTTGATTTTTGTACATATTTTTTATTGTGATTGTGAGACAATAGTGAAAATTTTAAATTTTGAATGATTTTGGTTTTTGTATATATTGATTGTTATGACATGATGATAAAAAAAATTGAATTTTAAATTTGGGTTTTGTGCATATTTATTGTTATAATTGTGACACAATAATAAAAATTTGAATTTTGAATGACTTTAGCATTTGTTCAAAAGTAAAAATCAATCATTTTAAAAAATTCGGTTCAAGTTTCAATAAAAAAAATACTCGGTTCCGGTTCCGGTTCCAATTCTGGTTCCGATTCCGATTGCGGTTCCGATTTCGATTCTTGTTCCTAAAATTTAGGAACCGAAATCGAACCATATATTTCCGGTCTCGATTTGGATTTTTGAACCGAAACAAAAAAACAATTGTTTTGATTCGGTTTTTGAGCTACTGATTTCGAAATGGTTTACGGTTCAAACCGAACCGTGATCACCCCTGTGCTAACACATCTTTATTTATTTTTTTTTTATTCTTAAATCTCGAATTTATGAGAGAATATAATATTTTATCATTAAATCTACGGGTCATTAGTCTGAATATACTAATTCAAGTATGCACCCAATCACATTGAAAAATATTTTGTGGAATGAATCGATTCATATCTCAATGTTTTTCTCTTACCCAAATAAATAAATAAATAAAGGATTATTTATGATTTGGCCTTTCTTTGATGATAGAATCAACTGGAGACCCGCTATTGTAAATGTAAAGAGGGATTTATTAGGAAAAATTCTTTTATCTCTATTTTATCTTAGTTTATATGTAAATTTTTTTATAAACATAAAGTATTTATAAAAATATAAATTTTATAATTACAAATTATTATTTGCTATAAAAGAAATAAAAATTTAGTATATTAATAATTTTTTATATTAAAAATATAGAAACAATTAATTGAGTTTAGATTTAACTTTTTCCGAACACTTATTTTTTTGTTACACAAGGGTCATAAAAATTATAAAAAAATACATATTTATAAATATATAAATACTAAATCTTAAAAAAAATATTTAAATAGAAACTCTTTTATCAATAAATCTACAAGAAGAAATTAGAACACTTATTACGATACGGCAAATATGCTTCATTAGTAGAATTTTGCAGGTCCCACTCAGAATTTTACCTTGCATTGAAGCATTTTGTCTTTTATACTTTTTGATAAACATTAAAGCACTCTCGATGTTTTTCAAAATTTGTGGGAACTTCTTTGAAGTCGATAGGAAGGAGAACCAAATTCATACATGGAACAGAAGGATTTTGGTGGGGGGTGGCCTACTTGAAGGTAGTTAAATATTAATAAGAAAAGGGACATTTTGTATTATTGGTGTCTCACAAGTCTGATACACTTGTCTACATGTGTCAGCTCCTTGATTAGTATTGGAAGAAAGTTTTCAATGGGGTTCCATCTGGGCACTGCACCAATGAAATTCAAGTGCAAAATGGAAGGGAAGATGCAAGAGGAATGTGCCTCCAAATAGGAAATTATTTAGAGTGCTCAATACTCATAGCCATTGTTGAGAAAGAGAAGGTGTTTGGAGAGTGTTAATTATGGTCCATTCCATGCTTAAAATGGTAGACAATTGAAGGCAGCATTCACATTTGCTCTGTTTCCAAGTTAGGCAACTTGTTTATGTCCTTAGCTTATTGTGATGTTGCCCTTGTAGAAACATTAATAATTAAAAATTCTGGCTTAAATGTTTTCTCCGAGCTCGAGATTTAGCCTTCCAATTTTTTAAATTTTCACACCTCCTATATGAACAAAAAAAAGGCTTATTGTGATATTTGCTGAAGTCAAAAATATTTATACAATGAAATTTTATACTATTTATACATATGTACTTCAAAAACTTCCTTTCTAAATTAGAATCAGACCAAAATTAAATTTTGGAAAACTAAGCTTTGAGATTCTAGAGCCATACTTGTTCGATTTAGAATCTTTAATTTTCAGAATCAAAATTGAAACTAATATCAAAACCTTTTAAAAATTATAGAACTAAAACAAAAAATCAGACAATGAATGAATAATTTAAATCGTAATATGATTTTAGAACTAGAATCGGATCCATCATCTGAATTTCAATTCTGATTCTTTTTTTTAGTTAGTTCTATTTCTAGTCCGATGCAATTGGAAATATCTATATATAGGGAGAAAACTAGAAATTTTATATTAGATGTGATTAAATATAAGATGCAAGGAGCAAGAAAAAAGGGGCAAGATGTTGAACTTTTAAAAAACAAATAGAATTTTAAAGAATTTAAGTGTGATTTTTAAAATCTTTAGTGTTGGTTTTAAAATTTTTAATAATTTTTACTAAAATGTTTTTAAAAGTACAGTATATATAAATATTTTTTCCTTTTTTCAAAATTTGGGTGGTGAGCCGCTATGTGTGTTTGTTCAAAAAATCATTTGGGCTTCCCTCAAAAATAGTTTAAGTAGTAAAGTCTTCCCATTTTCATTCTCCTTTCATCAATTCGATCATATTTGATTGCATCTCCTTGTAATAAATATCATTTGGGTGTCAAAAATAATATTTCTCTTGTAATATTATATTAAGTAAGCATGAAATAACATTATTGTTATTCAATTACATTAAATGGGATGCCTCTTTTAATTTCTATACAAATATAGAGGGCCGAATTTGAATTTTATGATATAAATTGGATAGACATAAAGGAAGAGAAAGGATTCGATGAACCAAAGCTTTGAATTTCATAAAAATTGAGAGTAGTCTCACTCACTCACTCACTCACTCACTCACTACTGCAATTTGTGTGATGGAGAATTGATGGTAGGCGTGATGGTAATTAATACCAATTGATATTGATGGCGCGCGCCTGACAGAGATTCCATTTCCTAGATCAATTTCTATACACCTTAGCTTTCAACTCAATTATGGCACTTCCATCTCCAAAAACCCTTTGGTATGTCTGCCATTGAAGAGATGCAGATTTTAGAAGACAAGCCTTTTCCATTCAATGAGTAGTTTTTATGGTACTGCCTCGAATTACTTCCTCTCCATGCCCAACCTCCAAAATGTTTCTATCATGACTAACACTAAGTTTGCTTTTGGCGTGTGAAACGGGAGGAGAAGAGAAAGGGAAATAAATATGAGATGAAATTAAAAGTTGTTATCCTTTGATTCGGATCGAAAAGGGGAATTGAATTAAAAAAAAAAAAGGGGTGAAATAGCACTCCCTCCGTATTAGAAAAAAATTTCCTTTCGGATTGGGATTGCAATATAAATTTGTAAATAAAATTATTCTTATTTTTTTTTAATTTTATATGATATAGAGAGACTAATATTTATTTTTTTCTCTCTCTTTTTTTCACTTTTCATTCCAACTAAATAAAAAAAAAATACTTATTTTCTTTCCTTTCACTCCTACAAAACAGAATAATAAGAGAAAATATATTTATTTTCAAATTTCTTCCGAGCTTTTCCTCTCTTTTCATAAACCAAACTTATTCCGGATATACCTTAATCAACCACAACTAAGTGACAAGTGATAATCCAAACATCAAATTCATTAATTTGGGCAAAGTTCAGTAATGGAGCTTTTACTGACGAACAAAATTAGAAATTTATATTAATAGATAAAATACAGTATACATTATAAATTATAAATTGCAAAAATAATAATGTGACTCCTTTATTCATATCTTAGTGCCCGTTTGATAGAATTTTTTTTTTTAACTTCTCTTATCCTTATAAGGAGAAGTAAAAATTAATAAGTTTTAAAAATAAGTTAAAAGTTGTTTGATAAATTTATTTTAAAAACAAGTTTATTTTATAGTTTTTAAATAAATTTAAAAGTAAAAAGTAAAAAAGTAAAAGTAAAATATAAAAATTAAAGAAAAATAGAGGATACAAGGGTAAATAAAATTATAATATAGACATATTTGAAATTTTATATTCCTTAAGTGAGAGTATAAACTGAATAAAAAAAAATAAAAAGTTAAATTTTAAAAATAAGAAGAAATAAAAACTTTTCCCAAGAGTTTTTACTTAAAAACTATTTTTAAAATTTTTGTTCATAAAAAAAAATTATTCTTTTTTAAGAATTTCTCAAAAAAAAAAAAAAAAAAACTCTATTAGATGGGCTCAAAACTAAGTCACACCTATGAAGCATACCCTAGTAAAATTAACTAATTAGAAATTCCTCATGATCTGTGACAGACCCTAACTATATAAAAAAAATAAATAAATAAAACACTATATTCATTAAAAACTATATACGTACAAAATCAAAAGGTTCTGCATAAACAAACAAAAAGAGAATTTCACAGAATCTGTGCCCAAAGAGGGGGGGGGGGGAGAGATGGAGAGAGAGTTTTTTTTTTTTTTTTTTTTTTTTCATTTTCTTTTCTTTTCTTTTCAGAGAGGAGAGAAATTTTTCCCCAGAGTATTCACATTGGCGAAGAAGCCAAACAGATCTGGCTTGTATGGAAGATACGATTTCCTCCTATCTCCTTCTCTCATCGCTTTGTTCTTAACATAGAAATCTTCGTGAGCCGATACCGAAGCCCTAGTTCCAGCGCCGGAGACTCCTCTCAACGGCGGTCGCACTTTTCCGGCGGACTCATGTTTCGTCTTCTTCTCCGTGGTTTCGTCCTTTCTGTTCTTCTTCTTGATTGAATTTGAAGGAGTTAGGAAGACGAACGAGTCTTTGCCGTCGCTGTTGCTCCGGCGAAGTAAATCGAGAAATCTCCACCGTTTAGAACGCGATCCGGTCGAATTGCTCTTGTTGCATCTCGCCGGAGACGGTTGAACAGACGATTTCGGAGTCCAAACGCAGTATGTTCCTGGCCGAACGTTGTCCAGTTCGTCGGCTTCCGACGAAGAACACGACGGAGGATCGCGATCGTCGACGAACAGTTTCTTCAACGGAATCCGAATCGAGGAAACGGAGTCAGATTCCTTGGAATCGTCGAAAACAAGATCGCGATTGAAGATAGGGAAAACGGGACGAATCGGGGAGTTGATGAGGATGTTGTTCTGCTTTTCGAAATCGGAAGAGAAAGTGAACTCGAATTCTCCGTCTTGTCCATCGTCTTCTTCCTCATCTCCACCACCTTGATTCTGTTCCGTTTTGAATTCCGAGTGTTTAATGTACTCCGTGCTGCGATTGTGGTCTCGAATGACTTTAACGGCGACTTCTGAGATTTTATTCGAGGAGTAGATGCTGAAGCTCGGACAAGGATCTAAGACTGTGTTGCTTTCCTGCATTTTAGAGAGAGATAGAGAGAAAGAGAGAGAGTTGTAAGCAAGAGGGTTTATGTGCGGAGCCTTTTATATAGAGAGTAGTTGAGGGGGGAGAGAGAGACAGAGAGAGAGGTTATGGAACTGAATGGGCGGTCTGGTGGAAGAAGAAAAGTACTTGTAGAGAGAGAGAGAGAGCCCCGGGGGGGGGGTGTTTCCATTTGGTGTATTATTATTAAAAAATAATAGAGTGGTGGAATGGAAGGAATGGAAATCGCAAGAGGTGACACTTCTCTTTTCTTTTCTTTTCTCGAGTTTTGACTTTAATTTAATCCTTCCATTTGCATGTAACTCTGATTTCACATTATATTATTATTTTTTCATCAGGCAGAATAGAAATAGGACAAGAGATACTTTTCTATTAGGTGTGGGGAAGTCATTTGTTCTTCGTTTCTTAAGTCACAAGCCTTACGTAAGGACCACGGTGCGGGGCACCCACCCACAGCTAGCTGACTCTGGGTGGGGTCATAGTCGTTCCTCACGCCCGTGTGGACGCGCCCCGTTTTTCCGAAACTTCTAATCGCACGATGCCTGCCACCCACCAAGGAAGGCTCCCTTGACCCCACAAATCCCATTTTCATTTTTCAAAGAGGTTCCCTAATTTAAAATTACTTAATTTTTAAAACAATTTTATAACTAAATAAATTAAAATTATAATATATTTATTTATATTTTAATATTTTTACTTTAATTAACTTAATAAGTTCAAATTTTAAAAATTTATATGTAAATTTTTTGTTAATTACAAGGACGATTTTAAAAATATATTCATTCATTTTGCTTGCCCGATTTTAAGCAATATTGACTAAAATTTTAAACAAATAAGCTTATTTAAACTTTGTATGATGAAAATCCAGACTATTATAAAAACAGTCATGAGAAATATACATGCATCAGTTTGAACAGAATTATTTGTTTCCTTTTTACATAAAATTAATAATAATCGATACGTTACTCAAATCTGATAATAAAATCTTTTACAGCCCAATTGATTTTTCTTTTTAATTAGATTTGTTTGAATGAGAAGAAATCTAATTTTACTCAAACAGCCTAAATCCTATCCATTTAAACTTTTCTATCACCATTTTTCAGATTTTCTATTTATCGCGACAGCTTTTGTTTTTCTTATCTAGAAGAGAAGTTCTTCCAACGTATGTGTCTGACAAATGTAAACAATCTTCTAGAATCAACAAAGCAATTGCCTATTAATTAAATTTTTATACGCTAATATCATTTTTTCCTTATTTTCTATATAATTAACTTATATTTTTATATATAGAATTAAATACTGATATATGACTTTCTGTCTATTACGTCCTTGATCAAGTTGTCATTATGTCACGTTGTTTATAGGGATCACGTGAAATAAGGAAAAAAAAAATTAACTCTTCTCTTTTGTTATAATTTAGTTAGCAATATAATTAATATTAAAGCTCATAAATTATTAATATTTAGTTGATTCAAACATCCATATCGATGCTTTTTAATAAGGTTTCGGATAATTTTGTGTGTGGCAAAAATCAAAGGCGGACCCAAGATCAGGGTAGAAAAATTTATAAAATTTTTGTTCAAATAATAAATATAGTATAGGGGTGTAAAATTATAATTAAGTGGGTTTAAAATATATATGAATTATAATTACTAATTGAATTTTAAAAAATTGAGAGATGCAATTATCCACTCCGAGCCTTACATAGGTCCGCCATGATAAAAATAGATTTTGAAAAAATTCTATCTCATAAGAACTAATTTGGCTCAAATCAAATTTAATTGAATCAATATAATTATCGACTACCGATAATTTATTTAAAAAAAAAATTAAAGATCATAAATTTGTTGGAGATGGATTGGCATGCCACCAAAGAAAGGCTCTCCATGTGTTTGGTGGATGATAAATGATGGGATTTTCTAATTTAACATTTTTGAGCTTGCACACGTGGGAGGTCGAATTTTTCACATGCATTTACACGAGTTTTTCTTTTTTTATTTTTTTAATCGAATTTTATATTTATATATATATAATATTTTGTTTTATTTAGTTCTAGAAGGACAGCCAAAAGGCCATGATAGTTGGTTCCAGCCACAATTCAGCACACCGAAGAAGAGGAGAAAAGAGAAAGTAACATGGAAAAGAGGCACTTTGGTCATTGTTTTGGCTAGTGCACAAAAGGTACCTAAAACTATTGGGGGGGAAACAAAAAAATTCTATTGTGGTGTTCAAGTCCGTGGAAAACATTCCCCTTTTTTGCGCTATCCAAACAAAAGCGGGTTTAAAGTTGGAAGGAATAATAATCAGATCTTAGACTTTCTAGAAAGAGAATCACGACAAATAATAAATCAATGAGGAATGAATTTTTTTTCCCATTGAAAACAAAAGTAGCATATTGATATTCTCGATTCCACTTTAATAGAATATAAACATGATGGGTCTTCAGAAATCATTATGTAGATTAACTTTTAGGCTTCTGCATTACTATTAGAATCGCTAGCACGGAGGTGGCTAAGCTGTGGGGGCTCCGTGAAGGTCTGATCTCAGCTACAAAGAGAGGTTGGAGGAACTCAGAAGTTGAGACAGACTCCTTGTGCTTAGCCAACGCGATGATCAAAGGTTTAGAAGCTAACCATCCGTTGCGTTATCTGGTGCAACAACGCAAAGAAAATTAGATTCAGTTGAATGCTTCAATGAATCATATCTTCCGTGAGGCGAACATATGTGTGGATAAACTCGCAGCGTTGGGGCAAAGTGTGGTCTCTGGTTTGACGGAGCTCAGCAGGCCACCTGAAGGGTTTGAGGAGCTGATTAGGAAAGACAGTTTTAGGCTGCGTGGTTGAGTTGTTTGTTTTGTTTTGTGTGTTTTCATTCCTTATCTTAATAAAAAAAATAAAAATATGATTATTATTATCGTATAAAAAATAATCATATATAAATGAGTATACGATAAAAAATGGAGTACAATAATATATAAAGATTTATGTAGTCAACACCACTTAGTGAGATAAAGGTTTTGTTATTGTTGTTGAAAATTAAGAGCAATAACTAATATTATTAGTTCTAAGTATGATAATGAAAGTCTTTTTCTATTGTGGAATGTTCGATTTAAGAAATAATCGATCTTTAGGATAATTTTATCGAAATACAAAAAAAAATCACGATATTTCTTATTTTGGTTAATTATGATAATTTATGTCAGCTTGAAATAAAATGGGGATATGTTAACTAAAATAAAAGCAAACTAATAAAATAAACAAAGAAATTAAACACATGTGCAAAAGGGTAATAAGGATAGAAACCCTAAAGTGAAGAAATCAAAAGGCAAGAGAACTTTCAAAGACAGAATCCGAGAGCACTTGTTCCAAAATAGAAGGCGCTGCATGGTAACATATACTGAGATTTTTATTTTTATTATTATTTTTTTTAAATATGTTATGCGTCTGTGTGGGAATTAATTAATAAAGGGACTTACTAACAAATTGCTCAAACTTTCTTTTTCAGATTTTTTGTAATTTATTTCTAATACAATTAATGCTTACCTAATTGCTCACATATTAGGTCACACAATTTGGCTTTCTCACGTCCCGAGGGAACCTCTCCCGATCCGTGATCGTGATCTGAAATTCAATTCTTATTGTAACCAAAAAAAAAAAAAAAAAAAAAAAAACTTGGCTTTCTCACGAAGACTTAGTTGCTCTAATAGTTGAATACTGGTATCTCTTAAATAAGATTTTGAATTTAAATTTTGTATATAGAGAAAATAAATACCGAAAAAGTTTGACCCATGAAGATCTAATCAAACTCGAAACAAATATAGCTCTCTCTAGTTCATTTATTAATTTTCTAATTCATATATTTTGTTTTTTCCTATGCAATATATTGAATTTTGTTTTTCCCATGTAAGATGTTCAGCTTGGCTCCGATTCTTGTGGTCTGGTAAGTACCTCGGAGATGAGGAACAACTATCTTGAAGTCCATATCAACATGCAAAGGAGATAAATTTTTGGTTGGGGCATCTTAGTCTGCTTTGCCTCCTAAAGATTGATATCCATACGAATTAGACATGAGAGAAATAGCTATCTTGGGTCCATTTCAACATGCCAAGGAGATAAATTTTTAGTTGGCGGGCTGACTGATTACCAGAGAAGTCCTCTATACCAGGGCTGCCTTCAATGTTCAATTAAAGATTGATATTGATATTAAACAATACAAGATTAAAGAAAATTAAGAATGGGAAGTAAGGCAGATGGATGAACTAAGACCACTAATTTAAGTTCAACAATCCAAAATTTAATTATAAGAAGGTGCATAATTGAAGTCCTCAAATTAAGTTCAGATATCTGTTTTCCTGGACCAAGATTTTAATGCCCTCATTCAAAATATTTCCAAAATTAAAAATTTTGGATGATCATATTCTATCCAACACCACCAACTGCATGAGCATCACCACTAGAAAGATGGTAAAATGAACCAGTTTATAGATAAAAAGGCCCACCCGAACACAAACTACTCCCTAATTTAGTGTGAGAGTAAAAAGACGGTGAACGTATACGTACGCAATTTTTCTCTTATATTTTTGCAAATAGACTGTTTTCACACCTTTAACCCGTGAACTCACTCCACTATCACCCCAAGGCTCACTCTCACCCACTTTATAGATAATGTAAACAAAAATGCCTTCATACTCGCATTAACAATTTTATTAAAAATATATGACCATGTCTTGCATAATGTTTCCTGAACAACACTACTATGTAAACCACAGCTACATGGGGTGAGTAGGATACAAGCCCCACCTTTCAACTTTATCCCATTGAACCTATACCTTATCAACTGCAAATATAAACAAAACCATGGAACCAACGCATCTTAGGAACCATGCAACATACATTTTATGACTCTATCCATCAGCTTAACCCTTGGTTTCCTCGTCTTCTGCTTGATTGCAGTAAAAGAAGCAGGCTCAGTCTCTATGCTTGGTGCTCGTCTTTGTTGAATTATATCATGGTACATTGGCCAGAATTGTGTCTGGAACGCTCTGTAGATGATGTAGGGCAGCAGAGTTGACACAACAACAACTGGGGTCATCAGCCAAAAAAGAGGACTGGGACTGCAGGCTTCTGTGAGAACCATGTATGCTGTTGTAGACACCGTTGGTGACAAGTAACCATAGACGAGTAGAAATATATACCAAAAGGCAATACTACCCCAGATAAATAAATGTTGTATCCAAGTGAAGTAGTTGCTTGACAAGGCCATTTGGCAGTTGACTGCCCACACAACGCATGTATACATTGTGGCTCCAAGAATTTCAAAGTCAACTACTTGACCATCCTTCCTGAAAGCCTGGCTGGCAATGGATTTTGTGGTGAAAAAGAAGATGATAATAGAGCTGATGACCCCATTACACATCCAACCAAGTATACGGAACCAGTTGAAGAGAATGTTCTGCACACCCTCCAGATACAGAAATGGATACTGCACAAAAGAGTGAGTAAACAACCTTCAGTAAATGAAAGCATATTGCTCATTAGTCTTTCACTATGGTCATGGATGCAATCTTCTTAATTAATTTCCTTTAACAACAGTCTTCTTAGATGCATTGTAGCTGTATACCTCAAGGCAAAGCTGGGCAGAAACATCCTGCTCAAAAACACCAAGAGCAATAACTGGAAGCGAAGTGAAGAAGACGTTGTAGAATGACATGTACCAATCGTTGTAAGCAGCAGCACCGGAGAACGAAGCATGTGATTCAAACCAAAATAGCGTGAAACCAAAAGCAATGTTTTTATAAAAGAAGTAGCATATCTGCATCCATTAACACGAAGAAAGGTCAGTACCACACCATCCTGGAGCCAAGTTAGAGTTCCCAGCTCTGGGGCAAACTGAGTACAACCAAATAAAACTTCATTAGGGTATGTGCACGCTTGAGAGATGGTGACAGTTTGCAAAAAGGGCACAAGATAACAGCAAGATATGCGAGGTGGATACTTTTCATGGTGGTTAATTCATGCATCTGTGTTTCTTCTAGTTCAACCTATACCTGTGAGTAGATATAGTATGCTCTCTATATTCGATTGCATAATTTTGTATCCCTAGATAAGGAACCAAGAGAAAAACTGGCAGAGTATTGCACTAAGAAAATTGAATTGTTTGCTTATCAATAATTAGGCCTATAAGAGAATTGATATACCATCATTGATATGCGCCTGTAACACCAATGACCATGGACAAGCAACAAACGATCCAAATATCTGAATTGTGCTATTTGATAATCACTTGACATTGCTGCCTGAATTCAAAATAAAGTAAAATTAGAATATGAATGATGCCCAGACGACAGACTATACATGGTAAAATCCAACAAACACAGCCATAAGCTCTTGCAAGATGGTGGTCTAATCCATTTTCACATGCCCAAGGTGACATGAAAGAGACTGCCATGGTAAAGCAAAAAATAAGTCTGCCTGTGTATGATGAAATGGCAGAGACTATGGGTGATGTGAGAACAAACTCTGCTATTTTTGTATTAAAGCACATGACTGGTAATCTGCAAATAGAAGTTGTATGCAACATTGTTTAGCTAAAAATGAACCTGTATAGCAATGGTCATGTTTCACAAAAGTTCTACAAAGGGAGAAATCCACATAACCTGCATCCCTTCAACACCACTAATGCCAACTCCAATATCAGCCTCTTGGAGCATACCAACATCATTTGCCCCATCACCAATTGCCAGTGTTGTTTTACCAGTTCCAAGCTTCACCAATCGTGTCACCTGCATGGCTTCTACAACTCGATCAGATTACTTTTACGTCAATAATAACAGAAACGGGCCGGGTATGATATAAACCTCTTGCAAAGAAAGAAATTATAGCACTTACAAGAGCCTTCTGCTTGGGTGAAGAACGACAGCAAATAACAGATGAACAATTAATGGCAAGCTCTAAAAAGGACTTCTCCAGATTTTTTGTCAGAGCAAAAGTCAGGGACTTTCCATCAATTATTAATGCAAAGGAGTCTGAACCTTTTTTGGACAAACCTAGCTGATCTTTTCCTTCTCTTAGTTGCTTTGCAACACTGTCACTGGAAGCCTACAAAAATCAAACTTTAGACCTCATAACATCAAAAAGATTAACTGTAACGTCACTTGAGAATCATTTACCATTGCTATTTCTTCTTTGTTCCCTCGCTTCTCCAAGGCCACTATATCTGGAGAATCCAGTGAGATAACAATCTGCTTCATCCCTTGCCTCAGTAAGCTACATGCATACCTGTAGGATTTTCATGAGTTACAACTTGTAATAGGCAGGACCAATATTAATTGCAGTTTATACTTTATACTTCACCCTATATTAATGGCAGTTTCCATCTTGTCACCGGTTAAGACCCATATACTGATCCCAGCCTTCGCAAGTTTGTCAATGCACTCAGGAACCTACAAATGAAGAAAAAGATTTAGGAGTACCAGATCAACCTGCCATGGAAGGACAGCTTCCAAAATATCAAGACTATATACTAATATTGCTGTTGCAGGTAATAATTTTCGTAGAAAGTGAGAAGCCTATATTACAAGAGAATTTGTGGAAATCATAGGAAGAAGAGATAGTATACTAAGGAAGAATTTTAATTACAAATGGCAGCATGAACTGACCCCTTTTTGTAGTTTGTCCTCAACAGCTGTAGCACCAACAAGAATCATTTCTCTTTCAATCTTATCAGCTGCTGCGTCTACCAAAGCATCCCGATCTGCAGTAACAGATGTTTTGGCCTTCAAAAAACCCACTTCCCATGTTTTGTACTCCTTTTCATCAAGCTCACGGTATGCAATCACCAAAGTTCTTAAGCCTGATTCAGCATATCTTTTTATATGTTCCTTGGTCTTAGCCTCAAATGCTCGCCCATTTTTGGACAGCCTTTCAAACATTACACTGCAAAGAGGCATATGAACAATACTAAGACATCATTCCCAAACATACCTTTGCATTGCAACACAAAGAAAATGTGGAATGAAATCAAACCTGTCTGCACCCTTGCAGAGGAGTAACAACTGATTCTCAGGAGTCCTAACAATTACTGACATTCTTTTACGAGAACTACTGAACTCTAATACGTGAAGAAGGTTGTATACCCTGCCATATACAAAGCAAGTTACCAGAAAAGAAAAGCTCTCTTAACTATTAGAGAAATCAAGAGGGACATGCGGTTCTAGTATTTCCTACTCTTGATTCAGTCCCTGTGTGCAGTTAAGAGGCTTCACAAACTATATAATAAGTATGACATCAACCTTAATAGGTCAAATCATTTTATTAGATTCAACAAAAGTGAGCTACTAAAGAGCAGCTTCTATGACCCATCATATTTAAATATTGGGTCAACCTAATATTTTTAGTAACCATGCGGACAGAAAGCACTGGCCAGAGACTGAGATCAGTAGCCAAGTAGAGGCAGTGAACAGTTTCCCTAAATAGAAAGAAATTAAAAGGGAGGAGAAAAGGTAACCAATCTCTTAGAGATGAAAATATATATATATATATATATATATATATATATTGTAGCATCAAAGCAGTAAGAAAAGTATGATGAAGAAACAAGCAACAAGGCTCACTTTCCTAACCTGACAATTGTTTTGCCACTGTTGGGATCTATCTCGTGCAATGAGATGCTCGTTTGTGTCCTTTCAAAAAATATGAAACCAAGTTCACGAGCAGCAATGACAAAAGCAGCTTCATCCGGTGACTCTGCCTCATATGAAATTTCTCCTGTTTCTTTGTCTGCATCAGGAACAACTGTGTGGCAGATTGCCAACACTTTAAAAAATTTCTGTATAAGGTCTGAGTTAGGTTCTTCAACCCATTGGCCATTCATGAGCCTCTCATCCCTGAAATTAAAACCCTTGACTGCCCTCACAGATTCCATTTGATCTCCTTTATTCTCCAGTAGATCAGATGAATCATCATCTTCTTCTGGCAGCTTCTTTCCTTCTCTCCGGGCCAGAGCCCTCTCCACTTCTGTCACACCACGTCCATAAGGGATGCCAGCAATTGAGCATTTTACAAACTCCATGGAGTTACAAGTTAAAGTACCCGTTTTGTCAGAAAGTATGGTATCAACCTGACCAAGTTCCTCGTTCAAATTGGATGTGTGTGCATGTGCTGGTTTGTCTGTTTCCTCATAATACATCTCCTGATCTTGATTTATGAAAATCGCCTGTAAAACCTTCACAATCTCAATGGACACATATAATGATATTGGTATCAGGTATCCATATAACATTAGGCCAGTCAAAAAATGAAGAAATGCAGCCAGCAATGCTCTATTGGGATCATACAGGACTGTCGTATCATCAGGTCGAAGGTACCACCTCCTCATCTTTCCCGCACTTATATCCTTCTTAGTTCCTAAGCCAAAATACACCGAACCAATCAAAGATATGAAAACCAGCATGCTGAAAAGGATATATATTATCTTATCCATTCTCCTTTCAATTGTACTCCTCTTGGAAGGAGGGTCAACCGCATTTTGCATCACTTTTGTATCATGCCCCGTAAAAACAACTGCACCATAAACAAACTCAGTGTTTCTAAGCTTAGAATCCCTCAACAGCAATTGTTGTAGTGATAGAGTGTAGGGTTCATGATTGTAGCATAGAGTTCCAATAAAGGAATAGAGATTATCATTTGGGTCCTCACACTTAATTACTGCCTCAAATTTCCGAAACGAGTCATCATCATTAAGAGAGGATGTCACCTCCAAAGCATGCTTGAGTTTCAGATTAGTCTCGCCATCAAGGTTCTTTGTGTCAACATAACAAATCCCATCCTCATAGCTCGATGAAAGCAGAACTATATCAGCAGGGAAATAATCATCCTTAAATATCTTTACGATATCACTGACTCGGAGTCTTTTCCATTTGGTTTCTTGGAAACTATGACTATTGCAATCATAAACTTGGACTGTGCGATTGTTGGCCTCTACGTCCTGCAATCATTTCAACCTTTCTTCAAATAAAAACCTTGAAGGGCAATCTTGTGTTTTCTTTACTTGGACAAAAGTTAAGAGAAACGTTATGGTGTTTCAAGAACACTTGACCACAGAATGTATAAGCAAAAAGGATTGAGCAGAACATATGAGGAAAAAGCGAATATGCATCACCAATCTGCAAGTGCATAAAGAAAGATAATTAAAGATTCCTCTATATCAGAGCTACAAATGTACTGCAAACGTATCCTTCCTCTGGACATCATAAGCTTCTAGCAACCATCATTTCTTAACGTATTTTAAAAGGCAAGCGCATAAGTTCCACGCCCTGAACAAAAAACTTGGATGGTTGGTGGCTCTTATACAAGTAGAATATTGGTCAGATATTCCTAACATATTTTGGAAGGCAAGGCCATAAGTTCCATCACCTCCTCATCTTTCCTGGACTCATATACTTCTTAATTCCTAAGCCAAAATAGGCCGAACCAGTCAAAGATATGAAAATCACCGTGCTGAAAAGGATACATATTTTAAAAGTCAACCATCATTTCTTATTAGAACAAGTAGAATGTTGGTCAGATCCACTATCCCCAAAATTCTAAGGTAGTTTTGCTTCACTAACAAGTTGTTCTTCCACCTCGTAAATGAGAGATAACGGAAACGGCAGTATGGGAAAGAATGAGGTATATTTGTCAACTTTCTGCAAAATAATTTGCAACTGGCAATAAGTATGCCTGCCACGAATAGAATGAACAAACATGGGTGCAAAAAGGAGAAATTATGAAGCATATTATCAAATTCAGATGGCAACAAGTGTTAGATTATAGAGAGCGATGAGAATGTCCATTACCATCCCACAGAAACCACTTGGACAACGCATCCAGAATTAGGCACAATTGACTCACTTGATGATTAAATTCAAACATGCACGCATACATGCAACAGTTCTGCAGCAGACGTTCGACACGCTTAAAGAATTAAATGGTATATCATGAATGATGAATGATACTAGATTTCTCAAAAAGGAACATTCTAGGTAGAATGAAATGAATTTATACGAAAACAGATAGTAATTGTCCATACAAATGAATCCAGACATAACAAAACAATTACTTCAACAAAATTCGCAAGAAAGCAAACCAAACACAAACCTGCTTTCGCCGCCGCCAATCCTCCGCGCCTTCCTTAGCCATAGTAGCTCCAATCACAACTATCAAAGGCACAATAACACTGACCGCCTTATACGGCGCCAAGGGACTAAAAGAAGCACAAGCAACAACAAGAAAGTAGATGTTTGCAACTCTTCTAAATTGCTCAAACAAAGACTTGGGTATGAAATTCACTACGGTATACTTGGTTGTAGACACATAATTTCCACTATAACTAGACTGAACAGCTTCTTGGTAATCACAATCATTACAATAAACCACTCTAGAAAAACCCTTTTGCCCAATTTGTGAATGACCCTCTTCAGCTTTTGGCCTAGTACACAAATATGAATAAATTTTACTAAATTTAATTCTCCTCCTATGATGCCCTTCACCACTCATTTCCCAAAACCCTAATTTTCACTTCCTAGATATCCCAAACACCAACCAAATACATAACCCAGGAGCTGTCAAGTGTGAAATTTAGTACAAAAGACAGACAAGACTAATGTTAAACAAAATTAGTACAAATAGCTGTCAAATGAAATCACTTCACGCTTTTCATAGGTACAAGAAGACAATGTGATGTGGGAAAGCAAAATCTAGCTTGTAGATTTGGTGGGTTAGGATAAATATGAGAGGTGGGAAAAATGTTATGGACATTGGTGTCGGCAGAAGGAAGAGGAAAGGAGAAAACGTTGGATGGAAAATTTGTGACGGTGTTTGATTTTGTTGAGATTTCCTAACTTTGATGTCAAGTTCGAGAGAATCTCTTTCTTACATTCATCAATCTGAAATGAACAGTGGAGTTAGAGAGAGAGAGAGAGAGAGGTGACGGGTGAATTATTGATGAGCGTTGCCCTTTATACAAGCAAAGTTCATGTCTTGAGCTGAGAAATTAATACATAAATGGAATTACATAATCGAGATGACTAGATTCAGAGAAGCTAATTTAAGATTTGGGTCGTACACTTTTTCGGAAATTCCTTATTTCCTTCTTTCTCTTCTTCATTCTTTTTCCGGTCATTAAATAATATTATATATAAATATAATTAAAATGACAAACCCATGACCCAATATTTTAGCCAAATTTTTCAATAGCTTTAAATATCAAAAAATGTCACATTCAATGTTATAATATATATATCTATCAATTCTTTGAATTAAACACTACTACCTTTTAAATAAAATTTTAAAATTTGAGTATTATATATATCTAAAATAGATTTTAAAAAAATTTTAACCCTTAAAAGTTCTAACTCTACTCAAATTAAATCAATTTGAATTGAATTTAGTTGAATTTAATCCGTAAATCGATTATTTTTTGAAAAAATAATATATATTTTTTTTTGAAAAAATATAATTTTAAATATATATTATTTTTTATTTTTAAGTGGAAAACTTTGATTTTGGGGTTGCCTTTCTATCTTCCGATGGGGACTTTGACGTTTGGACTAAAAGGTGACCCGAATTTGATCACAAGTGGCATTTTGATGGCGTCAACATCAAAGGACATGTTGGTTGAATCCAGGGGATCATTCTTCTTACCCCCGATAGAAACGATGTCGTTTACTGTTGTCAAATCAAACGTTGACGTTTCCTTTTTGTTTGTGGTCCGTGGCCTTATGGCAAAGTCGGGGTGGACGGAAAAGCCGCTGTCCGTTGGGTCCGTATGACGTGAATGTGATCGTCACGTTTATCTTTTCATGTTGCGTATTTTTTAATAATAATAATATTTTTACAATATATTTTATATTTTTTAACTTAATAAGTAATTCAAAAATATAAATTTTTAATTACAAAATTTGGTCCATTAGCTTCAAATAACGTAATTTTTGTTTTTTCTTTTACATTATCAACTGAATGCGTTCCTTAATTTATATATATGTGAATTAATTTATTATAAAAATATTGCAATTTTAAAACATTATAATTAGGTATCAAAATATTGGAATTAAAGAATTTATAAATTTAAAAAAATTGTTGCATTAAGTTGTGATTTCACATTCAATCACATATTAAATAGTTACATATCCTTATGATTTAAAAAAAAAAATACACATTTCTATCATTTTTCATCTTTTTTAAAAATAACACGAGGATATGTGGTTATTTTTAAAATATAGGAATAATATGTGGTGGAACATGAAACCACACGAGAATAAATTATAATTTATCCTATTAAGAAAAAGTTATAAAAAATATAAAAAATAATAAATTTTAAATTGTCTATATGAATAATTTTTTTCGAATTTGAAAAAAACCTCCAAACTAAGCATAGTTTAAATTAAAATTAACAATATCATTTGATGATAAAATATATTTTTTTTTTTTTTTTTTTTTAAAATTTTTTTTTTTGGTTTTTTTTTATTTCTTCTTCTTTTTTTAAAGAGGGGGGGGGGGAATTTTTTTTTTGTTTATAAAAAAGCTTTTCCCCTCCCCCCCTTTTCTTTGTTTTCTTTTGTTATTATTGATTAACAGATAGGCTGACAATTGAATTATAGTTTATATGCATAAAACATGCAATTCTACGAAGCAATAAAAAATAAATATGACTATGAATATTTAATTTTTGTAAATATTCGTAAATCCAAAGAAATAATAATTATTTTTTTTAATTTATTAAGGGAACAGAGCCCTTTACAGCAAAAATTCGAATCGTCCGATCTTATGCCATAATCGAACCGATTCTTGGGATATAACGGGGCCCAGAGCCTTGGCCAGGCCAAAGAATGCTGGAAAATTGCAACAATGTCCCTCGAATTGTCACATTTTTGTCGTTTCGTTCATATAAGAATAATTTCTTTCGGATTTGGTCTCATTCTAATTTGCGTATCCTTCAATTAATTAATTCAATGTGTAAAAAATTTTATGTTTGAAAGTATAATTTTGAGGCCATTTTTATTAATATTAAAATTTGGAAAATACAATTGTCATATATTTTATGTCTAAAACTACAAATCAAAATCTATCATTTTTTTAGTATTGATTTATATATGGATGATATAATATATCTGTATCAGAAAGTTAAAATTATGTCGATTTTTAATGCAAATAATTATTAATATAATAATATTTTTTACATCTTTTTATTAAAAAAAATATGAGATTTTTATTTTAGTTGAAAAAGATTATAAAATTTTATAAAATAAAATAAAATTAATTTGAAATAAACTGAGACAAGTTGAGATTTATCATATAAGATTAATGAATATTTGCCCATAGTAAAATTTAATTTTTGAAGCATGTGAGATTAGGAAACTGTGATATGTGACAAATTCATGCATCGCTTTTTCTTTGGTGAGGACAAGTTCATGCATTTATATTGCCAATAAAGATGCTCGAGACCAACGTACTATTAGTTTAGTAGAATACGATATTAAATCTTTTAATCAAATTTCAGATTCAAAATTAGGAATGGAAAAGACTATATTAGAAGAGTCGTTCCTAAATAGGACTCCCACAGATATTTAAACCGAATTAATCAGAATATAACTCCAGATACTAATGATAGATACCAAAAAATAAAATAAAATAAAGATGCTAAAGTTGAAAACAAATATAAATTATAAATCCATACAATTTTTTTCTCACGAAAATTAAGTTCACTCATTTGTGAAAATTAATAACACTTATTCCATTAATTTATATTTTAAAAAAGAGAGTAATTATGTAAAATATAAAATGATATAAAAGTAAGATTTTTTTATTTATTTTATATGAATTACTTTAGATATAAGACTTAATGTAAAGATACTAAATAATTAATACGATTTTCACTCTACTGTCTTAAAATCTTGAAGGAATGGTAGCTACAAAGAATATGAGACACAGGTAAGCAAATTTTGACGATTGTGGACTCAATTAGGTCTTTTTTTTTAAGAGTAGTTTTGGATTCTAGTGAATTTAATTAATTTAATGATTATTCGGAAAAACTAACCATATGTGTAATTCTAAGTCTACGAGACACTTAATGAGCCGAAAAAAAAAAAAAAAAAAAACTTTCTAGTATAATTTGGATGATAATAATTTTTCTTTTTTTTTTTTGTGTGAGACTTCACGAGGAAGGTTAAAAAAATTTGCGCCCAATAATTTTCCGTAAGTACTTGTATTCTCTATTTTTTTTTTATTACAACATGAATTAAACCCCGGATCATAGAGTCGAAAGGGAGGCTATTGTTACTGAGCTGTTTCCTTGGGAACGTATTTGCATTCTCTATATTGTCATGATTGTTAGCATATAATTAATTGATATTTATTTTCTAGACACTACTCAAAATTAGTTTCATGCATATAATCAGCAATAAGAAAAATGAGTGCAAATGCTAATGATGATGAATAATATTAGACTCTCGTAAAACTTTGCACTTGTAGATGGAATTGTGAGAAGGGTTGGAGAGATAAGAACGCATTCTGTCCATATGCACACTATAATTTATTTATGCATGTTAATCGTGAGAAGGATTAGAATGATCTGCTTTCCTATTCTTAAAATTTAAATTTAAAATTTTGATTAAGAGAGTTCAATAGTCTGTCACTAAATTTATAGATCGCTGGTGGACTCTGACATGAGTATGACTATGCTAATCATTCTTCCATACCCTTTTGCTGGTCTAGGTGCTCTTTTTCAAATTATTTTACACAAAATTCGATTTTCAAGTTGAATTAGGGATGAACAACAAAATTTGTCGTAATTCAAACTTGTCTCATACTCTGGTCTAATTTTATCCAGCCCTAGATAATTTTGCATTGGAGAAGCCCCCGTTCTTTCCTCTCTCAACAATTCCAGGGCCGTTGTTTGTTTGAATGGTGCATTCCAATAACCAAACCTCATTAGCTACCAAACAACACATTGGGCTGCAGTCTCCGATAGCTCACATGTGGCCGGCAAATAGAGACAATTTCAGATGGAAATGTGCAGGCGCAGTACACCCTCGACCGACTTTGGTCTGACTTGGCAAATTAGGCTTTTTATTCCATCTTGTTTGCTTACCAAACAATAATAATAGATTTTACCTTTAATAAAAAAGATATTATTTTTTTAATTAAATTTTAACTTTAAATTTTAAAAATAAAAAAAAAATTTAAAAGAAATCCTTTTATAAAGAGTCTCACTATAACTTAAAAAAAAAATCAATAGTAGATTCTCAGTTTAAATGATTTTGTTCTTTACTTACCTCGATTCTGTAATTTTTTGTATTTGCTCGGTAACAAAATTTCCTACTTGTGTCTTGTCATTGTTGGGAAGGGATTGTCTTGTCATTTTTGTTCTATGCATTGTTGGGAAGGGATTATCTAATTGGAGAAAAGATTTATACCTACTAGCTTATCTTCTTAGAAACATGTCTATTTTAAGGTCACTTAATCACAAATAGGAAATCCATAGAAAAAAATATTTGGCTAATTCTGTTTCCAAATTTTAAGTTTGTTTTATTAAGTGGTAAACATGGTTAAGGGTGAGTCCAAATCCCTTGATCTCGACCTATTAATCCAACCCGTTTGAACTCGTCTGTTCTATAAAGATTTTTTTTTATTTTTGACGTAATTTTAGATGATTTATTGCAAATTTCTATTGTAATATCAACTTAAACTCCGTGTTTATATAGGATGGAGTTTGTAAATTTCATTTCAAATTTCATCTTTTTATTTTTTTTATTTTCATCGTATAGTGTTTTTAATAATAATATTTTGTTGAATCAAC
This sequence comes from Dillenia turbinata, assembly GCA_037126225.1. NCBI lineage: Eukaryota > Viridiplantae > Streptophyta > Magnoliopsida > Dilleniales > Dilleniaceae > Dillenia > Dillenia turbinata. The sequence goes on from JBAMMX010000014.1 coordinate 25,179,708, forward strand.
TATTAGCTAGAGTTTTGACAATATATATTTATATCAATTAAGATTTAATAATCATTTTACCATTTATCTGTATAAGATCAGTGAGAATCACACGACTTAAGATGATGATATAATAAATACAACAATAACAATAATCAATTCTTTAACTTGTGGGATCGACCAGCTAGATGATAATATAACAAGTAAAGATAAAAAATTTAACTATCTACTCAATTAATCTTTTTACATAAATCTGTTAAATTTATCCCTAAAGAAACAATCTAGTAATCATAATCTACTCTATTTATTTGAAAATCTCGTATTCACATTTTTGTATAATAAAAATAGATAAATAAATCTGTCCAAACCTGCAATTGCGATCGTTGTGGGCCTTGGTATCGTTCATGGTTAGGAATGGATGAGTGCAACTTTACTTTAAGCACGCTTAATATACTCAATAAATACAGGTAGAATGCTGAAATTGTTAAAAGGGGTTGGTGAATGTTGTGGATGTTTGATTTGATGTTGATTTTTTCATGATTTTGTTTTCTAATCTTGTGCAAATACGAAGCCCAAAGTGGACCAAAACATGATAAAATGTTTGCTCAATTGAGAAGTAAAATGGCAAGTGAGTCATTGCTTCTTTGCTAGATTTACACACTAGCACAATTTCCATTTTTAATATCCCTTTTTAAAAATATTCCCTTCAAGATTTTTTTTTATAATATTATTTATCTTTAATGAGTTGTAACTATACCCTCTTCAATAGCTGCGGCCATAACATGAGTATTGTGTATATATATATATGTGTGTGTGTATAATATATATATTTTAACTTGAATACTGGTATTTAAAAATCAAACTAATCCAATTCGAATAGTTGTATGACACAATTAAGAAGTTCTTTTAGTATATTTTTTTTCATTTTTAAATCTTGAACTCAATATTTTGATTAAGAGAATTTAATATCCTATTATAAATTAAAGGTCGTTGGTGTATTGAATTGTAACTATGTCCTTCAGATTTTACTAACATATAGTTAGTCTAATGAGATGTAGCGTTAGAACACTTAACTATTATCTTAGGTTTGAGTTTTAAAAATGTAAAAAACTACGCTGGGAGGGTAGCCCCTCGAAATGGATCATTACAAGTTCCAAACTGAATTAATTAGAATTTGATTCCGAATATTGGTTGGCTTAGCACAAAAAAAAAAAAATTGTCCTTCGGATTTTCTTAAATAATCAGTCCCTCAGGGATAGTTCAAGTAGTAGAGTTTTTTCACTTCTATTCTCTCTTTACTGATTCGATTCTATTTGATTATATCTTGTTGTAAAATATAAATAAATAAATAAACAAAGAAGCGGCCCATGTGATAAGCGATTTGGGCCAGGGTTAATTCTTGCTGAATCGCGGACTCCAAAGCCTAAGCCCATACCTCCCCATAGAAACTTACAGCCCAAATTCAACTCTCTCTCTCTCTCTCTAGAATTTCTAAATGATAAATTGGCGATAATTCGCTGGCTTGGCTATGCTCGGCTCGGCTCCTCCTTATTCACCTGCTGAAAGCTCAAATCTCTTGCGCGGGCCCCACTTCCCTCTCTCCTCATTTTCCATCTCTCTCTTTTTCCGATCTCCCATTTTTGCCTTTTTCCTCTGCTTCAAATCGAGCTTACGAGAACTAGAAAAGAGAGAAGAAAAATTAAAAGGGGTTTTCACCATTGCAAAATTTTTCTTTCACTCTTCGCGGATTTGATCTCTCTCAGATTCCACTGCTTTGGTTGTCTTCGTCATACAGTCTCGTCTAACAGAACTATTTTCATACTTCAAACAACATCGAACTCACGCCATTTTTATTAAGGTTTTTTTTTCTCTCTCTTCATATTCACTTTTTTTGAAAAAAAAAATTCCTCTGAACTCCTGTTTGTAGCTTCATTTCGTTTGTTTCTATGAACCCTAGGACCGTACAAATCTAGGATGCTCGTTTCAATTTTCTCGTGCTGAATCGTATTTTGTGTCCTCAATCATGTGATATACGTTTGATTTTTCTTTTTTCGATTGACTGTTAGGTTTAAGTTGACGAGTGATTGGAAAACTGGGAATTTTGATTGATGATGTAAAGTAGGGTTCCTTTAGGTTCGTTTTGGTGTTTGGCTTAACTGCTTCTTATATTTTTCTAGTATAATCCATGTTTCAAATGACCGAAACTGGAAATTTGGGTCGTGGAAAATTAGTTTACAATGTGATTTGGGAAGAAAGAGTTGCTTAATTTTAACAATGTTTCCTTGTTTTGCTTAGAAATGATGCGGGATGGTACCCTTATTGGCGCGGGATTGGAGATTTACTACCATCCATTTGGTTCAGAAAAGGAATTATGATTGATGATGTTAGAAGGGTTTCATTTAGGTTAATTTTGGTATTTGAATTGACTGCTTTTTATAGTTGAATTTCATGTGATTGATGTTTCAATTGATTGAATCTGGAAATTTAGATTGTGGTATACGAGTTTACAATGTGATTTGGGCAGAAAGAGTTGATGAATTTTGACAACATTTGCCTTTTTTTATGTGCTTAGAAATGGTGCTTAGTAGTACCTGCATTAACGCAGGATTGGAGATTGACTACCCTTGATTTGATTCAGTAAAGGAATTATGATTAATGATGTTACAATGGTCTAGTTTAGGTTAATTTTGGTGTTTGAATTAACTGCTTCTTATAATTATATTTTGTGTAATCAATGTTTCAATTGATTGGAACTGAAAATTTGGGTTGCGATATTAGTTTGCAATGTGATTTGGGTAAAAAGAGTTTCTTAATTTTGACAATGCTTGTTTTTCTTAGAAATGGCGCGCATTGACGCGGGATTGGAGATTGACTGCCCTCGTGTTTGTCAGAAAATGAATTATGACCAATGATGTTAGCAGGGTTTAGTTTAGTTTAATTCCGGTATTTGAATGAACTGCTTTTTATAGTTTTATTTTGTGTGATTGATTTTTTGGAGGTGGAAACGGGTTAATCAGTTGTTGATTCACAATGTCTTTTGAGTAAAAAGGGGTGCTTGATAGTTGATTTTTAATAATGTTGCTTATTTTCCTAAGATTAATGTGGAATAGTACCATTGATGCAGAATTGGAAATTAAACAACCCTTGATTTGGTCCCAAAAAAGGAAAACTAAACTACATTGGTTTGTTTCCTAGACGATCTTGATGATGGTTTGAATGCATTTATTTTTGTCTTTGAGCTTATGTTTAGACAGGTGTATTGTTGTCCATTGTTCTTTATTTGAGGTGGAGGAGTAAACTTATTCGAGAATTCAGAAGAACCTTTCCTTCATATGCAAGTTTAGAATTCAGCAACAAAAAGTTCTCTGACATCCGTTTTGTCTTTGTCAAGAGTTATTTCAACATTAACATAATGATGAAATAATTTGACCTTAACATTTAAATACTCCCACTCTGCCATGGTATGTCTATATTCATCATTTATCATAACTACTTACTAGTACAAGCTGTTTTCTATATTAATCCAATCTATGGCAACTTTGAAAACAATCCCCTGCATAACAAAAAAATATTGAAATCTAGCTCAGGTGGCATTACTCCACTTGGCTCCTTTGATAGTGTCTTGTCTTACATAGACCATAAAGTGACATGCAAAATGATGAAGTGATGATGGAATTCGTTGTATCAGTAGGTTTTAGTTGGTTCACTGGCTTGATCCAACCAATTAATGCCTAGAGATTGATATCTGACCAGTTCAGTATATCTTATTCTGAATTAGGTAATGTTTTTGGAGAACTGATTAAATCACCATTGCTCTTTACCAGTTATTGATTCACAATGCCATATGAGAGGGATTCTTGATGGTAGATTTTTAAAAATGTTGCTTATTTTGCTAAGAGTAATGTGCAATAGTACCAATTGATGCAAAATTGGATATTAACAAACCCTTGCTTTAGTTCCAAAAGAGGAAAACTAAACGACCTAATTTCTTTGGTACCTAGATCATCATGATGACCGTGTGGACACATTTATATTTATCTGTGAGCTTAAATTTTTATGGGTGTGTATTTGTTGTCTATTGTTCTCTGTTTGAGGTAGAGGGAGTAAAATTATTCAATAGTTCAGAAGAACCTTTACTCCATTATCCATGTTTTCAATGCAGCAACGAAAAGGTTTTTACAACATCTGATTTTGCCTTTGTCAAGAGCCAGCTTAACATAATGATGAAAAAATTCCAACCTTAACATTTAAATAGTCCCAGTCTGCCATGATATGTCTACACTCACCATTTATCATCACTAATTATTAGTACAAGCTGTTTTGTAAGTTAATCGAATCCATGGCAACTTTGAAAATAACCCCTTGCATAACCCCCCCAAAAAAAAAAATCTTGAAATCTAGCTCAGATGGCATCACACCTCTTGGTTTCTTCCACAAAGTGACATGCAAAATGATAAACTAATGCAAAGAATTTGTTGTATTGGTAGGTGGAGGTTCTTTAGTTGGTTCATTGGCTTGATCCAACTAATTAATGCCCAAAAAAGAATTGATCTTTGGCTGGTTCATTATATTTTGATCTGGACTAAGTAATGACCAAAGTGTCGCTTTTTTCTAGTTATTGACTTACAATGTCATTTGAGTAAAAAGGGGTGCTTGATAGTTAATTTTGATAATGCTGCTTATAATGTTAAGTAATGTGGAATGCTACCTATTGATGCAGAATTGGAGATTAACTAACTCTTGATTTGGTTCTAAAGAGGAAGACTAGCCTACCCGATTGGTTCTTTCCTAGATCATCTTGATGACTGTGTTTTTGCTTTGAGATCATCTTGATGACCCCATGACTGCATTTATTTTTGTCTTTGAGATTAATTTCTGATGGTGGGTTGTTATTGTCTATTGCTCTTTGTTTGAGGTGGAGGGAGTAAAATTCTTGTCAATAGTTCAGAAGAAGCTTTACTCCATTATGCATGATTACAATTGATCAACAAAAAGGTTTACAACATGCATTTTGCTTTTGTCAAGAGTCAGCTTATCATAATGATGGAAATATTCCTATCTTAACATTTGAATGGTCCTGGGCTCTCGTGGTATGTCTATACTCACTGTTTATCATAACTAGTTATTATTGTGTGCTGTTTTGTAAATTAATCCGATCTATGGCAACTTTAAAAACAATTCCCTGCATAACAAGAAAATCTTGAAATCTGGCTCAGGTGGCATTGCACCACTTGGTTCCTCTTGATAGCACATTGTCTTACATGAACCGCAAGCTGCATGCAAAATGAAATCAGTAGGTGAAGGTTGTCTCTTTGGTTAAGTGGTTTGATCCAACTGATTAATGCCTGGAGATGAATTGCCAGCTCAGTATATTTTGTTCTGGAATAAGTAATGCTCAAGGAGAACAGATGAAATCACCAAAGTGTTACTCTTTACCTTTTATTTCTCCCATGGATGTGATGCCTAGCACTGTGTGGAAAATCAATTTTCCCCTTTGACACTCTACTAGACACCGGTCATGAAGCAAAATGTGTCTGCAGGGTTTACCTTCATAGTAACAAATCAGCTTAATACCATCTGTACTTAACTTATTTGAACTCATATGTTTCATTTGAACTCATGTTTTTACGAAGGATCTAATTTTCCGATCTTTCACAAGGATTGTGACAGTTTTTGTCAAAACTTCTTAGGTTAGTCCATGTAACCCAGATTGCACATGTTGCATGTCTCCTTGAAATATTTGCAATATTTTCACATCAGTTGTTACTTAGTAGGGCTTCTATTAATAATTTGCTTTATAAGACATGCTGCAGTAAAGGAAAACCTGGTGAGGGTATGTGTAATCTTGAATCTCAATGGACAAGACAAGCATTCCAAAATAGTCTAAATGTTTTAGAGACGGTGGATATTCCAACCATGATAATTATACAGTGTGAAAAGTCAATGCAGTAAAGCAGAACCTGAATAAATATGTGAAGATGCATTCCGTATCCTGTTCCTATGTGATCATGGTTTCCAGATAAAATTGTCCACATCTTGTTGAAATTTTGCTTCATCCATATTGTTTTTATCTTCTTGTCTTATCTAATCTTTCCTTATAAACACTGTTATCCCTTTTCTTCTTTTCTTGGATACACATTTCATTACTTACTCCTTAACTGTATCATTCTTTACTGTGTAATTGCATTATTGATCTCATCATACTGCTTTCTATGGTTTGGTTTGCTGTGAATAACTTTTCTTTCTTTTTGATTCTCAGCTATTGGGTCTTCAGTTCTGGTATGTGCCAGCACCTGATGTGAAAAGCTACTCAATTACATATTGGTAGTTCAGGGTTGGAGCATATTGGTCTATGGTTCTCTCCTGGACATCAGTTGCATCCCTTTAATCCTGTTCATTTGCTTCTCTGTGCAAAACGCTGCTTTCATGTGCCCTAGGATATTTTTTTAGCTTAAGATTTGCTAAAGGGTCTCTGTGCTGGATTATATAGGCTTTTAGAGCTTATTAAAGGCTTTATTTTACATTTCAAAAAATTGGAAGAAAGGTTTTCTATGTGGATTCTCTGGATGAGCTTAACGCAATTTTGTAAGATTATTCGATGAACAAACCGAAGATGCTGCCAAATTGGAAGAAGCCCCATATCGAGTTCTGTTCCACCTGTTCCTTTTTCATTTTGTGTTTCTATCAAACAACTACTATCAAATAGTGGTTTCGTGTTGTGCTATAGAAAGAAACAATGGAGTATTCTTTGGAGAAAAAATATCCTGTCAGTGCAAAAAATTACAAACTATATGAGGAGGTAGGAGAAGGTGTCAGCGCTACTGTGTATCGAGCTCTCTGCATTCCTTTTAATGAGATTGTTGCTATCAAGGTTCTTGATCTGGAAAAGTGCAACAATGACCTGGTATGTGTGGATTACTTCATTAGCATGTTTTGTTAACAAATTTCTTTGTTTTATGCTACTATAGATTCTTCAAAGTATCTTTCACTTGCAAAATCTGTTGCATGTTCCTATCCTCTAATATGTTATTCTTCCTCTTCCTCTAGTTGTTACTTTAAAGCTATTAAAATTCTCCACAACCCTTTTCATTTATCTTGCTGCACAATCCATATATTCTTCCTAATTTTTAATTCTTGGCAAATATTTGACGTTTATTAAGATGCTGTTTGTTGTGACTTATTTTCCAGGATGGCATTCGTCGAGAGGTCCATACCATGAGCTTGATTGATTATCCTAATGTGTTGAAGGCCCATTGCTCTTTTACTTCTGGCCACAGCCTGTGGGTTGTAATGCCATACATGTCTGGTGGATCTTGCCTTCATATAATGAAATCAGCTTATCCAGAAGGGTTTGAAGAGCCTGTTATTGCTACATTGTTACGTGAGGTTCTCAGAGCTCTTGTTTATCTTCATGCCCAGGGCCACATTCATAGAGATGTCAAGGTGCCTGTATTAGCTTTTTTTCTTTATAAGCTGTGGTGATTTTGAGTTTTTTGTTGTTGAGGAGAACCTGAGTAGTGGCAATCTTTATGATTTCCTGGGTTCCAACTGGTGTGTGTTGTGTGCAAATATAATTCTTGGGGTTGGGATATGATTGTTTGTGTTAAGGCCAGTATTTATAGTGTTGTGAGGCCTGCTTCTTGTTAGTGGATTGTGCTTCTTTATGGATGATTCTCTAATGAGTTTGGTAGTTTGGTCTATCGAGGCTGGAAGAATGACTGTAAACTTGCCTCTGGGATGGCTCAAGTCTGCTCAAATACTTGACCTATTTGATGAGTCAGATGGTGATTTTAAATCTCCCACTGTACTCTACTGACTAGATTTAATCTGCCTGGTTCTGCAAGATGTGCACTCTTAGTGCATGAAGAGTGTTCATCTAAAGCAGGGAGTAACTGCAGTCTTCATATAACGGCCAATTTATCAAAATGGATATTTCTTGGTATCAAAGGGCCTTCATCTTGGTTCCCTTCATAATTCATTTTCTCATGTGTTCAGTGCCTCATTTAGATACCAGTATTTGCTTACATGTATTGTGTTAAATCCTTTGTGTGCATTTGTCACTTGAGAACTTATTTTTAGTATCGGGTTGTTCATGCTTATATATTGAAGCTAATGAACAAGTTGCTTCTTTCATTATTACATACTTGTGTTTCCATGTCACAGCCTCTCACACCTCTATCTGTTTTACCACTTCATTAAGTTAACGCATTTGAACTACTCGTGCAGGCTGGGAATATTCTAATTGATTCTAGTGGTGCAGTCAAGTTAGCGGATTTTGGAGTATCAGCATGCATGTTTGATACTGGTGATAGGCAGCGCTCGAGGAACACCTTTGTTGGAACTCCATGCTGGTACTTACTCTGCTAGTAAAGTTTCTATGATCTCTTAGTTATCTGTCCTCGACAACTTAATCTTCTTATAATGCTTGAAGTCCTTTTTGTCTTTATCTTTGTCTTGTTTTGTTTTGTTTTGTTTTGTTTTGTTTTTTTTTTTTTTTTGTGGCTTATTACCCTCATCTTTTTCAGGATGGCTCCAGAGGTCATGCAACAATTACATGGATATGACTTTAAGTGAGTGGATGATGTAGCCGCTCTTTGTTCTTCAAGGATTTTGCTTGGCTTTATTTAATTCCCCCCTTTCCAAAAAAAAGTTTTAATGGTGTCAAAGTTGGACTAATATATAGTTTTGTATAAACAGAGCAGACATCTGGTCTTTTGGGATTACAGCCCTTGAACTTGCTCATGGTCATGCTCCCTTTTCCAAATATCCACCTATGAAGGTAAGCTAGATAATGTAGTAGATTCTCTTATGGATGAAGCTTAAAAGCATTGGTTGTTCCTGAAGTTTATGATTTCATTTTATTCTTCTTGTTTCTTTATATTACAGGTGCTGCTAATGACCCTGCAGAATGCACCCCCGGGTCTTGACTACGAAAGAGACAAGAGATTTTCTAAGGTTGGTCCTTTCCAACAAATATTTTTTTGATAGAAATTATTGTTGATTGTTGTTCTTAAAATCATTGGATTCATAGTCTTTCAAGGAGATGGTTGCTGCTTGCTTAGTGAAGGATCCAAAGAAACGTCCCACATCTGAGAAGCTTATGAAGCATCCCTTTTTCAAGCAAGCACGCTCAAATGAATATCTTACTCGTACTATTCTTGAAGGCCTTGCTCCACTTGGTGATCGCTTTAGGATGTTGAAGGTCAGTCTCTCATTTTATTATAGCTTCTTTGTGGTTGAACTTTATTAAAAAGAACTGGCCCTAACTTTTCCATGTTCTATTGTTTCAGGCAAAAGAGGCAGATATGCTTGTTCAAAACAAAGCTTTATATGGGGACAAGGAACAATTGTCACAGGTGAGTATTGCAGAACATTCTGGTTGTATCTTTGAGCTGGGAAATGCTTCTGTTTAGGTTCACATGAACTGAGATTTGTATCATGCACGGTAGTATAATACATCTGTCGCTCTCTCTCTGTCAAAGTACTCTTGGTACGCAAATGCTTGGCTTGTGCAATTTAACTACTGCATGCAACTAAAGTGCATAAATGTCTGCGCCCCATTTTTGGTATTCTGTGTTAGTGGTGCCCTGTGCGCCATATTTTTTGGATTATTTATGGTCATATTGCTCTAACTAAATAAATGTTTTGAATTTTGATATCTTGATCTTCAGCAAGAGTACATTAGGGGGATTAGTGCATGGAACTTCAATCTGGAGGATTTGAAAAATCAGGCTGCTCTGGTAAGTAGTCTCAGTCACTGCACAAAATCGACTTTAATCTTATAGTAACTAGATCTTTGCTTGCTTTCATAGCAGAACAATTTTTAGCAATGGAAATGACCATATTTATATTTGCTTTTCAATAATTATTATGCGCCTGCAGATTCAAGATTTTGATGGAAATTCAACTGCAGAAGATCCAGGGCCAAACAAGATGCAAAAGAAAAGCCATGATGATGATGGTTTTCTGTCAGGGGTCACTCATGAAAGGGCTAAAAGTTCAAAGGCTAGTCAAGAGGTATGAATGTTGTGCTACTGTGTTTTGTTACTGTGTTGCTGGATGGGTTTGCTGCATTTTCCATATTTTCATATTTTGATTCATTTTTTGAGATGTTCATGATCCACCTATCAGTTGTTACAGAATGGTCTTGATGACATTCAAAGTTTGGAGAGTCCCCTTGCTTCATTTCCTATTCAACCTCTTCAAGCACTCAAGTATGAACCTTTGTCTCCAACTCACTATCTTGTGAAATGACCATACTTGATTTGTTGATATGGCTTGAGTTTTTCTTTATAAAATCATCATCTGACTCAGTTGAGCATAACATGCATTGTTCTCTCGCCCTAACTGGTTTGAGAGCATCTTGCACCACTTTAGAGAACAATATCAATGTTAGGGGAACCTTTTTCTTCCCTTTTTCCATGAGCAATGGTTCACTTGATGCAGAGGTTGTTTTGATGTCTGTGAGGAGGATGATGTAGGTGTAAGTACCCCACCATGGAAAGATTCCACACGATCAGAATCTCAACAACAATTTCCAGCACAGTTGTCTTCAAGAGCAGCAGACCAAGAAGCTTGGGGAAATGGTGATGATGATTTTGAGTCAAAAAGTTCTTTGACTCAGCCGGGTCATTCTGGACATAAGAAGTTTTTGAGTGGTTCATTGATTCAGGAGAATTTTCGATCTCCAAAAAAATTCATTGGTGGTGGGGACAGGTAATTTTTTTTTTTTTGGATGTTTCTCCAATTCAGCTTCTACATTCTTCTGTGTTTTATATCCTGGACTTCGGTGAGTTTCTTGTGAATAGTTTTGTCTTCAGGTGCATCCGCTTGGCGACCTTTTATGAATTTTCATTTTCGTGTTTGATAAAATGCGTCTTACTCATTTGAAACTAAGGGGAAGAAATTTTGAAGATGCTATAAGTATTGCTTTATGCCCGTATTTGGCCTTTATTTTTTGAACCAAGATCCTTGTTGACCTTGGACATCCCCTCTTGGAAGATACAAGAGCCAATTTAAAGGACCCAACATAGTGTATCATTTGATAAATGCCATGAATAGCTCTTAAGTGAATCATTTGGTTACTTTCTGGTTGATGGCTCGATTGCATGTTTTTGCCCTTGGCACGTGCTTCCACCAAGCAAATTCTGCATATTATTCGTTGTTATAGCTTAGGTATGGGTTATCTGTATAACTCATATGGATGAATAAATTTTGAAGGGAGGTTCTACAACCTAGACAATCTGATCGAAGTTATAGTGGTCCATTAACGTCTCGGCAGAGAAGAGAAACTAATAATGCTTCAACTGGTATGCCTTCTACAGCTTGGAATTTTTCACCTTCATGTGATTTAAATATAGATTACCTTCTGTGAAGCAATTACATGAATGGTATTTTGTGATCCAATTTTGTAGTGGAGGATGCTTCAGAAACAGCAGTTGTCCAATGGAAGGGACGGTTCAAGGTTACTTCAGCAGAGCTTGGTGCCCGGGTACACTTTCTGCAACAATTTCATGCATAGGGACTATTGTATTGCTTAAATAATGTCTTGATTTGTGATCTTGGCTGTGCTTGTTGCTCTGCTCAGAGGTGTAGGTGGGAGTTAAGAGTCTTTCATTCTTCAATTATGCGGAGCATTCTTCTGGACTCAAAAGGGGACATATACCGCTAAGATACTGAAGTAGTGTGTGCCTTGACTACCATGAATAAGCTATTAATATATATAATGACTCGAAGTACTACATAGATTAAGCAGAATTTACCAGGTTCTGAGCTGTATTCAAGGAGAATTGTCTAAAACAATTGATGATGTACTCACAGGCCTGAATTATAGAATCCAAACTTTTTGGTTCTTGAGTTGGCCATCATGTGTAATCCAAGGTTCAAGTTGGTTGCTTAGGCTGTTCAAAGGGGTTGAAGAACTGTAACCAAAGGCAATATTTTTCTGGGATGTAGAAATGACCCTAAGGGCTATCTCTGCCAAACTTAAGAGAAAAATACATGAGGAATTCAAACAATCCTTTATACTGTCAGATGCTTGTTTTTGTGTAGGCATTTTATTATCTCACCATAGACAACCCCAATTTTGCTGGTGAGACTCTGTGCACGGTGAATATGGCAGAGATCAGACAATGGGTTGGAAAATGAATGCAGTAGGAAGTGTTTGTCCCAGTTTCTTCTATTAGATGTTTATCAAGCTGTGCCATGTGTTTTATTTTGCTATCATCTTGAGTTCATCACTCCGATGTTCTTGCTTAGCTACCAAAAATAGGTTTGATCTGAATTTGTGTTCTCCTCTCCAGTTGAATCTGGTTATGCTCTCTAAATTTCTCCGCCAATTGATGTTATCTTAATTTGGTTTTGAGGGTGGAACTTAGCAATTCATTTTTAGGCAATGGCTTTATAACCATTGCCATCTTTCTCTCATTCAGGCCCCTTCAAACTGCTCCATCAACCCAGTATGTGGAAGTGCAGCAAGTCCAGCATCCTCAAGTCTTACTGCTGCAGTGGTTCTTCCGCTGTTGCATTGCGTATTGCAACAAAATAACATGCAAAGGGTTTGCATCTAAATGTGTGTTCATTTCTCACACCTTGAGATATGCTGTGTCTAAGTACTTTTCATGTTGACAGGATGAAATAACGAGATTGATCAAGTATGTGGAGCAGATCTCTGGTATGGTCTAATTTTTCTAATGAACTTGCATTTCTGCCTATTGTCCTCTACATGTAATTCTTGTTGTGATCAATTCCTTTCCTGGCTACAGGTAATAATAGCATCATCTCCCCTGAGGGTGGTGCCAATGAACTCTCACAGGTATGGTTCATACTCATCAGAATTTTGATGAACATCGTTAATATGTTGTAGCCTGTATAACACCATGTCTTCAAATGTTCCTAGTAGAGCAATGCTAAAGGTAGAAAAAATTTAATGTTCAAGAATTAAATGAATGTTATTGCTGTCTTTGTTTCCAGAGGTTATTATAGCCGCTATGGTTGATTTTACTTATGATCATTATAAATGAAGGTTATGGTAGCACCCTGGTTAGGGGTGTTACAAGGGTAGTTATACTGGTTCCATCGGTGATTCTTTTAGTGCTTTAAATTGAATGTTCAAGAATTAATTAATAATATATATTTTTTTAATTTTTCTAAATACCAAGTCTCTTACTGAAATGGATGATAACAAGAGATTGTTCTTGAAAGAGGTCTGGGTGGATGATCGTTTTTGGATTCTATTACTTAAGAATCTTCTTACTTATTGGTAATAGCTAATAACTATTGATTATCTGATTGTTCTTGAAAGAAGGTTTTTCTCCAGATTCTGTAATGGTCCAATGCATACCATTGATAGGTTTAGCTTGATTGGAAGGATGGATAAAAAAATAAAATAAAATAAAATAAAAAGTTACAAATGTAGAGATTGAGTTGAGGAAAATACCTACATTTCTTCTTTTTAATATTGTTATCCAAATTCTTTTGTTCTGTTAGAGAGATGAATTCCCCTTTCTACTAAGAAGTTGACCAAGTGGGAATTTAAATTAAAAAACAAAAGAAATTAAAGCATCTGCAAGGAGTGCTACTCCAAGGGCAGATGCTCTGGAAGATCCGAACAGTGCTGGAATTGGCCAACAGAAGTTGTACACCTCTTGAGGCTTGCTTCTATAATGGACATGAAGTCCCTGCTAAATCCTGTTGCCCTTGTCCACAGCTATTTGGCCGTCTTTGAAGTATGAACTTAATTGTAGGAAAGCAAAACAATGGCTTAGTTTTCAAAGGGTGTCTTCTAATTCCACATGCTTCGACAAATTTTGACAGTGAATATGACTGTTTGAATGCTTGGTCAGACCTTGATTTGTCTTTGTTGATTGTTGGTTTTTTAATTTCTAAGCTTTCATTGCATCCCCTATAAAATCCTCTGGATATCAATACTCTGTAATTTCTCTTTCTTGGGTTGCAAGTGTCGCAATTTCTTGCACTTATTTTTGCAATAGATCGTGCTCTTACCTGCTGAATGATTTTAATCTTGCCTTTTCAACTTTTTGACGTTACATTCCTTGCTTGTTATAATATTTTAATTTTAATCAACAGGTTTCTCCTACAACAGAGAGAGAACAGAAGTCGCAAGTAATTCAACTGCAGCAAAGGTCTGTGAGACATGACCTAATAGTTTTCAAAACTGTATACTCTTCTTTCTCATTCTCAGCGAATTTTGTTCTTTCAGCATTGCGAGCCTAACCGAAGAACTTCAGAGATTGAAAAATAAAAATGCTCAGGTACCAATCTATTTTTGTATCCTTTCAGGTGATTTCAATTTAATATACCTCTTTTGGGGACAAAACAATATATGCAGTCAAGTTCCTAGGGTTTTATTTGGTTAATGGTTGATAACTTACGAGTTGAATGCATTAAAAGCAACAGTACTCGAGCTTTTCGCTTGGGGGGTGGGGAATTGCCCATTTAGCTATAATAGCCCAAGTTTGAGTCGACCAATGCAATGGAATATGGGAGTTTGATGAATTGAGTAATACTTGGTTTTCATTGTGCTGCAGCTAGAGATGCGATTGAAAGCTATGGCAAGCAAAGAGCAAACGGGGGGATGAGAACGTGACAATGAACAATGATGAGAAGCCCGGTCATGACGACGTTGAACAATGACGAGTAGCCCGTGATGACTGACAGTGATGACAAGTATATATTTTTCCTCCAACCATTTGGTTCTTATAGACAAAGTCTTCTCATGATCTGCAAGTTGATGGGTCAGAAAGATTGCTTCTTATAGTATCCCTTCATTGTAATTTTTATTGTACCATATGTGTGGATTATGTGCTGAGGGACACCACAATTTTGAACACACTATATTTCTTCAGACATGATAAATTAGCTTGTATTGTAATTTAATGAGAATATTGTAATTATTTGTGCTCTCTTGCTGTTGAAGATACTAGTTATGATTTCAATTTAATATACCTCTCTTGCTGTTGAAGCTCGTTCTCGCTGCCATTTTTCCTTTTTTTTTTTTCCCCAAAAGACGCTAGGAAATATTATGTTCCAAATAATGAGAAAAAGAAGCCTCCCAAAAGCGAGATATGGAACCAGGAGGAACCTCGCCCATCATTTCTCCCTAATCATGTTGGTCTCATAACTGATGCAAAATGAACAAGCTTTTTGACAATACCTTTTTATCACCCTTTTTTTCCCCTAGATCACCTGAGCAGTAAATTCTGTCTCTATAATGGAACGAAATGGAGCGTGGGCAATGGGAAGAGTATAGATTTTTGGAGAGATAGATGGGTTGGAAACGGGTGTCTCAAAGATTTTGCAATTCTTCCTCGTCCGAGACATCTTCCTCAATTCAAAGTAGAGGACTTTATTGATAATGAGGGTAATTGGAAAGTCCACGATCTAAGTGCTGGTTGATTGCTGAGAAGGTGGAGGACATCAAAGGAATTATGATTCCTAGACGGGTGAATGTGGAAGACTCTCTTATTTGGGACTACTCTAACAATGGATTGTTCTCGGTAGCCTCTACGTATTGCAGCTCGCAGGATGTCCAGGATGGTGAAGAGCTTAAGGAGGTAGAGTGGAAAAGGATTTGGAGATGTAATAGCCCTGAAAGAGTGAAGTTATTCATGTGGACTACAATAAATGGTAAATGCTTGACTAATGAAGAAAGAAAGAGAAGGGGCATTACGAACGATGATAGTCGTCCTCAATGCGAAGAGAATTCCGAATCTTTACTTCATGAGTTTAGGGACTGCAGAAAAGCTAAAGAAGTTTGGAGGTTGTTAAGACCGGGAATTGAGGAAGAGGAAGACTTCTGGAGAGGGGACATAGGAAGTTGGATCAGGAGTGGGGTAAGCATCAGGACAGAGGATATTCAGAATCACAGAAGCTTTTCCTTTCCTGCTGCCATTTGGATCTTGTGGAAAAGAAGGTGTAAGGTGGCCTTGGAGTGAAAAAGAGAGGATACTCAGGTGATAGTGAGGAGAATTTACAGCATGAGTAAAGATTGGGCCGAAGCTTTTACAAATAATGAGAATGGTAAAGAGAAGATGAGTTTGTGGGTTAATTGGATTCAAGCTTTATGCAAGTTTTTGCTGGAAGACAAAGAGGGTCCTGGGAGTATGAGGTGTAAAGCCTTTAGGCGTGTTGTTTAGTGCTTCTTTTGTGTTGTTGTTTTGTTTTTTTTTTTCCTTCCTTTTTACCAAAAAAAAAAAGATCATGGAATACGATGTTTCCATTTCATCGAACAGGTACTACAAGATTAATGCCTAGTTAATCTAGTAATTAGTGATTGGTCACTTATACTCCTTAAACATCTCGAATTCGAGTTTTGTATATGTTAAAACTAAACACCAGGAGAATTTTGCAACTTAAGGATCCAACTCGACTCGACCAGATTTAGTCAAGTCCAAAATGATTATCGAATACCTGTGGTTTATTTTGTTTTTTTTTTTTAAAAAAAAAAGGAATAGACGGTGCAAGGCATTTCTTTAAGAATATCAGAAAAAAAGCATTATAAATACTTACACAAAATAAAGAAGGGCTGGACCAAAATAAAACTCTAATTTAAAGGTTGAAGCTTGGGTTGGGCTGGATAGGACTGGCCGAGGTAATAGATGTTACCAAAGGTGCCCGGACCAGCTCGGCTCAGCATCAACCTCACATGCTCACATTTTTTTTTTTTTTTTGGTGCAACCTGACATGCTCACATGCCCACTCTCGGGCAGTTCAGGGCACAGGAATTGGCAGTGTAGTGCTTTCTTTCATTAATCTATAGCAAAGGGCAATACAAGTTACAAAGATCCACAGCTAATGGTGGCTTCTGCACATTTATTCCTAAAGAATATGGGGGGGGGGGGAATTTGATGGATTTCGGTGAACTTCAGTTTACCAGAGGCGATTTTCAATCACAGCAGAAACGATGGCTTTCAAAGTTTCCTGCATGAACTCCCTATGATGAGATTATGCAAAATGTGCACATAGCATATATTTGAGTGCTTTGATCATTACCGTAGAATGGTCTCGAAGACCAAGGGAAAGCACCAAAGGCCTGGAGGAGCCGGAACTACTGCGAAAAAAAAAAAGGAAGAAGGGCGTGTTAAGAATTTGAGTAACTAATTGACTCTTTAGACATTTGTTCTAATAATACTCCTTCATTTGCTTCTAAAGGTGCGTGCATAGTCATTAACTATCCCTCCTTGCCAGCATTTGTGAAGCCTTTGTTTGGATACTTTGAAATCATTCACCTAAGAACCCCCACCCTATCCCTCCAAAAATGAACAAAATAGAAATAGAAACATTGTAAGTAATATGTTCAGAAAAATGTGTACACATACCTTATGTGTTCAATTAGTTGGCGGCCACATGCCACAAGCATTGGCTGCAAGAATACCTTGATGTTTACCTTATCCACCTTTCAAATGATAAAAATGACTACACACAAAGAATACCACACTTACCTCATCTCGTTTTCCAAATATTACAGACACATTGAAGGTTGGATGGATTGACATCCCCTCCTCCTTCCTGGTGGCGGAAAAGGCTCAGTATGAAATAATGTATTAAAACATAAATATGCTATCTAGTACTAACTTCACCCATTTCTCTCCCCTCCAATTACTATGCAACCAAAAAGAAATCTTTCACCGACCAACAAGCATACCTAGCGTGCATTATTGTCCCCATACTTCCTATTTGAGTTGCAATCACCTGAAAATGCTCAAATATTAAGCTGTATTTGTAAACATGAAGATCTAGAAATCATAATAATAGGAAAAAAAACCTTGGAACTTACAAGAAAATGATCATCATAGCTGCATATTACAATCTCTGTGTTGTTACCCTGCCAAGAAGATGTGATCAACAACAAACCATTACAAGCAATTTTGGAAGCCATCCTTTCTAGATGGATCATATGAAAACACAACATGACGCTTTGTCACACAAGAAGAGTGGGAAAGTTGAACAACATCCTCCCAAGAGTAAACGTACTATAAGCCTGGACTTTTGGTCCCTACTCATAATGCAACACTGAAAGAATAATCATGCATTTGTAGTGGAAGGCGCCATAGGTCTTGGCCCACTAGAAGCTATCTCAAGAGAGGATAGCAAAAACCTGCAGCAAGTAAAGAATCAGGGGCAACATTTACCCACAAAATGCGTAGTGGAAAGAAATACTATCTGCTGAGGATATCATAGAGTTTAAAGGTTGACCAGTTATTGGGGAAAAAGTTTTTGTGCTAGTCCATTCTATGATTTGAAAGCATAATTTCCAATGAAAAATGCTATCCTCATGTCTCTGTCAGCTCTAATTCCATCACCATGGACATGAGGCATTCCAATTGATTAAATCGTTGGAAAATAAGATCTGGAACAATAAATGGACCAATAGAGTGCACCACATCTTCCACTTAGGAAATTAAGGCTCAAATGGTCATGATGAGGAGCATAAGTCTCTTTTATCTAGTAAGATGGTAAAGAATAATGCCAGAGAAACCAAATGCGTAAGAGACTAAACAGACAGAATCTTACATAGTAGTCTATCTCTACATATTTTAAAAATATTTTTGCTTCTATTCAGAGATACTATAAAAAGAGTTCAACCAGTTCACCCGGTGCACAAAGCGCTCATCGACTTAATGCGGGGATAGGGGAGGTGGGCATATATATATATGCAGCATTCTCTTTGCATTTTACGGAGAGGCTGTTTCCATTATCTCGAACCAGTGACCTCGAGCAATTTCACAGTGACGCTAAGATTCGCCCACTTCAAAAATACTTTAACCAATTTAAAATTACTCAAATTTGGTAAACTCGATCATCTGCTGACACACTCATTTGATCCATATTGAGTTACCCGACGTTGGCTACATAATCTGCACGCTACAACCGGTTGATCAACTAGCGCCCAGTTTCAAAGGCAAATCACAGAAATAAAATGATATGATATGATATGATATTAAATACACTTGCATCCTCTGACATTAGCAATTGGAGTTTGGAACAAACATGATATCAAACACCTGGTGGGCAGAGACATTTCCCGTGAACGAACAACCCGATCAACCATTTTAGCCCCACATAGAAAAATTCCTTGGTCCATTGATTATAATTGCTATCACGAAACCTCTGCTGTTCTGAAGTATGCAAATCCTAGGTGGATGGTTTCTGATCTCAAAAGGACCAAAAGACTCAACTCAACGCCAATGGCTGAGTTGTTTTTGATCAGATGATGGCAGTGTTCTTGTCACTGGCATTTCAATTGTAGCCACCATACTTCCTCTACTAATTATATAAGACTGTAAAATCCAAGCATAACCCATAAAAATTTCCTAAGTAGTCCTAAACTAAGCAATGCGGGTCAACAACAGTGATCAATTATGGAAGATAAAGGATGTCAATAACAACTTCACGTACCTTAATTTCTATACAGAGCTTCTTGGACTGAACAGGGAATGCTGGAATTGAACCCTCCATGAGAGAGAGAGAGAGAGAGAGAGGCCAACACAAGTCCAAGGCCTTTCACCGAGAAATTCGGTCTTTTGCGTATATGGCAGGTTTCATACGGGGCGGAGACTGTTCATGGGTTGAGAGAGGCCCAATAATAGAGCTTAGACCATCATTGGGCCGGGCCCGATCCAGCCCAAAATAAGATCTTCTGTCCGCTTCAAACGAAGAACGAATCTTACCGACTTCCAAGCATTGCAATGACGAGCACCATCATCTCATCATCCTTACAACCTCATCTCCACCGTACAATCGCCTTCACCACTCCGAACAACTATTCCTCCCGACTTTCTCATCTCATCTCTCTCCGCAACCCTCACTGGACCCCTCTCTGGTGCCCCACCGTACTCGTCCATACAACTCCCCTTACCCGATCCTCTCTCTCCCTCTTCCTCTGTCCCCCAAGCGACGCCCTTTCTCTCCAGCATTTCTCCGCCATCGCCTTCACTTCTCGTACTGGCATCACCGCCTTCGCCGAGACCCTACTCTCTCTCAACCTCCACGACCCTCCTCTTCCCCAAGACGGCGACGTTTTCACCCTCTCCGCTCTCGGCTCCGACTCCGAGCTTCTGAACCCGAATTTGATATCAAAACTTTGTCATAACCCGAACCGGATCCGAATCCTTGTCCCGGAGACTTCGACTCCGTCTGGTCTTGTCGAATCACTCGGGCCGGGTCTCGGCCGGAGGGTTCTATGCCCGGTTCCGGAAGTGAAAGGCCTGACGGAACCGCCGGTCGTGCCGAATTTCATTCGGGAGCTTGGTTTGAAGGGTTGGGTTGCGGTTCGGGTTCCGGCTTATGAAACCAGATGGGTTGGGCCGGGCTGTGCTGGGCCGGTTTTGGAGAGGAGAGAGGGGGAGAGGTTGGACGCTATTGTGTTTACAAGCAGCACCGAGGTTGAGGGGCTTTTGAAGAGCTTGAGGGAGTTGGGGCTTGATTGGGCCGGGTTTAGAAGGATGTGGCCCGATTTGGTTGTGGCAGCCCACGGTCCAGTTACTGCTAAGGGAGCGGAGAGGCTTGGAGTGAGTGTTGATTTAGTGAGTGAGAGGTTTAGTAGCTTTGATGGAGTTGTTGAGGCTCTGGCTAAAGCCCTATAAAAACTGATTTTAGTTATTTATTTTTTGAAACAATTAAAATGAATAGGAATTTGAATGACTCGAAATAACTGTTGTAACAAAGGTTTTCATTCCAATCTTATTCCACTCCATTTCAAAGAAAAATTACTATCCCGAGGAAACAGTCACAATCCCCTCCCTCAATTCTGAGATTCAAATTTTATGTAAAAGAAAAAAAAAATTGCTCTTAATTTTTTTATATGATATGGTAATCGTTTATGAAATCGACTTCATTTGAACGCGTCTACTTCAACTTCATCCTAAATTCGTGTTGTGAAGCAAGACGCAAAAGTAGTAGATTGAATTTATGAACGAGCGACTAGTATAAACAATGTCGTTCACCAATAGATAGTTTAGTATAATCGGTATTAAATTTTTTAATCAAGTTTCAGTTTCGAAACTTAAAAAATAAAAAAAAAAATTATGTTGAAAAAGTTTTCTCCTAAATAGTACTCTCGCAAACGTTTAAACCGAATTAATTAGAATATGATTTGGAAAAAAAAATGACAATCTATTTTTCTAATTCTTCCACGTACATGAATGCACTACCAACTCGTGTTTTAGATCAAGATTATTGAGAGAGGTAAGCATTTAACATTCCTTTTGTTGCTGGACCCTTCAAGGTTTGCCATTCGATGTAAGCTTTAATCATATGGTACCGAAAAGGACAACGGGGTCTGATTGGAAGCAATAATCCAATAGACAACATTAAATTGTGGCCTACGTAGCCCTTCGGTGTGTATAATTTTTTTAAAATAAATTAATCAATATTTAAAAATATATTTTAATTAATTCAATCTGAATATTATTAGATCTAATTAAAAAAAAACTCTTTTAATATAATCTTTTATTTTTAAATTTTAAATTTTAAATTTAATTAAAAATTTTAACACACTTTCCCTACGTAACCCTTGTCACAATCTATAAAAATGAATAAGGCCAAATGCTATTATGCAGGAATTTTCCACAATCACATTCACTTTTTGGATCATTCAATATGATGGTGGGGTTTCACACTTTGTTTAATTCCAATTTTGGTTGTTAATCAACTTGAATACCCACCTAATCTTTCAAAATTATTTTTTAGAACAACAGATTTAAAAATAATATCATCAAAGATAATATAAAATTATCTCTAAGAAGACAGGCTAATGATCACAATTCTCCTTTTCCAATCTCATGAATCGTGATTCAAATTTTTGTGTAACGAAAATAAAAAAGGTAATACAAAATTGTGACCAAGATGACAATTATCTAATTATTATTATTATTTTAGTGAACAAGGTGAATTAAACTTATTTGAAGAAAAATAATTGCTATCCAACTCTGGTGTCGTTATGAAAAAGTTAAAATTAAATTTAATTGATATTAAATGGTTATTTTATATGAAAATTATTAATATAATAATAATAATTAAATTTTCTAAATTTTATTATAATTAAAAGATATTATAAATAAAATAAGATTGACCTTCTATTAATTATGGGAATGCGAATAAATGGAGGCTTAGGAGTTTTGTCTGCGGTTGTTATTCGTCGCGTGAAGATCGGAAATACAAATGGAGACACGTACACAGATATAAAATCACATGCGAAAATTATATTTTGTAAAAATATATAAAAAAAAATTATGCAAACGCATAAATATAAAAAATATTAAAATTTTTATATAATTAATAATTATTTTATAAAAATAATAAAATAGTCATATTTTATAATAAAAATTTAAAATAATTAAATATGTAATTATTAATTATCAAATAAATAATATAAAAAATAAAAAATATAATCACTGCAGCCACCAACCAAGTCTTCTGGTCTCGCCACCAACCAAGCCATTTTGTCATCTCTCTCTCTCTCTCTCTCTCTCACTTCAATTATGAGAACCTGAGGCTTCTTTTTATTACTCTGAAGTAATTAATTTTGGTTTTGGTATAGGTTTTTGGAGCAAACAAGAAAATGGGAGTAATAAAGAGTGAAGAGAGAGAGAGAAGAGCTAGAAGAGTTCAAGAGTGTGTTGCTGGCATGTGGGAGCCTGGAGAGAAGAAAAGGAGATGAAGATGAATTGAGCAGAGAGAAGAGAGTGATGGGTATTGATGAAGATCCGCAAGACAAATTGGTTTGTGTGACCAATGGGGTTTCATACCCAGGACTTGCTCTAGTTAGGCAACTTGTCATCCGAGGTTACTCTGTGAGATTAATGGTCCACAAACAAGGTAATCATTCCTAAGAGAGAAGACTTAAGTATATATTTTTTGACTAAATTTCCATAAAAATATTTTCATAAAATATTTATCATATTTTATGTTATTTATTTTAAAATTAATAATTATATATTAATCATTTTAAATTTTTATAACTAATATTTACATAAAATCTTTATATTTTTTATATATACATGTTTACCCACATTTTCATTTTCTATATTCTTACAAAATGTTATTTTCTCATGTCATTTTGTATCTATTTTCATTTTTTATTTCAATTTTTGTTTTGCACAATCTAATTCACCCCTCGCTTTGCCCAGAGTCTAAATTCACTGTAAAGTCAAATATTTTTTGAACTTTCAACTTATGAATTGGTAAGGTCTTTATTTTTAAGATAAATATATTTTCTTTTAATTAACCTTTAATATATATAAATATATGTATAAAAAATAAATAATGGAATTGAGAAATGCAGAGGACATGGAGAAGCTAAGAGAGATGGAGACAACGGGGGAGACTGGTGGCGTTAATAACAGAGTAGAAGCAGTGATGGGCAACCTTGATGAAATAGAAGCCTTGGCTGCCGCATTTAATGGCTGTCGTGGCGTATTTCACACCTCTGCCTCTGCTGATCCCTCTGGTCTCTCTGGTTACTCTGTAAGTCCCCCCCCCCCCTTCTCTTTCTTGCATGCTATGTTACAAAGCATGCATAGAATTTAATTGAGCTATTTGATTTAATTTATAATATTTTTAAAATAAATAAATAAAAATTAAAGGGTCCACAAGTAAAAGTAATATTTTTATAAATATGCTTTTGCAGTAATTTTATTTAATAATCAATTGGTATCCAAAATCATGTTTCGATTAATTCAATTCGAGTGTTATTGGGTCCAATTTAGGGAAAGCTCTCCTAATATAATATTTTTCATTTTAAAGTTTCAAAATCGAGATTTGATTAAGAAATATAATACGTTTACTCGTTAGACTCACTGTCCATTGGTGTATTAATTGTTTTTTATATAAGAAATCTCATCTAATTTTAATCGAGTCTTGCATTAATTTTCCCAAAGGTTCCATACTGAAAAAATACTCTGATACATACTCATCCTCTTCCATGTCATTATGGTGGAAATCAATGGCTGAGATGGAGGTGAGATCAAGTGAGAATGTGATAGAGGCAAGTGCAAGAACACCCTCTGTGAGAAAATGTGTGCTAACATATTCATTACTAGCCTGCATTTCGAGGGAAAACAAATCATGTGATCTCACCCCAGTGATCAATCATGGGTGTTGGAGTGATGAACAACTTTGCACTCAACGAAGGGTAAGTCTCTCTTCTTTCCCGTCATTTCCTTTTGAGGTTTTATATTTGATACTTAGCATTTGAAATGTACTAAGTGGTGAGGGGATTGGGCAGCTGTGGTATGCATCGGGTAAACTGAGAGCAGAGAAAGCTGCATGGAGGGTTGCTCAAGAGACACTACTAGAAAAAAGAGCTTTCAGCGACGGAAATATCCATCGCTGAAACTAAGAAATCCGTCACTGTTAGCTTTCAGTGACGGATATTTTCCGTTGGTAAGTTTCATGTTGAAAATTATATCGGTGATTGTTAGTGACGAATGTAATCCATCGGTAATATTTTCGACGGAATAGAAACGGATAGTGTCGTCGCAAAATGAAACAGACACTGATTCGTCACTGATATCGGAAATATCAGTGACGGATTTGCGACGGAATAAATCCGACACAATGGTATCCATCGTTAATCCGTCGCAAGACGCGTAATGTAATGGCCGAGATTTGCGAGGGATTACCAAGGAAAGAGTACTGACGAAACACAAAAGCATCGCTGATCCGTCGCTAACAATTGTGCAATTTAAATTAAATTTGTATTGGATTTACGAGGGTTTAGTTGGCGTGTGATTTTAAATCAGTAGCTGATCATTCACTAAATAGCGAGGGATTTGTTCCATCGGTGATTCTGTCGGTAATTCCGTCGGTAAAATTTGGTTAGACAACTATGAAAATATCGTGGGATTAGCGATGACATTTGTTACTGACAAAAAAATCCCTCGGTAATCCGTCGGTGATGCCATGTACCTGGCTCACACATCTGTTGCTGAATGTCTGAACCTCAACCCTGTAACCTGTAATCTGAATAATGTTATTCTATTCCCAATCACAGATTCCCATAATTAAAAAAAAAAACTATAAAAACAACACGAACTCGTGTTACGCACCTTCAACACCTGAATATATACAAAATCATAAAAGATATAAAATAAGTGAAAAAAAAATCACAACTTTAATTCGTAATGTTTGCAAAATCCAACGAGTATAAATAAAACAGAATTCGTACTGGTCAAATATAAAATCATCAAAGAAATAACAACTGTCAGGTTTCAATCACACAAGGACATGAACATAAAACCTCAAAAGTCACTGAGCGGGAGGATCAGAATCAGGTGGCTGCGTGCTATCAAAGTCATGTGATATATGTTGGATACCAATTTGCATTAGGATCTGACGAATTTGTGCCTTTGTTTGTTCTCTGACCTGACTCTGCACTTCTTCCAGTAGTTCACTTCAAATATTACTCCTCATTTCAGCCATCATTTCATCCACTTCCTCCTTAGTGTACATTTGTAAGGAAGGCATGCGTGGATATGAAGTCGCAGCAGAGGAATTATGTAAAGGTATGCCATCATTTCCTTCTCCAAATCCATAGAGATGTTCCTTCATTCGACCTCCAATGACCTCACACCATGAACCGGCATCAAAGTCTGGCTGAGAAGTACTATCTGATCCATATTTCTCGTCGAGAAATTGTTTGTACTTACCCTACATGAAGCATACATATTTGTATTAATTAAATGATTAATAATACATATTTATCTATAATTGAATAATACGAAAAATGCCTTACATTAACAGCTTCAGACTTCTTGTCAACAAACACCTCCTTCCCTTTATCACGCCTATGCGTACGATTGAAGAGTTCAAGATATGAAACGGGTTCTGTACTTTCTTCTTCCTGAAAAGAGTTATAAAACATTAGTAATTTTAAGAGTAAAAAAGTTAAGGGAGAGTTTTGGGGAAAAAAATTTAAATACAAACCATCCTTCGCTTGTGTGTAGCAAATGGAATGGAATGAGAGAGAGATTCAAAATTCTACAAACTCCTTAATCCACCCAAATATGAGGATAATGACCTAGACAAATCATTCATGCCCACATCAAGTTCAACAAGACTCCCAAGATCACCAAGCTGGGCAGGTATCGAAGACCTAAAATTATTGTTTGAAAGATTTAAAACCTGCAGTTTGGGCAATGCACCAATCCCAGTAGGAATTGACCCGTATAAGAAATTTGAGGATAAATCAAGCAATGACAAATTCCCCAAAGAACTAAACTCTAAAGGTATTGACCCAGCAAGCAAATTCTGTGAAAGATCAAGATACGGGAGTTTCGACAACTGACCTAAGCTCGAAGGAATCAAACTAGTAATTCTATTATTAGACAAGTACAATGAAGTGAGATTACTAGAATTGCCTACAGACAATGGAATAGGACCAACAACAGAAGAAGACCTAAGATTAACTTATCACCAAACAAATCAGGAATTCGACCAAGAAGCAAGAAATTAGAGGCATTAAAGGACATCAAATTGGTTAAATTCATAAGGGCATCAACTGAAAAACTTGGGTTTTGACTACCAACACGAGTCCTATGAAATCCAGAAATGTTGATACCAATGACACTACCATTTTGGCAGCTAATACCAGTCCAATTGAAGCAAGGATCGGCTTTCTTGGGCCAATCCTTGCTTCTTAACCCTAAAAATCAAAGAAACCCTACTCATTGCAGAAACCCTAAAAATTGGTAATCCATTCGAAAACCCTAAAATCTGATTCGAAATTTTAATTGTTGACTCACTGAAAACTAGCTTCTAAACTTACACGAAATGCGACAGTCGTGAAGTTTCGAATATGGAGTCTCAAGTCTCCAGTGAGAGCAGTGACAACAATACGACATCGAAGACGAGAAGCTGGTAACCGAGCGGGTGCAGTGAGCGAGGAAATCGAACGTGGCGAGGCTGATTTCCAAGGGAAGCAGATCGACAGTGAGGGAGGAAACCGAATGTGGCGGGTGCAGTGAGCTAGGAAATCCAAATTAGGGAGCGGCAGTGATAGAGCAGAGAGCGGGAGAGATAGAGCAGGCGAGGGTGATTTCCTCGATTTTAGAGTGTTACATCAGCGACGGATTACCAACCCTAAAAATTCCATCGGTAATATACGTTGCTAACACCGTGCTAAACCGTGACGAAGAATTGTCATCGATTTTCTATTTTTCAGCGACGATTTTACCGACGGAAACTCGTCACTCGATAATCAGTCGGTAATTTTGTCGCCATTTACTCGGAAGATTTTCGCCCACATGCTTTATGGAATTGGCCTCATATAGAGCGACGGAATTAGCGATGGATTTTTTCCATCACAGATTCCGTCGGTAATTCGCTCGCTGATGTACATCTAATGTTACCCTATACGATCCGTCGGAAATGATACGTAAATTCGTTGCTAATTTCGATGGATTCTTGTCCGTCGGTAAAATCTCTCGCTGAAACCTGCATTTCTTGTAGTGAGAGAGGGATCAGGCTATCCACCATCTGCCCTGGCCTCATTACCGGTCCTGATTTTTGCCAGCAAAATTCAACTCCATCTATTGCATATCTAAAAGGTTAGGTTTTTTTTTGACATTTTTCTTTCAATCCATTGGTGGGCTAAGCCCTAAATGCAAAACAGAAAGAAGGCCGCAGAAACTTGAAAAAATAGCCTCTTAAACTTTTATTTTTTATCATTTTTATCGACACAAGATATTTTTCAGAAAAAAAAAGGATAATTAATTGCAACAAAAGTATTATATAAAATATATCTGAGCATAAATCAAGGTACCCGAATGATCGAATTAACCCATCTAATTGTGTTAGCCAGGTTAAATCCAATTTTATCACCGATTTACGCCCAACAATGTAGTCATGTGCCATGGTTGTGATATGATAGATCGGATAGGAAGATTAAGCTAGAATTGAACTTCCAATCCCGTTTCTAATAGAACAGTCTAAATGGGTTATAATTTTTTTTTTTAATCCTGAAATCTAGAATTCAAATTTCATGTAATAAAAAAAAAAATCCAATCCCCATTTAATATTCAAATATGATTTTAACTCATAAATATTGAAAAAAAAGTGAAATATTTAACATCGTTGGGTTATCTGAATAAACAAAGATAAGTTTAAAAGGTTTGGCACTATTTAATTATAACCAAAACTTACAAAATATTTGAAAGTAAAATATAAAATTTTATCAAGTTTTTTGTAATTTTGGTCTTTACGAGTTTTAAAACTTGCTTTGACTTAGCTGCTTTGATTTATAATGAGGGAAATGCAGGTGCGGGAGACATGCATGCAAATTGTTTGCTAGCAACGGCGGATGTTGGTAGGCTAGCAGAGGCCCACATATGCGTGATGGAGGCATTAGGTTCGACAGAGTCGGGGAGGTACATATGCTATGACCGCATCGTGGAAACACAGGATGAGGCTGGGAAATTGGCACGCGACTTGGGGATGCCAACACACAAGATTTCTAGGCACACGACCGGCACTTCACGGCAGTCTCGTTTTCAGTTGTCAAAAGTGAAGCTTAATAGGCCCGTGCCTAAAACAATGAGAGGTTGGCATGGTGAATGTTGCACTGGATTTTTACCATAGTTGAAGTTTTAAAAACTTTTCTATCAGAGTAATTCAAAGTAAAATTATTAAATAAACTGAAATTATTATCAAAATTTAAAATTAATTTTTTTGAAAAAATTAACAAGAATACCTGTACTGTATCCACTAATTTAATAGATAATGGATTTGTGTTAAAACTCATTCAAAAAGTTTCATTGAATCCTGATATTCGAAGAATTTTACCATTTAAAAACTCAACTAAGCTAAAACCAAATTTAGTCAAAATTAAAGATTTATCAAAAAAATATACAAAAAAATAAATCAAAAGATAAATCAAAACAAGCAAAATAAGGCAGAAAATATGTTCTTTAGACAAAAATATATTGAGAAATTAAGGAAAACCCAGAAACTAAGATACAAAATCCATGAAAAATATTGGGAAAATGAAGAGTGGAGGGCTCAGAAAGTCGCTTTATGTGCTCAAAGAAGAGAAGACTCTTCTCATACAAGAGGTGTCAGAAACATTATAGCACTCTTCATCTTTGCCCCCCACAAAAGCCACCACTCGAATATTTAAAAAATAAATAAATAAAAAAAAAAACAAAAGAGTAGAGAGAGGGAGAGGGAAAGAGATAGAGAGAGATATTGCGACGGCGATGCTGTAATATAAGCATCTGTTGAATTAGGGCATTGCGTTCGCTACATTTATAGGGGAAGCTTGGATTTGTGAAAGGGTTTGGTTTAAATGGGTCGAAAACGATTTGAATAGGCTATAGCCCAAAGTTAAGCCCACTTTGAGTTACTATTAATGGGCCTAAAATCGGCCCATTATTTATTTTCCAAAATTTCACAAGATCTTCAAACTTTTTTTTTTCTTTTTTTTTTTACTATACTAATCGGTATTTAGAGTTATATTCCGATTAATTTGATTCAAAAACTTATCATGCCTATTTTAGGAAGTAACTCTCCCAATATCAGTGTTTTGAAATCCGGATCAGAATACACACCGGTCGTGTCAAGGGATCAATGGGTTACTGGGTTAACCCGATCGGATGACGTCATTATGAAATAATAAATAAATATAAAATTATAAAATATTAACACAATGCCTTCTCGTGGTCTGGTGGTAAAGACTGCTTGTGCTTCCATTCTATTCGCGGGATCGAGCCTGGGCAAATATAATTTTTGCACATTTATTTTATACTTTAAAAAATCCGGGTTGGACTAGGTCGGTTCAACCAATCTAATCGGGGTTTTGATCGACTTTGACCGATTTTCTCAAAGTCTGATTTTCTAAAGAAATCCAGACCGGCTACTTGTTTGATTCCCGATCAAACCGGTCCAACCGGCCAATTCAGTCCGAATTTCAAAACACTACCCAATATAATCATTTTCATTTTTAAATTTTAAATACAAAATTTGATTAACAGATCTAATACCTAAAATCTTTCAACATTACATCCTAACTTTCCATTAACTTTAGTTTACTCAATTAGCGACTAGATTTGCTTCCCCTGGAATGGAGAGAGATAATATTCAACTTCCTAAATCTTTGCAATGGATAAATTAAAATTATTCGAGTAATCACTTAAAGTTGAAATTCTTGTTCAATAAAAAATTTAAAATTGTAAAAAGTCAGAAATCGATTATTTTATTCATACATATCTTTTTTGTTCATGAGAACTCGTGGAATAAGAGTACACAATTTGCAATATGTTTAAACACGAGTTTTAGACTCTTAATCTTTTTCTAATCTCTCTAAAGTTTTATTCTTCAATTCAAATTAAAATACAAGCACAATTAGAAATCAGGGTTTCAAACCAATTTATATATGATTTGAGTGTTCTTCAGGGACAGCTCAAATGATAAAGTCTTCACTTCTCCATACTCTCTTCTCTAATTTAATCCCGTTTGATTGTATTTTCTTATTAAAAAAAATGATTTGGGTTTGAAATTTTATCTAGTTTTACAAACTTGTTTACAAGATAAGAAATCGTAGATCAGTTCAAATTTTATAGGAAAAATCAGAAAAATCAAATAAAATAAGAATAATTTTTTTAATCCGCTACATTCTTTGTTAATAAAAGTGGAATAGATTATGGATATCAAGTGGGGTCGATTATTGATTCATGGTTAAATTTGGGTGTTAACAAGAGGAAGACATTATTCTTCTTGGGCAAGAACCACCTTTCCATATGAAGAAATCTTTCATTAATAGACAGGATGAATGTTGTTTTCTACCTGCAACTATTTCTATTTTGTACAAAAAAAAGACAATTACATGTTTCTTAATTCTTAAGTAGAGAAATCATTACATATAATCTTTAGTTCAGTTGGTAGTTGGTAGGTGGTGTATTCTTTTCATTTGGACCTTCGGTGCTCATTTACTAGGTTAAATACTAAAACTAGGCAAACAATTTATTCGATTTTTCCTAGATTAAAGTATAAAGTGATAATTAATACTTTTATTCATAAGTTTAAATGAGTCATTCCAGATTAAGTGGGTGATCATATAATTCTAGTAAATATTATCGAGGGGCAGGAAGCAACTGCCCTTCAAATTTTAAAAACTTCTGGTCGTAATTTTAGACTTAGAAATTTTAAGATATTATCTTAAAAGAACAGTTTAATGATCATAATTTTATCTTTCAATTCCGTGATTTGGGATTCAAATCTTGTATAAAAAATAAATTTTTAAATATTATTTGTATATTATAAAAATATTATTTATTTCAAATTATAAATTCTACTTTATCTCCCTTATTTATATTCTAATTCATTCTAAGAGTGTGAACTCGTAGCATCACTATTTTTTTAATAAATTATTGATTTTGATAAGCATGTTATATACGATTAAATTTGATTTAAAACAGATTTTATTCAAATTGTATCGATATTTAATTATTAAATCAATTAAACGTGATTAATAAATATCAAATCGAAACTACTGAGAGATAAAATTTTCACGATCAAACGAATTGCTTTGAGGAATGGTATTAGTGAGCTTGTGCATTAGTTTTACACGTGACAACTATCTCGCACGTGTTTAAGACAGAGAGAGAGAGGGGGGGTTTGAAAAGGGAGACAATTTCCTGTATTCGCTGTCATCGGGAAACATGAAACTAATGCGTCATTTCTGCATCTTTTCTCATTAATCTATATCTAATTAACACTCCCCTCATTACAGCTATGCAATTTTTCCTTGGTTTTCTTGTCAACCACACGACCAGAGAGAGATAGAGAGAGAGAGAGAGAGAGAGAGAGACTGAGTTGTACTGTACTAGTAGGAATCCCAGAAATGATAGAAAAACAAGAATTACTGGAGAGGGGTCATTGGCATTTCAGATCAGATCTCCATGAGAGTATGAATCGATCTTCCATCAGTTAAACCTCAAACACCCATAAGATAAGCCGATAAATATTATGCAAAGCCCACCATTTCCAAAGGCCATCCATTGCGGTACCAGGTAATCTCTCTCATCCCCCTACTGTTCTCATTGAAAATCACTTGCTCTTTTACTTTCTGCATTAACATCATTTGTTGGGGGGGGGGGGAGAAAGGGAGAGAGAGAGAGAGAGAGATTAGGAAGCTAATCACAGTTTGTTAGTTCATTGCCAATGTTTGACTTCTCATTTTTGCTAATGCACCTATGTTTGGTTTTTCATTTTTGCTAATGCATCCCATCTCACTTCATGCATTGGGTTGAAATTTTAATTAAACATAATTAAAAATTTTTAAAATTATATACAATTTTTTCTTAAAATTAAAAGAAGTGCTAGCCGATGCCTTCATCTCCTTCCTTTGCAACTGCATATAAATCTAGTGATCCTTCTGATCTAAAAAAATAAATAAATTTATATTTCTTACTACTTTTTTTATATGATATATATGCAAAAAGAAAAATATGTAGATAACATATTTAAAATAATTAATTACAAATAAATATATGATATATAAATTTATGAATAATCTTTTTTTATTAAATAAGTATTTACTCCAAAGTATGAAATGTAGGAAAATTTGATATATATATATATATATATATTATATAAATTATTGGTATTCAATAATTATATTAATCAGTTAAATTTGATTCGAACTAGATTGGATTTTTAAATAATAAAACTCTCTCGATACTTATTTTTGTCATGCATAAGAATCGAAACCATGATATTATTTAAAGAATATTAATGTACAGTCACTTGATCAATTAGGCGTCTGTAGAAAATTTGATATTTTAATAGACAAGAACATATTGATTGTAAGCTCATAGGATTGTTGTTTAAGGGAGGGATTAATTGAAGCATACCCGTGAAAGATTCAATGCAATACAGTTCTAAAAGAACTTAGAAATGGAAATTCTAAGAATTTCTTTTTTTAAAAAAAATAAATAAAACAGAGATCTGCACAGAAATCTATTTGCTAGCAAATGGGGCAGGGCTCACACTTCCTAGAATAATTTATAATTAATTGTATGCTTTTTATTATTATTATTATTTAATTTCCTTTTGTTTGTAGTCAACTTGTGATTCCAAGACTTCAAGTTACCAAGCTCTTGTCCACTATTTCATTGTTAATATATTTCTTTTTCGGCCAGACACTTTGTATGGTTAGTATGTCATAGTAAAATGACTAGGCCCATTTGCCTTTTTTAATAAAATAATATATATATTTTTTAATATTTTATTCAAACATTTATCGATAAATTTACTAAAGTGTTATTAGTATTATATTATTAGCATAAATTTACAATCTAAAATCATATTTAATTTCTTTTTCTTTTTAACCCTTACCAAAGGAGAGTTTTTCTGTCAAAATCATTAGATCATAGTCCAATTATACTTATATTTTTGATGAATAATTGGTAATATATTTAAAGAAAATAATGTAGGAAGGATCTGAAAACCCTCTTTGTAACTTCCAAAATGGTAAACTCTCAACCCAAGTTGACTAATGGTGCATTATAAATAAGCCCATTTAGTAATTGTGACCATATTGTAAGAAAAATAAAAATTCATCGATCAGGACAAGTCAAATGGTAAAATCTTCTCACTTTCATCATCTCTTTCTCAATTTGATCCCACTTATTTGCATCTTCTTGTATCAAAAAAAAAATCACTTTAGAATTATCGAAAAAATAATTTTTTTTAAAAAATAATTTGGAATCACTCCCATGTACCCAAATTTCCATAACACTATTTTCAAAGATTTTCATTAATTGTTTCCCTAAATTTGTAAGTACGATACCTAATAACACTATTATCTTTTTTTTTTCATTATAAGGATAAAATTAAAAATCTCACCAAACCCCTCAATTTTAAATCTTGTCATACCATTAATTCTCAAGAAAATTGGTAAAATTATTAAAAAAAAAAAAAGAAGAATGATATTTATCCTCCTAATTATTCTAATTATATATTGTCATGATATGAGTAATCTTGGGTGCCAAATCTAGTATATCATTGGTCATACCATGTCATTTAATGAAAATTCTTAAATAGCCTAATTACCATACCTAGAATATATTTGATGATTACAAAGTATATATACTATTTTTGGACCAATTGGGGCTACCATCATTGTACCCACAATACTTGATATCATGTGATAGATCTTAATTGACTCCAAAAAAAAAAAAAAAAAAAAAAAAAAAAAAAAAAAAAACTGCATTAATTTTTTGGAAAATGCTACTCATAGCTTATATTTTCTTCAAAATTATTTATCTTGAAAATCATCCTTCTTATATGTTCATAAATATAATAATATATTAAAAAATTAATGATTTTGGAAATATACATTTGTCTCTCAATGTGGTATTAGGTAAAATTCTTATAAGATTTGCTATTAAAAATTAATATCTAGTTGATTAAATAATTGAACATTGTTATCTTTTAAATAAAATATTAGATTTGAATTTTATGTATAAATAAAATATGTGTCGAAAGAATTTTGACTCTTAAGAGTTTAATCGTTTTGAATCAAATTTAATCAATTCGATGCGGTTATCGAAGATTAGACTATTCTAAATTAAATATGCTATAATAGCATTTAATGTGTATTTTTGAATAATTTTATGCCGAAATTGAGCTAGGTCACTCAAAAAAGATTGAGAAGAATCATGAGAGGCTAGATGTGTACATTTGTGGATTGAAGACATTTTAGACCAGCATGAATGTTGTTTCACAATTGAATGCGGGCAGATAGAATCTCTGTAGGCATTGAACAGAAGTCCAATTACTGATGGAGACATGAACGGTACCTGAATTTACGTAATTACCATTTTGGGGAAGTTTTCACATGGCTTTTGCCTGTCTCCCTCTTTCTCTCACCTGTCTCCTCTGCTTCGTCTCGGTCACATCATCTCATTTAGCCCACACCTTCGTACCGTGGCAATCTCGAAATTAAATTTACCTACTCTTTCCTTCAAAACTTAAGGGTAATTTTGTCAAAAAAAATATTACTCTGTACTGTTTAAGCTTTGACCCCTGAAACCAAATTCCCCATCTCTACCCTTCCCCCCATTAATCTTTGAAAAAACACAAGGGATTCATCAACCCAAACTTTGATTTTGGGATTAAGACAGGCCCAAGATTCTAATAAACCCCATTTATTAAATGTAAAAAATAAATATTTTTTGAAAAATTTTGGATCATTATTAACCCTTGAAAAGCTTAATTGGCTCTCAGACTAGGCTTCAATCATTCTGATGAGGGCGATTTTGTCATTTTGAAGCCAGGATACCCACCCCCGCCCCCAATATAATATCAGCACAACAATTAGATAAATGCATGAGAAACCCATTCTTGTACGTATGATCTTTTAAAAACTTCAATTAAAGCTCACGTACACAACATAGATTGAGAGAGAGAGAGAGAGAGAGAGAGAGTAGATTGCTACAATTGATTCTTCTCTATCTTCACAGATTTGCTGATGATTTTCATCAAGAAGAAATCCAATCATCAAATGAAGGGAAACCCATCTCAGGTTTCACGTAAAGAAGAGTCAGAAACCCAAGAGCAAGCCACAACCACAAGAACAACAGGAGTGTCATCAACATCGACAAAAAAGGTCCGAGAAAATAATCATCAGGTCAAAAACCACATTAATCCACACGATCACCAAGGAACCACCGAAGAGGATACGATCGCGTGCTCCGGTCAGTATTGCAAATCATGTACCGCAGGAGTGATCGCCGACTGCGTCGCCGTCTGTTGCTGTCCATGCGTTCTCTTGAATTTTCTTGCTCTTGCTTTTGTTAAGGTACCCTGCACTATGGGGAAGAAGTGTTTGGGTATAGGGAAGAGGAAGGGACAAAAGAAGAGATTGGAAAAGTTGAGGTGCAAGAACGATGGCGAGGATTGTGTGATAGAGAGAGAAGGGAAATGCAGAGAGAGAACTAGGAAAAG
Source organism: Dillenia turbinata (assembly GCA_037126225.1). Classification (NCBI taxonomy): domain Eukaryota; kingdom Viridiplantae; phylum Streptophyta; class Magnoliopsida; order Dilleniales; family Dilleniaceae; genus Dillenia; species Dillenia turbinata. The sequence continues at coordinate 25,215,654 of JBAMMX010000014.1, forward strand.
TGAGGAGGGAAATTGTGGGGAAGGAGGGGATTGTGAGAGGAATAATTGGATGGAATTGCCAGAGGTGAGTCATTTGGGTTTTGGTAGAGTTTCCTTTACTGGGGTACAAATTCAAAGGAAGGGTGATTAAAGAAATAGAAGATTTCCAACCCCCCCCCCCCCCATGGGGAAGTTTATACAGATTTTTACCCAAATGGGGTTATGTCAAAATATGTAATTCCTATGGTAAGTGTTGATAGCATGGTGATTGAAGAGAATGTCATACACCATGGTTTTAGTTTTTTTTTTTGGGGGGGGGGGTTTATGTTTAATTTCTTTGTTAGAGGACATACATGATTCTTGATCTTCCCTTTCTCATCGCCCACATTTTTCTCATTTTTCTTTTGTTCATATTTTTTTCCGCCCTGGTTTGGTCAATTATCAAGTGGTAACAATCTCCTTTGTTTTTTCGTCTGTCTTGTATGCACGTGAAGTCGTGCACTTGGATTCTCTCTCTCTCTTATTGGGAATGTGACTTGACAACTATTTTTTTCTTTTTTTTTTCTTTTAATCTCTCAGGGCATTAAACTTTTTTTCAATAATTAAATTTAAAATTTTAATTAATATAATTTAAAGCATGTTCTAAGTCTTTTAAGGAGGAGTATAAATTAATTATTTTTTAAAAAAATTAAAAATTATTTGATAATTTTATTTATACTCTTTTTTATAAATAAATTATTTGATAAAATATTTATTTATAAACTCTATTTTTAATAAAATTATTATAAAGTGTACATAATAAAGTATAATTTTTTTCTTCTTCATCATCAATTGTTTAAAATTTATATATCTATATTTTAAAAATAAAAGACATAAATATTAATAATTAAATTAAAATTAAAATTAATTAATTCTTTATAAACTATTAAAATCAAATATTTAAAAATATAAAATCATTTTTATATAATATAAACAATTAAGAAATTCAAAAATAATATAAATCATATATTTATGAATACCCAAATCATAAAAATGGAATAAAAAAATATTTATGAACATATTTGGAATTTATTAAAAATACTTAAATCCACCCAAGTCATTACATTCATGAACACATTTATGATATGGACATATTTAAAATTTCACATTATTTAAATAAAGATATAAATAGAATAAAAAAAATGATTTCAAAAAAGGTGGAGCATTAAAAAAAAAAAAAGAGAGAAAAAAAAAAGTTTTTCTCAAGAGCTTCCTCCTTCAAAATTACTTTTTCTTTTTTTCTTTGTTAAAAAAAAGAATTATTTTTAAGAAAAATCTTATTTGACAGTATTTCTTTTCATAAGAGAAGAGAAACTGAAAAGAAACCCAACCAAATGAACACTTAATAGACTGTCGCCAGACCCATACGTTGTTGGTGTGGTGACTAGACAACTATAACAATGGTAATGGCAATGAAAAACACAAATTTTTTGCTCCATGTTAGAAAATGACATACATGTAGTTCGTTTAAAATTTCAACGAATTAATTTATGAAAAATGCTTTAAATTTTAATTTATTTCGAAACAATATTTGAATGGCTAAAACAGTCGATAATACCATTTTAAGATTGCTTATTGGCTAATTTAGATTTTCATTATTAGAAAATTTTTATAAATCAAAATCAAATCAATAATTAAAAATATTATGTATTAAAATATATCAATAATTGATTTAATTTAGGGAATATTTGATTTTTTTATTTTTTATTTCTATATTTGTAATAATAAATTTTTTATATAAAATTAATATGTTATAATATTTTATTTGAGACAACAAATCATTAAAGTTTCTATTTTTAATATAATATCAGAACTCTCTTTACAAAAAATATTGCAAAAACACATTTACTTTTTTGATTCTCTATCCAAATTTGGTATCATTTATTAGGTTGTCTTATTGAGGAGATGTTTGCCCCTTTAATCAGAAATCTCGACTTTGAATCTTGAAAATAAAGAAAAAGAATTTAGAAGAGTCAACATTTTAATAGACCCTACAGTAGCCGAATTAGATTAGTTAGATGAAATCTGAATACCGATTGATGAAAACAAACAACAATATTATGTATCGTTGTTTTCAAAGTCAATGTAGTACATTATACTACATTGAGCAGGGAAATGTTAAAAAATATTATATATTAAAATCAAATCAATTATTAAAAATTCTTGTATATTAAAATGAATCAATAATTAAGTTGATTTTAAAAATATTTAATTTTCTTTTATTTTTATATTTGTATATTTGTAACAAATTTTTTTTATATATAAATTCAACCTATAGTAATATTTTATTTAAAATAATAAATCATTAAAATTTTATATTTTTATATTGTCTCTTATCATATTTACATTGTAGTTATATGTCTCCTTCTAATGATCGCTCTATTTTATTAGAAATTACAAAGATATAAATTTATCATAATGGTATAATTGATTTTTTATGTTTTCTTTTCTCTTTTTTATATTAATTTTTTAAATGATCGACTCTAAAATTTAAAATTAAAATTTAATTTGTTATTACTATATAAATTTATTGGTCGGATGAGATCTAAAAATTAATATTTAAATAGCTTTTATTGTAATCATTAGATGATGAATATTAGTGATGGTTATATGTGTTTTTAAGAGACCCAAAGGACCCTCAACAAATTTTGAGACCTTACTCATTATCATGGCACATTGATTCTCTCAAGGGTATGGCTAGTGTGATGATTGTCTAGGTTTCTTGTGTTGGCCCTTTTGTTTTCTTTTTATGAAAAAGGTACTAAATTTTAATCAACAAAATGATTACCCCATGAAAGAAAATCCTTATTCTTATTCTTTTAATTCTTTTCTTTTATCATATTGTTGCCAATTTTCCATAAGTTTCTATGAACATTTCAAATCTAAATGTCAGCCACCTCCATCACATATCAAAGTGAGGGGGAAGACATTAAATGCTAGATTCCCTCTATCAAATCTTACACCATTGAGTGAGGGGAAAGACATCTAAGTGTTGCACCAGCCATCCATTTGCATACTTCTTGTCCAAGAATTTAAAAAAGAAAATAAAAATGAAACACCTAAAATCACAAGAAGCTAGGATGATCGCTGTCTGAGAAGCTCATACACTGACTAGGTTAAATGGGTATCTTTGGGTCCACCTGTAAATTCAGTGACACTACACTGGATTTCAGTTTAAATATCAAAAATAAAAAGATAGATATTAAAAATGTTAATTTTTAAATTGAACTTCATATTTATTTAAATCAAATTAATTAAATTTTTGAGTATCGATAATCAAGTAAAAGAATAAAATAAATGAATCTGTCTCTAAGAAAATAATTTAGTGGTTAATAACACTTGCTCTAATATTTATCCTGAGGTTTTGTGTTCAAATATTCGTGGATACGTATAATTTCATGATTATCGCAACCCATATAACCAAAAAATAAAATAAAATAAACGAATCTCTTTGGGGCGACTTTTTCTTATGAAGGGCTATATTTGAAGTGACTCTATTTATGTCCTACATATTTAGGAAAATAATGCAATTAGTTTTGAACCTTGAGCAATTATCGAATTATTTCTTGAGCTTTTGTTTGGAGTAATATCTTCCACAATTTTTAACATTAATAAAATTGGTTTTTTTTTTTTTTTTGGTCTATCCATGAATTAAATCCCAAAAGATTAAGTGCAACGCACATGAAGAGGGGCCCGCCAACAACTTTGGGTCGAACAAGATGGATGTAGTCATTGAAACAATGAAGGATTGCACTTGGAATTTTTTTTTTTTAAAAAAATTATCATGATTTTCATGTGAAGAGGGGTCACAATATTGTCGATTGATCAAATTTGGTTGTCGATCGATCAATTCTGGATTATTCTCATTTTTGTCTCTCTCAATCGATCAATTTGGTTAGTTGATTGATCAATTCGAGTTGTCACCTAACGACAACATGAGAGAGAAAAAGAGCTCCGAGCACACATGACATGGATGGTAGAATTAGACAAATTTTGTCACGATTCAAAGTTGATCAGAAGAGGACATCGACAACAAAAATAATTTTGAAACTAATTTAGTAATAGATCAAAGTTCAATGGGAAATAATACATTTTTCTCATACATTCATATTGATTTGATTTTGAAGTATTGTTTTATTATTGAATATATATATTTGCAATAATGTCAACTAATAACAGTTGTAATTTTGTGAGTGAACGAATACTAGGACATAAGTAGGTTTACAATAAAGAATGTAAAGAATGTGTTTCGAGCTGATACATAGAGAATTGAAATTATATACATGGTTTACATTGTATAATTTTTGAAGGTATTACAATTTTTTTAAATTATATAGAAATTTAAACCTGTGATCTTCAGGTTGAGAGAGAGTGATTGTGACCACTAGATTGTCCACTTGAGAACTTTAAAGGTATTACATAAAATATAATTCTCGAAATCAATATTATGTGGATTTATTGATAGGATACTAAACTCACTCTACCAAATTTAATTAATTAAAATTTTGAATTAAAATTTTGAAAATAGTAAAATAGTTGTTAGAAGAATCTATTTTTAAATTAGACTCCATAATATTTAAACTGGATTAATTGAATAATTCGATGTCCAAGTAAAAAAAAAAATTCCTAGAAGTTCTCGCTATTGAGGCCCTCATCTACTCATGGGTCATGGGCTTTTTGCTTAAAATGGCCCATTAGGCCGAAACCAGGGGAAGAAATAAGGAAAAACCCCAAACCAAAACTCATTTTCTCTTTTCATTTTATTTATTTTCATTTATTTATTATTATTATTGTTATTTTGTTTTTTGGAAGGAAGAAACCCCGAGATTCAGTTACGACGAGCGTTGTTTGTTTGCTCACAAAACGACAGTATGCGCATTTTGGCAGCTATTAGGCAATACAATGCGCCGAACGCGACGTCCCAATTCTTATGCAACAAGCCACGCAGCCCGAAATGGCCCATCTGACCCGTCTGTCCTTACCCTTTTTTTGCCCCTCCAGAGACTTCCACTGAGGCGTGAAGCAGAAGACAGTTAGAACTGAAGTTGGAGAGAGAGGGAGAGAGAGAGAGAGAGAGAGAGAGAGAATGGAGGAAAGGGTGGCGACAAGGATAATGATAGGAGTGAACGAGTCGACGATCAAAGGCTATCCTCACGCTTCCATTAGCAGTCGAGGAGCTTTCGAGTGGGTTCTCAACAAGATCGTTCGCTCCAACATTTCTGGTTTCAATATTCTGTTCCTTCACGTTCAAGTTCCTGATGAAGACGGTCTCTCTCTCTCTCTCTCTCTCCCTGTGTCCAGGTTCTTGATAAAATTGATTGAATTGTCCCTGTATCAATTTCGCTTTGCAAGTTCTTGATTAAATTGACTGATCAATTTTGAGCATGACCTTATGTGCTGCATTATGATTCGCGCGCTCAATATTTGATTAGGTTTTGCTTTAAGTGTTTTTCTGCTATATTCATTTGATTTGTGTGCTTCTTTAGTGAAGTTGGTAGATATCATGTTTTAGGGTTCTCTCTTTTTCACTTTATATGATTTTTTGTACAAAATTTGAGCATTTGATCCTCTTCCACTCTGTCAATGATCAATCTGTGCCTATCTATTAATTTTCCTTTGTCTGCTTATGGTATTTAATTTCCGTTGTGCTCTTCATTTTGAAAAATAACATAAGATTTCAATCCTTTTGGCTGAATTCAGTACCCACCCTTCAATTTAGGTTTCATGGTTTCTCCTTGGAGAAAACTTTTATGGAGGAACTTTAACTAACAGAGTCATCTGATGAAGATTTAACAAGTAATGTCTTCCTCCAATGCACTGATGGTGCTTAGAATACTTTGTAATGTTCCCCTACCATTTTTTCCACCTTGATATGCATAATCTTATGGAAGAGTTTCCTGCCCTTTTCAAGGTTGGCCCTTGCTGTTGGCTTTTTCCTCTTGATCTTCTTTGTCTTTGTGACTCTTTTCTCAGGGGCAGTCTCATCCTTCTATACCTCCTTAGCAATGTAAAACTTAGGTGATCTTATTGTTTTACTGGTTGATTGCAAACCTTTCTGAGATCTGATCCTGTTTAATTTCCCACATAGGATGGATGTCCTTGTAAGTTTCCCAAATCAAGATAGCTTGCTTCAGTTGAATTCTTTCAAGATGTGTTGCCCAATGTGGTGTATATGGATAGAGACACTTCTTCTCCCAGTTGAGTTTGGAAGTGGTGGAGCTTTCAACTGATGGGCTGGAATTGTTGAAATTTGTCTGCCTATACAGCGCAAGTGACATGGTTTCATGTTATTCTTGCACTGAAGTTAGTTTTGACTTTATAAGTGTTCTTAGGCGTTAGGATATCTGAAAAACTCATCCCACCTGCCATAGACTATTCATTTTTTATTGCTGTAAAGTTGTTTCTGTATATTCAGCTGTTGTTGATACATCATGGTTGTTACCTGCTAAATGACGAGAATTCCTAACTATTTGAAATTCTTAGGGCAGCTTTGGCTCTAATCTTGTATATGCTTCTTTTGGCTTATGGATGATGGTCCCTTTCTCTCAGAATTCTTGAAATTTCTTGGCATCTTGTTACACCAACCAAGTAGTTCAGTTAGTATTGTTCTAATATTATGTGTACTTTTGGCTTATAGGCAGCTGTTTGTTGCTCTCTATGTTTTGGAATTTTTCTGCATTATTCATCCATCTGGTTATTGCATCCATCTTGTTGAAGTTTACTGATTTAGTTGTCTCTGGAACATGTTTCTGCTAGGTTTTGATGACATGGATAGCATATATGCATCACCTGAAGATTTTAAGAGCATCAACCACAGGGATAAGCTAAGGGGGCTACATTTGCTTGAATACTTTGTCAATAGATGTCATGAAGTTGGGGTACCGGCATTCCCTCCTTCCTCTCTCTCTCACACACATATATATATCACACCTGTGTAGACAATTTTTTCACTAGACATTTTTTTTACATGATTATTTGGTTTTATCTTTTCTGCTTGCACTACTTTGGGTATTTCTTTTAGCTGGTTGGAACAATCCCTGTGTTTAAGATGTTGGTAAGAAATCGGAGGTAGTTGCTAATTTTGGCTGTTGATGTTTAGAAAGTTTACATAGCTGAAGTTATTTGGCTTGTTCTAGGTGGCTTGTCAGGCATGGATCAAGAAAGGTGATCCCAAGGAAGTAATCTGTCATGAGGTGAAAAGAGTTCAACCTGATCTACTTGTTCTGGGATGTCGGGGTCTTGGTCCTTTTCAGAGGTATTCTTGCATATAAATAATATATTTACTGCTTGATTTTCAAATTGGAAGTTTAAATGCAATGAATCTTACTTCTTTTCTGATCACCTTTTACTTGGCTTGTAAGTTTTGAACCCTCAGTATATTTGATTACAAATACATACCAACACGGGTGGCAATAATCTTCTTTACCCCAGTTTCTCTTAATGATTTACCTTGTTAGTTGTTCATTTTTCCTTTTTTGTCTTGAATTCAACTATTTTATGCTACCTGATTTTCCTATTAAAAATTCAGTCTTTAAACTTAGCATTACACGCAGAACCTGCATATTCTAAATTCAGCATTTGGACATAATATGTCGGTTCTTTGCCCCACTTTCCAAGGACCTTGCTTTCCAAATTGTTTTGGAAATAATTGAGGAACTGATGCTACCTTCTTGCAAAAGGGAGATCTTGAACTAGTGAAGAGAATGTCCTCCATAAGTAAGAGATGTTACCCTATTTGCAGGGTGTTCGTTGGTACCGTGAGTGAATTTTGCCAGAAGCATGCTGAGTGCCCGGTGGTCACTATCAAAAGAAGGGCTGAAGAAACTCCTCAGGATCCCGTTGATGATTGATTGTTATATCTGCGCATAACATCTTTCATTCAGCTTCTGGACTTGTATGCCATTATTTTAAATGTATTAACTTCAAAAATTCCTTTTCTTTTTTCTTTTTTTTCCATTTTATTTCTTTGAAATCTTGGCTCTTTCTTTACTTTCTTGCTGGGGTGGTGGCTGAAGGCTTGACCAAAGGAGGCAAACAAAACTGTGGTTTGTTTGGAAATCTATCCGAGTCAAATTTTGTGCAGTGTAGCAATAGAAGGGCTGTCTCATCAGTCGCAGGATTGTCTCTTTATGGTCTTAAATATTTTGAGTACTAATGGATAAAATGATATTAAGAAAATAGATTAAATTTTATGTTGTAATCTGTGTCCATATAGTTTGATTTATTTTTAATTAAATATTTATTTAAAATTTGTCGACATATGTTAGTATAAATTATTATATGTTAATATGAATTATTGCGCAATTTAATCTATTTGTTACATGCTGATGTTTGATTGATTTTGCGGGAGGGGGTATATATTTATTTTGTTTACAAGAGAGAAAAGGGAATGTGTTATAATATTTTCTTAAGATTTAACATAATAATTGTCGTCTATTGTTACGTAAAGTTATATTTTCTATCAAAAATATAACAATGGTCAACATAAGAAAAGGAAATATCAGCTTAAAGGATAAATTTTTTTGGGTACATAAGAGATTCGAACTCAGAGGGCTGAGTAAGGAAATTGTGTTAATTATATTATGGTTTTAATGGTATTAGGAACCACAATTATTGAAAGAGAACAAGATAATTATTAACTAATGTGATATCTTTTTAACCTCGTCGTCTGGTGGGATTAGACGTGGGTTAAATGCATTTAGTAAACTACGTTAGAAAGAAATTGAAAGTTAATCTACATTGTCACTCTTCTTTTTAATTCCTTTTTCTGTTTTTAAATCTTTTATTTCCTTACGAATGTCCTTTGTTGTTATTTGTTGAATTACATTTTCATTATCAACCAGTGAGAGGGAGAGAATGATGGGAATGGTGATGTATACCAGAAATGCTAAACGCAATGGTTTACAGGGACTTGAGGAGAACCTATAGACCTACTAGCTCTACAAGGGGATATACTCCTACGACAGCCACTGTAGAGAACCAACCTCTTTCTTTTTACAACCATGCTAAAGTAAAGCTCGGCAATTAGAACATGTTTCTCTATCTGATACTTAACAAGACTGAGATTTGATTTACTTCACCCACAGAGACCCCAACCCCAGCTCTTGCATTCTCAAGTCAAGTCTAGGTAGTTGTACGCATTGAGCTCACCTTCTTCAATAAGGCTTTGATCTCGCCCTCTAAGCAGGATTTCACTTCTGGTGACAGCGTACTGCCCATTGTATCCAGCATCAGAGTCATCATCTCAAAATTCCTCTTTATGAGTTGAATTGGCAATGTGTCATCAGCAGATGCAGATTGTTCACTCGGCTTCATGCCTCCAGCCTTCAAGTTAGAAGAAGCTTCGTCGAGTTTAGTTTCCTCAGGTTTATCATTCATAGCAGGAGCCAAGAAATTCTCAAGACGATAACTGACTTGTGCATTCCCAAAGAGATTGACCTTCTGTGAATGGTTGAAAGCCTCTTCAGCATCATCCTTGTTGACGAAGGGTACTCTACAAGAGCTAAAATCACTCGACACCCATGTCTCTGATTCCTTCAGCTGCCCAAATTGACTGTATATTTTGACGAGGTTCTCCTTTGGTGGTGAAGAAAAACCTGGGCTGAAGGTCAAGACAAGGATTGCTGCAGCCGGCACTGAAAATTTTCCATCATTCACCTTGCCACTTTCATTGAGATTTGGTGACTTGGCATCTTTTGAATCTTTCCCTCCTTTAAGCTCATGCTTGGTCAACTTGGACTTTCCTTCAGGCGATTGGGGGGTCTGATCTTTTTCTGATGACCCATGCTTGAGCTTTGCTGCTTTTCTCTTTCGACCAGATTGAGCAGTCAGCTTTTTGTACATTTTGTAGTTGGGTCCATCAGAATAGATGGAGCTTCTGAAAGCAGAGCAGAATTTTCTTGTAATTTCATCATCCTTCATCCATACAGGATCAACAGCAGCTGAATGGACATCAGATAGCACTTTGTCTGCAGGAGCACTGGTTTCCTTGGGATCAATATTAAGCCTGTTCTGCTCTTCCTTCTGTGTCTCAGGAGTTGGGGTATGAACCGTGTCGAGCTCAACAGTATTTCCTTTCAAGCGCTTCTGAAATGTCTGACCGCTGCACTTCAATATTGGAGGGGACCCAATAAGTTGACCAGAATCCTTGGCCATCCTTTCACCTATCTGAGAAACATTAGAAACTTCCCAAGAATCTGCTTTAGGTTCCCCATTGGGTTTTAGGCTTCTTGGCTCCCGACTTAGGTTTGTATAAGGAGGTGACAAGTACTTGCTCTTCTTTCTTTCCCTTGTCTCAGAACCACCCCTATTTAATTCCTCTTTTGCTGCATCCTTACTGCCCTCAACAACTGAAGATTTCCCCTCATCTACACAAGATACCCTTGCTGATGCTGTTGGACGTTCGGAAGGCTCAGTCTTCCGATTCTTCTTCCTTGATGACAGACTTCGATTACTTCCATCATCGTCAGACTTATCAGCACTCTTTTTCCTCTTCTTCCTAGATGATGATGCAATAGTAGCCAACTTAGTTTCTTCTCCATTGACAACCCCCTTCTCTGTCTCATTTTCCACATGCTCCGCTCCTTCCATAAGCTCAGCCACACTTTTTTGTTTCCTTGTGTGGAATAGCTTATCTTCAGAACTTTCAGCAAAGGAGATTTGATAGATTTCGGCAGCTTCAGTCCCCACATGCGATGAAAGCTTATCTCCCTCCACTAGGATCTGCCCCATAATATTCTTGCTGATATCTTTGAGGCCCAGAATCAGTTCAGGTTCATGGAATGTGAGCAATTTTGACCCCCCTTTTGCACGACAGAAGGCTGAGAGCCGACTCTTAAACACTGTTAGCTCCAGGTTGTTTGTGTAGGAAACATGGCATGCAGCATACAGAAGATAATCAAGAAAATCTGCAGGACTAAAATGAGAAACTGAAAGTTCACCAAGCGAACCCTCTGGAACAAAAACTCCCTCCTTAATCCCCGCATTCACTGCCATTGGCCTAGCTGAAGTTAACTCAATCTGATTTTCTTTTGAAACACAAGAGCAAGTCATCTCCAACTCCAGTTGTCTCCCAATCTCATCCACAGCCTCCTTTACAGCACACACGAAGTTCCAAGAATTGCTTTGTTTCGACATTGTCTCAAACTCCTCCTTGAAAGGTTTTAACTGAGATGGGTAACACCAAGCAAAACTTCTATCACCAAAATAGGCCACAAGAAAGCGGTCCCTCTGGCTGTACTTCAAGGCCGCCTCTGATGCATCTGAAGGATCATAAATCTGTCCTGGCCACCAAGGGTGACTTCTAACCTTTCCCCACACGAAATCCCCCACAGAAAACTCATACTCCAGATCACTTGCATCTTCCCCCATCTCTTCCACTTCTTCCCCATCCACCTCTCCCGTAATCCTCTCACTTGGGTCCCCCCCATTTTCAGACATTGTAATTTTGTTCTCCTCAGAACCACTTTTCTCATCAAAATCATAACCCAGTTTCAGTTCAACAAGACCAGATGCACGCTCCTGAACACCCTTTGGTTCAACCTCCTCCACACCCACTTCAGTACCATGAATTTCCACATCAAATGAAACACCATTGCCATCAAATTCCACCTTCCTATCTAAATCATTCCCCACCGAACCCGCTTCCATCGCCTCATCTGCCTCCATTTCCTCATTCCTATTTTCCTTGCTCTTCTCCATTTCGTTTTTATCATCTTCACTAAAACCTTCAGTATCTACCAAATCCACAATATCCACCACCCCACCAAGTCTTTCAGCATTCTCATCACATTCTACTGACAAAACTTTTTTACCATTTGAAACCCCTGCACTCCCTTTACCCACATTCATTTCAGCTAAAACTTCAGACTCCTTAACAGCCTGCTTCTTCTGAACCAAATCAACAACAGAAACCCTAACCCCATCATCAAGGGACTGAGCCTCTAGGGTTTTCGAGACCCCATTTTCTTCCATTTTTCAGAAAATGTTCCCAGATTTCAGTATTTTCCGACAAATGAAGCTCAGAATTTTAACACTGAAAACGCATAAATAAAACTAAACATACACATAAATCCAAGGAAAACAAGAAACCCACAAACGCATTCTAGGGTTTCGTTACACAATGAAAAATAACTGCAATTTATTTTTTCTTGAACTACAAAACGTTCACATACACACACAAACCAAATATATTAGAGTAACCATATTAGAGAGAGAGAGATAGAGTACCTGACGAACAACAAAATAAGCGCTACCAAGTTCAGATTCAGGCCAGCTGGGGGGAGAGAGAGAGAGAGAGAGAGAGAGAGAGAGAACAGAGTTGAGATTCAGACCATTTTCACTCAAGAGAGAATTATTTGGGAGGGAAAATCTCGAGCAATTAATAAGCGGTCTGATTGAGAGAGAGAGAGAGAGAGAGTTTCGGGCTTTATGAGCTGGAGGAAGAAAGAGAGAAAGTGTGCGTGTCTTCCTGTACGGCGGCAATAAAAGAAGCGCCAGTGCAAAGTGCAACATACACAGACAGTGCCGGTATGGTGCGTGGTCGCAAAACGTTGCGTTGCCGGAGAGCCAAAGTGTGGATAAATAGTGAACGTGTGAGCGTGCCGTATCCTGCACCGGGGTGGTTAATAGTAATAGTCCCCAGTTCCGCGAGTATGCAATTTTCAACATACTCGCCGTGGATGAAATGCCGCGTAAATATCAAGCAAGGTGCGCAAGAGACGGGCTTGATATTCGCTGCATGCGTCTCTAGAAATTTCGAAGTGGATACAAAATATTCCTCCAATAACAGATAGACATGTGGCATGTTAAGCAGGAGATCACGTAAGCTCGAGAAATATTATTCTCGACCAACTGCAGAGAAGTAACGCCTCTATCAGCGACACTTGTCGTCCTCTCTCCCCGTCCGGCCTTGAGCGGACCATGCGGTAGCAAGGTAAATTTCTACTCATGAATGGCTTTCATGGCGGTGGAAATCCCAATAGTTGGTTGAAGAGCAATGCCATTTTTTTCACTTATATCTTAGTCTTTTTTTTATTATTATTCTTAATTAATGGAAGCACAGAGCATAAAAATCACTTAATTTGATCGAGCAATATAAATTTTTATCCAATGATTATTAATTTTTTAAATTAAACACTCTAATAAAAATACTCTTCTTCTTTATAATTATTACAAATCAAAATTATCGGTACAATTAATTTAAAAAAAAAATTTACTAAATACACAAACTACTGAATTATTTATCATTTTTTTTATATATATAAATCATCATTATTCATTAATTACTTTGATCCCAACTAAATTCAATTTGAGTCAGATTAAATTTAAAATTTTATTTAAAAGATATCGAAACTGAACCAATGAATTATTTATCCTTTTTGCAACATTAAATTCAAATTCAAAATAAAATTACTTCGCTCCTTTCCAAAAAAAAAAAAGTCATAAAAACAAATTTAACATGCATATTATTATAGCCCTCGGTGTCTTTGTAAGAATACATGACTAGATATTCTTAAAAAAATAATTAATGATCATAATCTTTCTTTTCAAATTTAATGATTTCGGATTAAAATCCGAAAAAAAAAATACATGGCTAAATGGGTCTCGTGATCCAATCCTGTCCGATCCACACCCTGTTAACGATGATGTAAACACCAAGAGGAAACAAAAAGAAATCTGAAGAACCAACAATTGATGCTATCAATGTATGGACTTGTACAACATTTTTATTCTCATGATTAAATTACTCAAAAAAAAATATATGGGATAATTTATATTTAGATCACAGTTCCCTTGTCCGAAAGTTAAGATTAATTCAAGTAAGGATTATTAAAAAAACTATCTATATTATAATAACTTTAATTATCTTTTACGAGAATGAAATCTTGTATTTCTATTAAAATTTTTTATTTTAAATAAAAAAAAATAGTTCAAAAAAACTAAAACGAAATAAGAGTAAGTCTGGACAACCGAACCAAATTAAAGTTTTTCGAACAGGATCAATTGCCAATGAGCTAATAATGAGACATTATTCTATACATTATGAATGTTTTTCCATATAATATGAAATGAGTCAAGATTATATCGTTTATTGGGAAAAAAAAAATCAATATCAACAAAGCATTACTTTCATAATTAGCCATTTGTACCCTGTTATCCTAAAGCAGCTTGAGTTTGAAAATCCACAATTCAAGATAAGGTGTTATTTCTTAAAATATTGTAAAAATGAAACAAAATTCAAGAATTGTGATCCTTTAATTTTTTTCAATCTCAAACTAATGAAATCGTCATCTGTGATATCGACTTCAAAATCGATATTCAGAATATCAACCTCAAAACTGACTGATTAATACTACTCATAAACCACAAAAATTAAAAAGAAAAAAAAGAAGTCAGACATCCAAGATGTCGACTTCAAATATTTGATTTTATTTACTTTTTTAATTATTATTTTTTTGCCTTTTCACTTTCCCCTCTCTCTCTCTCCCTCCCTCCCCTCTCTTGTCACGTATGCATTCATTCATACCAGCCTCTCTCTCCACATTATATAAATATAATATTATATTAATATAAAATATTTATATTATTTTAAAATATTAAAATATAAATTAACAAGTTTTTACAAAAAGAATATGGATTATTATTTTAAAAAAATATAAAAATAATATTAAATTTAATAAAATATTTTGATTATATAATTTAATATTATTTTAATCTTTTATTTATATAATATAATATAATATAATATAATATAATATAATATAATATAATATAATATAATATAATATATTTTTAATATTATATTATAATTCTTTAATTTTTTAAAATATTAAATATATAATTTTGCATTCTATTTTTAATATTAAATATTATAAAAATATATAATATTATAGATTTTATAAATGACATTACTATTTTATCATAATTTTAAAAATTTTTAATATAATTTAATATTACAGTAAAAAATTATATTACTCTAATGTTATAATCAGATTTTATAAAATGATTTAATATTATAAATTTATTTAATATTATAAAAAATTATTTATTTTATATTTTTTTAATTTGTTATTTTACTAAATTAAAATTAGATTATAAATATACCTTTTATATTTCAAATACATTATTTATTTTATATATATTATTTAATATGATATAAAAATCTATAATTTTATTGAAATGAAAATCTTGAGCAAAGTTGGTGACCTTCCCAAGCAAGGCTGATAAATTCATGACTTTTCTACTATCGTCATTAAATTTTGGGTCCACCAACTTATATATATTAGTTATTACTAGTAGTTTAATGGATATTAATACTTAATAATTTAATTTAAATAAGTAGATAAATATTAATATTTAATTTAAAATTTTCTAAATATATTAAATTAAAATTATGGAAATTATATAATATTCTTCCAAAAATTATAGATGATATCAATAAAATTATTACAGTTTTTTATATGATAGTATATAATGTATAATTAAATAATGTATATAAAATAAATAATATATTTGAAATATAAAAATATATCTATAATGCAATTTTAATTGAATAAATTAACAAATTAAATAAAAATTTATAAAATAAATAAAAATTTAAAATGTTATTATAAAATAATTTATAATATTATAATATTAAATCTTATTAAAAATTACAAAAATTATAATAAATTGGTAATTTCATTTATAAAATTTATAATATTATATATTTCTATAATATTTAATATTAAAAATTGAATATAAAATTAGATATTTAATATTTTAAAAATATTCAAGAATTATATTATGAATATAATATATTATTTTAATATTAAAGTATTAGTTTTTTAATACTATAGAATATTATAATATCAATGTAATATGATATTAAAAATATTATATTTTATTGCAGATTACAATATTAATAATATAATAATATTTTATTAATTTAATATTACAATAATATAATATTAGAAAGATATTATATTATATTATATTATATAAATAAAAGATTAAAATAATATTAAATTATATAATCAAAAGATTTTATTAAATTTAATATTATTTTTATATTTTATAAAATAATCTATATCCTATTTGTAAAAATTTTTTAATTTATATTTTTATATTTTAAAATAATATAAATATTTTATATTAATATAATATTATATTTATATAACGTGAAGAGAAAGAGAAAGAGGATGGTATGAATGCATACATGCATGGAAAGAGAGGGGAGGGAGTGAGAGAGAAAGAAAGAGCAGAAAGTGGAAAAACAAAAAGATAATAATTAAAATGGAAAAAAAAATTCAAAGCCAACATCATGAATGTCGACTTCAAAGTCAACATATTAGATGTCGACTTCTTTTTTTTTTTTTTTTTTCTAATTTTTGTGATTCACGAACATTACCAATCAGTCAGTTTTAAAGTCGTCATCATGGATATCGATTTTAAACTTGACATCACGGATGTCGACTTTATTAGTTTGGCGAGAAAAAAAAAAAAAGACAACAATTCTTGGATTTTATTCCATTTTCATAATATTTTAAGAAATTACCCCAAGATAAAGCATCAATACTGGCAAACGAATAGGATTGAAAGGCAACAAATACTGGGGACACAGTACTAAAATAATGAAAAAACTAGAGTACAGCTCACTCTCCGTTCTTTGCTTTCATTAAGAGGCCACTATTTGGATAGGAAATCAAATGGGCATCACTGATATCACTCAAATGATGCAGAGCATAGAGATTAGAAATAGAATAGGGAGAGGGATATTAGGTCTTTCTATGAAATGAAATTTAGCTTGAAGAGACAAGACAACCATTGGGCGCCCCAGAACCACAGGGTTTCTTCCCTGATAAGAGTTTTCAAAGGATACCCTTTTGGGGAAGTCCACAGGGAACTACTTCACTACTCTTTTAAAGAGTTTTCAGCAGGAATGGGATATCTGTGTGTTACATACGAAAGGCATTTCATATATGATCAACCGTGACCACCAGCAGTACATGAAGTCAGCACTCCAATTGAAAGACTTTATGATAAATAACAGCTAAAAGCTCTCAGGATCATGATCTACATAGTTCTTTCTCCCAAACACACACTCAACACTCAGCAGACAAACCCACAAATCCCAAATCAAACAGTAGTTCGTAAGTTACATATAAACCACAATTAACCCAGAATTTTTTTTTTTGACTTTAAAAGTTACTTCAGCACAACCATATGATATGAATAGAAATGCAATGCAGGTATCAGCACTAAACTTTTGTAACCTCTCAAACTATGGCACTATACATAGATGTTGTAATCTTCAACTTCATCCAATCCAAAACAATCAAGCCCATAACAGAAAACAATGAACTACTTGATACTTCCACATTTGCAAACAAAATTATGCAACTGAGCACTAATTTCTTTACCACATTCACAAGCCTAGCATATAGCTATACAGAATAGTGCATGCGCTTGAACACGGCACCCACAACACCACTCGAACACTTCATAACTTAAAACGGTGTAAGAACTTAACTTTGTTATGCAGCCATGTCCGAGCAAGCCATGCCAACTGTGAGAAGGAGGCCAAGAATTTTATATCAAGTGAAATACAACAGGCATTTTGTGTTACAATTTCAGGGGCAAAAGGTCAAAATTATAATTTTTAGGCGCAAATTATAGTTGGGGTTATAGATTTTTTAAAATTTATATATATATATATATATATATATATATATATATATATATTTATATATATATATATATATATATATATATATATAATCCTTTTTGTTTTCCTATATTTGACTAATCGAATCAAACAAAATTATGATTGAAAATCCCATGAGTGCAGAAATAAGAAACAGAGTTCTTGATAAACTAGAGATGCACAGAGAAATCTTCCCTTTAATGAACAATTACAGATAACTATAAGGAACTATCAAACTGACAAACTCAAAAAATTAAGCTAAAAATTCTCAAAGACGTACAACAAAAGATTAGGGGACTTAGATTTTACCATCACACAATTGCAACCTTAGCTCCAGCTGCTTCAAGCTGTTTCTTGGATTCTTCAGCCTCTTCCTTCGAAACCCCTTCTTTGAATTTCTTCGGAAGTCCTTCAATCAGCTCCTTAGCTTCCTTCAAGGCCAAGCTCGTAAGCGCTCTAACCGCCTTAATCGTCGCAATTCTCGCATTGCTAGGCACTTCCTCGATGACGACGTCGAATTCCGTCTTCTCCTCCGGCGCAGCAGCGGCAGCCTCGGCTGGAGGCCCGCCAGGAGCGACGGCGACGCCTGCAGCGACGGGGACAGCGGCGGAGACACCTAGCTTTTCTTGGAGCCAGTCGACGAGGATACGAGCTTCCTCTAGGGTTAGGTTTGAGAGGTCTGTGCCGAGTTTCTCGATTTTTTCGGGAGCGGCGACTGCGGAAATGGGGCGGAGGCGTGTGGTGCTGGAACGGAGAGAAGAGGGTTTGGGGTTAGGGTTATTGAGTGGGAATTCGACGGTTTGTTTGGGGAAGGGGATAGAGAGTGAAGGGAAAGATGAGGAAGCGGGTGAAGAAGAGCGGAGGTAGAGAGTAGAGAGTGTGCTTGTTGCCATTGTTTTTGGAAGGGGTAGAGAGAGAGAGAGAGAGAGCAGGAAGAAGAAGAAGATAGGATGGGGGAAGATTGGGTGTCATTTAAAGGGACTGTGATTGTGTTCGGAGGAGAGAGAATTACCCAGCCGGGGAGAAAAAAAAGGACGAAAAATGATCGGGGCGTTCCGAGAATCGAACTCGGGACCTCTTGCACCCAAAGCAAGAATCATACCACTAGACCAAACGCCCGCTTGGTGCAAGGGTCTTTCAAAATATCTTTTCTTAAGTATATTTGTTTTGGTTATGTTTTATGCTTTCACTTTCATGTTACTTTGAGATTTTTGCGATCAATGAGAGGTGGCTTAACTCACAAAATCTGAGTATATATTAATTTTCTTTTAAAATATCAAAAAAAGATTAGAAAATAAAACCATTGTTCATCAACAAGCATGCATGGCCTTTCTCCTCATGCAAGCGCCAAATACCAAGTCAATCATTTGATGTTTGTACATTCCATCCTTTTCCAATGAATTTCTTGAAAACTCTGATAATAATCATCATATCCCTAATCTCATTGAATTCAATGAATATCTAAAGAGAGATTTCTTGTGATTTATGTAATTTAAGAATCTTGTCCTTGAGTGACATTTCTCTGGCAATCTTTTCTTGAATACAGATGATGAAATAGGATCAAACATACTAAAATCCTAAACCTATAAATGCTACAACATGGGTAGTATCACATGAACTTAATCCCAACAACCTGCAGGCACCAGAACTTCAGAACTTCACCATCTTCTACGCTTTCTTCCATACCAATATGCAAATGCTGCAACTGATGCAGCCACGATAACACCAGCAGTCGCATGCCAAGCATATAATGGCTTCTCTATAACAATGCTCGAACCGCTCACCTCCAGAGTTTGTGATGGTGGGGGTGTCCTGCAAATTGTCAAGGCAAAACCTAGTCCTCGCCTCTCAAGCTCAGCCAAGTCTTCAATGGTAGGTTTAAGCCTGGTTGCCTTGGCTATAGCCTCAACCTCCTCTTTAGTTCCACCTTCAAGAAATGACCCAACAAGCTGTCCCTTATTAACCCAATAAGCTCCGAAAGTGTTTCCCAAGAAATCACCAAAATGAACAACATCCCCTACACAGTCCCCGTAGAACTGCCAAGACAATGTGAAGACTCTGGAGTAGAAAAATGGTAGGTAGTCAAAGTCTTCTGTTTTGTTTGGATCCATGATTGCTGCAACGGCATGTCTTGCTGACTTTCGAGCTAAGTCAACATGCTCAAGTCTTCGGATTTCACCAAAAAGTTGGACCGGAAATGCTGCAACATCCCCAACAGCATAGACAGAACTATTGCTTGATTGCATTTGTCCGTTCACCTTTATCCCACCCTTCTCCAATGTAAGTTGACCTTCGAACAGGCTAGTGTTTGGACGAATACCTATTCCCACCACAACCATGTCTGCAGGAAGCCAACTTCCATCCCTGAGATTTACTCCAGTGACCTACAATACATAAATATTATATTGAATTTCAGTGTCATTTGACAATAACCCAAGTGAAAAAAGTGGGCAATGCCCCTCCCTCACCCAACCCCCCCCCCCCAAAAAAAAAGTCAAGATCATTTAGAATTATCTTTAATATGATAATTTTGAAACTGTAAGCACAATACACGAATCAAATTATCATCCGTCAAGATTTCGTGGAATCAAAGAATTTACCTTCCCATCAGAGTCAATATCAAATGATGATAAGACAGTTTCTTTCACAAATTTTACTCCTTTTGACGTGTAATAATCTTCATAGTAACTTGCAATCTTCGGTGTAAATAATCGAGCCACTGCAATTGGTAAAAGAGCTATTAAGTATGCCAAGTGTTTAGCCAAACTTTGCACCAGGCAAATCTTAACAATAAAAAGGTAATTTTCTGCTGGAAGGGACACATGAGATGGGGAAAAAAAATCCACAGTTTGATGACCACCAAAAATAAAAAATAACTGGTTTGTGTAGTGCTTCCAGGGATTTGATTCTATCACACTTATATGACTATTTTAGAATGAAAGTATTCTCTTTATCAAAATTTCAGGGCAAGTCAATTTTCATGCAGCATTTGTTTGGCTCTCTAAAAAAGACCATGGTTATGCCACAGTAATGCCATACTATTAGTTCTACAATTCTATTCACAAATTGCATTGGCTTACAAAGTTCTAGTTCTATTATTTGGTGAAATAACTTACAAAGTTGTAGTGCATATAAAGCATTTTGCTCAACTGTCAACAAAACAAAAGGAATTCATTTCCTGGGTCCATATTTTAATTTCTGAAAGAGAAGACTAGAGCTGCAGCAGGACCAGCCTCTCTGCTTGTGGTAAGGCTATGTACATCTAAACCCTCTTCACATCCTATGACAGTGGGATGAGAGCCTTCTTTATTACACCCCTAAAAATGAAGCAGCGTACTACAGAATTGTGCATTTTTTTTTTTTTTTGTTAATATGCATAAGATGCTTGCTCATGTTCAAAATTATTCCATATCTTAAGAAGAATTTCAATACATGTCCAAAATTAAGATTTTAATAAAATGACTTTTAGAATTCAGAATTACAAAAAGAAGAAACGATACCAGAAAAGAAACTTACTGCAATGTGCTTCAGGAAAGACCATAGTCACAGTTATTTTGTTAATCACCAAAGAAGCAGCACACTCCATTCCTAAGTAGCCGCCACCAATGACAACAGCATTGCCACCAGGACAAGACTTCATCACATCAACAAGCCTGGTTGCATTGGCCAAATCACGTAAATAACATACATTGTCACAGTCTGACGCATTCAATCCAAATTCTTCAAGCTTCAAAGCCTATAATTAGCACATGCAAAATTTTCAGCACAATAAAATGATTATTTATCGCATCAAAATTAGTTTCCACTGTAATCCTCACAAGTAGGCTAACTATCCACCTCTGCAAAGCTTCACAGGGCACTGGGAAGAGGGGGACTCGAGGGGAAGGGGGGACTCGAGGTTTTATCATGCATATGGGAGTTCAATCTTAATTATAACATTATTATTACATAATTGTATTTTCATTTCAATACAACCGAATGATTTGAGGGGCTATATCTCAGCATGCAAACATAATCATAGATGCATAGTGAAATTTATCAACTGGCTCACACGCGTATATAGGTTGCTATAAAATATATGTCACATTACAAAGTCAGCCACAGGGTCAGCAGTAAAATAACTTGAATTTGAGAATATGGGGCCTTCCAGTTGTGAAGTTCTCTAGAGTTTTCCAAAGTTTATTTATGATGGAGAGACAAGGGCATACTGTTCTGACAAGAAGAAGCCAACTAACTAAAACATTGAATTTAACCAACTTATCTTACATGTACCCATAGATGCAAAGCAGACACCACCAGCTATTATTCCTTTAAGATATCCTCTGACAAGATAATTCTTCACCTTTAACTAAAGCAGTAGTTGAAAGAAGGCCCAGGTACATAGAAAGGCCCGCTGTAAATCGTTGCCATGCATTAAACATATCTTATCTCTATATCCTATTTTTTTTCAATTATTAATTTAATGCCTTTATAAATAATAATAATAATAGAGCAGGAGGTTCCAGTCCTACAAGCACTTGTCTAAAATACTTTTTTCAAGACAGGAAAGAAGGATGATCTTACATTAGTTATTCATCTTTCAGATCAACTCTAGCTTTCCCACTAATGTGAGAGATGTTACAGGATGAAATGAATATTTAATGCAAGAGAAGGAACTAGGATGTGTTTCTACCTGAGCACCTGTTGCTATAATGAGAATCTTGTAACTGATAGTTTCTCCCATTGCTGTTAAAAGTGTCTTCCTCCTCAAGTCAGCAGACTTAACTTGAGTTCCAAGAACCAGCTCAATTCCTAAAGAGAAAAGAAAGATAACTCAAGCTCCAACGATAGCAGCTTTATTTTTAAAAAATAAAATAAAATAAAAAGATTCGCTAAGTGAACTTCTGCTTCCATCATCTCTTCTAAATTAAAGCAGCTGAATTCCTAAAGAGAAAAGAAAGAAAGATAACTCAAGCTCCAATGATAGCGGCTGTATTTTTAAAAAAACAAAACAAAATAAAAAAGATTCGCTATTCATGCCACTTCAGCTTCATAATTTTAATTTTTTTTTTCCATCAGATCATATAGTATTTAGGAGAGAAAGAACTTCAAGTGAAATGCAAATTATTAACCTAATTGTATTGCATGGATTAAACCAAAGCAACATTACTCAAATTAATATTACGAGTCACATATCAAAGAAAACATGAAAGGAACCATAACACCACTCCTCTAAGACCAGCTGATGTTTCAATACAAAGCAAGAACTATAATTAGCAACCCTGTCCCTAGTAAATGATTTGGAAAATGCTAAGCAAGAAAATTACCATGTTCGTTGTACCACTTTGGAGTCAGCCTTTCCTCATTAGCACCAACACAAGTATGAAATGATGGAAGACGTGCAGGATCTGCATACAGAGTTCCTGTTATTATAGAATTTAGGAAGGTGACGATCTATGAATAAAAACAACATCCAATAGTTACCCTCTGGAAGTAAGAATCCCTTGCTCAATGCTGGTCTTTCGTAAGGCACAACCTGAAAAAATATCTAAAGAATTAAAAATCCAAGACTAACCACCAATACTGACATATCATATGTTCACTACTAGAATGACGAAACTGGCGATTTCTACAACTTGAAGAAATTGTCTTCAGTAGACCAGTTGAAATGTAGGCAACAGAATGAAATAAACATCAACATGGCACCTAAACTTAAAGCAATAAGATTTATCTGACCAAGGGTTCTTGTTCAACTCACAGGAGTAACCCATACTTCCTAACAACAAGCCACAAAATTTGGGGCATTCCAAAAGCCTTCACATCCTTTGTCATGCCCTTTCTGCAACGAAGACTCCATTAACAGTTTTAACGCTTATCCAAACAACTTAGAATTTAAAACGTAGCATCACGTTTCCAAGTATGAAATAATGCACTTTAGCCAATTTCCACAATAGATACGATGTCAAATTTGCTAGATGGCAGTTAAGGTTCTGCAGATTGGCCAGCCAACATATTCACTAGAATTAACCATCATAGACATGTTGCAACAAATTTCATTGATGCCCTAATTGGGTATCAAACTAAGCCTAATAAAATTTTGAAGTCTACCAAGTACCCACTAAAATTAACCAACAAATTGCTATTAAACTGAATCCATGTTATGTGTCTCTCTTAAAGAAAGAGGTCCAACAATGAAAATCAAACAATCAAATGTAGCAACTAACTATAATACCAGATAGAACCCACGAATCAAAATTCAAGTTTAACATGAAACATTTGATTTTATCTCTAAATATGTTAGAATCTGTCATTATGTGATGTGAGAAAAATTAATTGGTCAAATTAAAAGTCAAGAATCCTTTTTCGCCCATTTTGAGAAACACACCCAAGAAATAAGTGAATGATTCAATTTTCCCCCACCCGGGAAGAGAGAGAGAGATTACAGGTTCTTCAGAAATGATACATAGTTCACCAGGAGAGAGCCCTCTCTTAGTGAACTCAAGGGCAGCGTAACCTGCAGCAACTCCTCCACCTAGTATCACATACACAAATGCTCTTCCCATGCCCTCTCTCTCTCTCCCTCTCTACCTAAAAGACCAAGTTTTCTTAATTGAATAAAACCCCTCCTTTCTCCACCCATTCAAAGCAAAGGATAAGGTGGTTTTGGAGTCAAAATCAGGAAGGAAAATACGATTTTCTGCCTAAATTGACCATTAAAACCCTATTATGAGCCATTTCAAAATCACTCAGCATCCTTAATCCAGATCTGTTGATTAAAATCTGACGGTCGATATTATCTTATCAAATTTGGTCGGTTCTAACTTAGTATTTTGTCATGCCAAGGAACGGTCTCGGGTTCTGCGGGACCCCTTTTGGTTGGTAATCTCGAATCAAATGTTGCCACGTGGAAATATCGTTGAACATGGTGACGCCTTTAGCCGTTAGGGAAGGCACAGACCTCGTATAACTGAACAGTGTGGATCAGGCTAACGAGGCTATCTATTTTTTTATTATTATTTTCTTAAAAAAAGAAGAAAAATAGAAAATATGGATGAGATCCACCACCACAAGAGCCCTTTTTGGATCAAATTGGTTTTATTTATCTCCATCTTTGTCTATCTTCATTGAAGTTTTTGTACATAAGTGGGCTTTGGGTAACAATGTTTGTAACCCATATATTATCAAATAAAGAAATTTGGATGTATTAGATGTTGTTAAGAAAAAATTCTTGAGATCAATCAGATCCATCTCAAAATATTCAAAGAATTATTCTGTATGATATATAATACAATAATAATAATAATAATCAAAGTCTTTATTTTATTAAATTGAGTCATGTAACCCTTATTTTTTTTTATCTCGGTTTGGAATCAACTATGACAGAGTTTATATGATATCTAACATATTTGAATTTTTATTGAAAACATAAGTCTCAAATTTGATAACTTAATCATTTTGAGAGTTAATCTAATCGATCTCTAGGCTCACAGGCCTCGACTTGGTGACCAAGTCTGCAAGAAAGGGTCAAGCTTTCGTGGTTTGTGTTCGGCGGAGGGGTGGCAATTCGGCCTTTTGAGCTGGGTTTTGCGAAACCCAAGCTAAGCCCAATCAATTAGAAGGGCCTCGAGCTCATTTTAGACCAAATTTGACCTAAAATATAATTTTTTATTATTGTTTTTTATTATATAATTTTATTTTTTATATTTTAACTCATTTTATAGTATAATAAATACAAAAATAAAAATATAAAAATCATCCAAAATAAATTACAAAGTAAATACCACTATATCAAATTAAAAATTACATGCTATTATGAAAATTAACAACAATAATATTATAAAAATTTAAAAATTATATTAAGAGTAATATATTAAAATTATTAAAATCACCATCTAATTTTTAATTTGAAAAAATAAAAAAATAAATGGACTGATCTTACTGGTGTCAAGACTCAGTCCATAATTAAAACAGGCCCAAAAAGGGGCCTGAGCCCCAAATGAGCCAAACTCGGCTCTTTAAAATGGACCAAGCTCAAGCTGAGTTCGGGCTGACTTGACCCAATTGCTAGTCCTATTCACGTGTATAAACTAGTGGTAAATTTGCGCTCATGTTTTCACTCAATTATGATAAGTTGTGCAAGTTCAAGTTTGACTTGCTTGGTAAATGATTTCATAAATCATGATAAGTTACGAGGAATTAAGAGATTTAATGAAATATCGAGCAAGTCATTGAAAATTTTGATACAAATTATTGGTAAAAGTACAGGTGTTAAGAGTTTAGTGGCTTAGATAAAAAAGAATAATGCAGGAGAATTTCAAACAATTGAATTAATGCACTTTGATTATTATTATTATTATTATTATTATTATTATTATTATTATTATTATTATTATTATTATTTCTTTTTATTTGTATATTATTTTATTATTTTTTCTCTCTCCTCTCTTCTATATTGGGTTTTCAAATAACTGATTTTAAAATTTAAGATTACGACTCATTTTGTTATCATTGTATATCCCAATTAATTTGAATTATTAGAAAATATAATGTATCAGAATTAAATCAATTATTAAAAAATATTATATATTAAAATAAATCGATAATTGATTTATTTTAGAGAATATTTGATTCTCTTTTATTTTTATATTTTCATATTTACAATAATTAATTTGTTATATAAATCTAACTTATTATAATATTTTATTCAACAAACAATAGATTATTGTGGTATCATATTATCATATTTCTTTCATATGTCTAAATTTGTTTAACATTGTATCAGAGTCATATCTAATTTTCTTTAATAAATATATTTATTTTGAAAATCGTATATATCATTGGTTGTGATGCATATAATTTCTTATCTACCATATAAATCCGTCCATATCTTTTTACCTGACGTTTTTGGGAGATCCCCTGTGGTGTTTGTTTTTCTCTAGAAATGATACCTTTTTCAGTCTTTTGAGTAGGATCAAGACAACCTTTTTTTTTAATTGATATTTGAATTTATATTCGATTTGAGCATTTTACGAACTCTATTTAGACAACAGTTCTTTTAATATAATTTTTTTTAGTTTTAAATTTTATATTTGAAATTTAGTTAATAAATATAATATCCATCACACTAAACCCAATGTTTATCGGTAGATCAAGATAATTTTGGAATCTACTTAAATTAGTTAGTATTAAATTTTAAATACTAATCGATGAACCAAATCAAAGGAAAAAAAAAAAAAAAACTTTCAAATCGAGAAGCAACGGTCCCAATTGTCAGGGGCCTAACACGGGTAATAGTGCAAGAGAGCTTCAAATTAGGCCCAAAAATGAAGTCATGAAGGCATGGATAGGAAGAGTCACCCATTTCTTTGTAGCCCACTTCACATTTTAACAAGAAAGGGATATCAAATTTGGTAACTTTTTCTTGATAAGAAAATTGACGAGAAGGGATATATATATATATATATATATTTTATTATAAAAGATTTAAATCTAAAATCTTTAGATTAGGAGAGAGAGATTATAACCACTAAACGATGATGAGACAAGACTATGAACATAGGACTGGTGGGGTTTTCACTTACATGTTCTCGCGCATGCAATAACAAAAAATATTCAATCACGTCTCCGAGTTATGCGTGTGGAATAATGGGAAATGAGAGATTTCCATTCCATCCCACTTCATGTTTTGCACACAATGTTGTCATCAAGCCCTTCTTGTTGATAAAAGAGTCAATGGATGAAAATGCAAATTCTAATCCAAATGTCGGCAATGGTTTTGTATTGCTTTTGGATATTACTCTTCCATACATGGCTGGCATCCTATTTAAAGTTACTCTTTGCTTTTCAAAGTTAACTAAAACAACAAGGGGGACCCCACTAAGTATGGACCAGGCCATAATTCAATTGCCCCAAGTCAAAATGCCCCCATTGGTTTGCCTTTTTTTTTTTAGGGGATATTTTGGTGGTTACTAGCCCACCCTTGTGGAGTTATTCACATTGAACATTTTAGCTATTATCAATGCATCTTTTTTCTTTTCTTTTGGAGGTACTCAGTTTTATTAGACTAATTTTAGTTTTTCACTTTTTATACTATGGCAAGCATAGAGATTCAAATTGTGAATCTTCATAAAAATTGAGTAGATCTGAATTAATTAACTCTTTTTTTTTATCATACTATTGATATTCAAAATCATATTCTAACTAATCTAGTTTAAGACCCTATTTAAGAAGTAGCTCTATAATACTCTGTAATCTCAATAAATCCATAATCTCAATTAAAATGATTTAAGATGGTTTCTTAGGTCGACTAATTAATTAGTGACCATTAAGCCCATAGAGAGGTCCATTAATGAGCTTAATGAAAGCCTAATCTAACTTGGGGCTCTTATTAAGATTAAGACACAATCACCCATAATTGTGCTTCCCCCAATTTTTTTTTTTTTTTTTTTGTTACAAGTAGATACAGTGAAGCGAGATTGAATTAGAAAAGAAAAAATAGGAATAGAGAGGTTCAACGCTTGAGCTGTCCCTAGGACCCCCTTTCTTTTTTCTTGATCTTGTCAATCCTATCGCCCACGTTTGGAAAGCCATGGCCGACCAATCACGTGAGTTTTCCTTATCCAACACATGCCAGTAATTGCACCACCTCGTGTCTCATGCTTTGGAAAGCTATTTTTCGCATTCAAAACATGTGACTTTTAAAATAATGTGAGGCCGAAAAATGGATGGGGTGAGTTTCCCATGAGTTTGGTAACCACTTAAAGCCCATAGCAAACGTCCCTTTATAGTTTGCCATTTATACATGTACAAAGAGTTTATTTAACGTGTAGGAGTTCCACGTCGTGTTCTTTAATTTTATGCACTAGTGAGAGAGAGAGAGTTTTGAAGTTTGTTTGAAGCTTTCGAGATTTTCATGGGGTGAAGAAAGCTCTTTTTCAAGAGAAGGTGGAGCGAGGGTTTGAGTCAGGATTGTCATTGCTAGCACAACGTCATCAAAGGACCTAATCTTTGTTTGTTTGTTTGTTTGTATGTCCAAGAAGAAAATTCCAAGAGTTGTCGTAGGTGATGCCACCCAATAAAAAGTAAAAGAAAGAAAAATCAAGAAAAAAGTGTAAAAATTATAAAGAATAATAGTGTGACTTGTAAACATTATTCTTTGGATACATTATATTAGTACTCTCTCTCTCTCTCTCTCTCACGCAAACAAAAAACTTAGGATGCTAGGCACATTTGTTGCGAATTATTAAAAAACTTGATAAAAACAAAGTCACAGAGCATGTGGTTTCATGTTCAACAAGTGGATGTGAATGGTGGAGGGGCATGTGAAGACTTCCCCTGCGGCCACTCAAGAGAGTTAGGCTCATGTCGAACTTCATAATTGCATGGCTACACCCGAATATGGTTAACGTGAAAAGGATAGGATGAATTTCCCAAAAATAACGCCATGTTACCCTTACATTGTGTCATCCTTCCATAGGTGTAGTTAGGTATCTGCGAGCATCTTTATTTTGATTGTTCTAGATGCAATTCCACACATGCATGCATAACGAGAGAGAGAGAGAGAGAGAGAGAGAGAGAGAGAGAGAGTGCGTGTGTTATAGGATCGCGTAATGATTTTCAAAATATCAAAATGAGACTGTATATAAATATTCAGTATATGAGTTAAATTAAAATTAAATGTACAACCATTGTTCAGGTATATACTTACGAGAAAATTGTTAAATAAGATCCGATGTATAACATAACTTAATTCATATAGATTTCTCCCAGTCTATTACATTCACTCTTATCATGGCTTCTATTGAAAAACTTATAAAACCATAGTACTACTTATAAACAAACCTAATACAAATCCAAATCAGTATATTTATTGGGAAGTCACCAACCCCACCTTATAAGACATAGATTATTTTCCATATTTAATCACCATTAAGCAACTGCATGGACCATAAATCCTCCATGTTCCAAAAGTTGTCGTTGGATAGAGAAGGTGGCGAGGCAGTAGCCGGATAGCCCTCGAGATTTGGAGGAGGATACATTGGAGGAGAGTAGGATTCCACAGCATCCGAGGACATAAAAGTAGTTGATGTTGTGAGGCTTGTGCTTGCTTGTCCATGAATATTAATCTCAGAACTCTGATGATGATGATGATGACCACTTAGTGTTTCTGCTTGCTTAATGTGCTTTTGAATCCTAGTCCTCCAGTAATTCTTTATTTCATTATCTGTTCTTCCCGGTAAGTGTTTCGCAATTTTCGACCACCTAAATTATTCATCAACATATAAAATTATTGTGAAAATTTTATCGATAACAACAAATATATATATAATATCCTAAAATAAAAAGGATTATACTAATTTAAATGTTTTCTAAAAAAGCTTATTTTCTAAAATATTTCCCAAAAAAAATGAAATAATTTAAATATTTTTTCTTATTTTTCTAAGAATAATTAAAGCTGTTTTTTGGTAGTAGGTGATCATTAGTATTAAAGGGTCATGTTCCATGGTTCAAAGTTAAAGTCGTGTGTGAATGTGCAGAAATTCGATGGTGGATGTTGAAATGTCACACAGGTTTAAATATAAAAAAAAAAAAAAAAAAGTCCCACATACAAAAGAGGGTCCAAAGAAGTCACATTCATGTCTATTTCCACTTTCCAAAATGTTTTTTTCTTGTTGGAATATAAGGTTTTAAAGTTTTACTTGATCCATGAACTATAAACATAGGATTAGCCTCCAAATGTTTATAGAAAAATATATTTTATTCAATAAATAATTTGATTTAAATTGCTAACCTGTAATATTTATCGAGATTCTGAATCAATAATAATTATTTTAATTAAAATTCTTATAGATAATTTTACCGATTAAACTTGTTTTCACAGTATAAATATATTTTTCTAAAGGAAAAAGAAAATTCGACCAATCAAGTGAAATTAGGGATGTTTGGGTAGCCTAACTTCTTTTTTCTTTTTTCTTTTTTCAAAAAAAGGGCAAAAAAGAAAAGCAAGTACAGGTTGAAGGGACAAAATGTTTGTTGAAAAGAAATGTCCTTTGAAAATTGAGAGGTAGGAGAGTCGACTCTTTCCTTTCAAAAATGAGCTTTAAATCATTGGGGACCCTTTGTCCATAAGAGCCCACAGCAATATGGTATATGTCCACTTCAATTCAACAACAAAACAAGGGGGGGGGGGGGAGAGAGAGAGAGAGAGAGAGAGAGAGAGCACGTGAGAAAATAAGAAGATGTGGGGTTTAGGGGAGATCCGAAAAAGGAAAGTCTTTTGCCCAAAGCTTGTAAAGCTTTGCATTCAACAACGTGCCATTTCGCTTTACTTCCATGAGTTGCTAGAAATCAGAATGTGAATGGTACATTTAGAATCTAAGCCTTTCACTTTATTTCCATGAATTGCAAAAGAAAATCCATGAATACCACATAATTTTATTTTTAAAAAAGATTATTAGCAAAATCCGAATTAAAATTTAACCTTTGAGGATTTCTTTGTAAAAAAGTTTGGTGTAATTAAGATAAGAAAAAAGTTTACTTTTACCTCATCAACACAGTTAAAGCAAAGAAAGAAAGACAGAATGCATGTGCTTTACCTCCTCAAAGTATAGTACATTTTTTCTATTGGGTAAATCTATTGGAGAGGTAAAATCAACTCCCCCCCCCCCGGCAAACAAAAAAGATTAAAAAATGAAATTAGTTTATACTTTTTTGAAATCCTTATGAAATTTTCTTTTAAAAAATATATTTTTCCTTTTTCTTTTTTTTTTCCCATTGGAGAGGCTCCGGCATAGAATCAAAAATGGGGGGGGGGAAATAAAATATATATCTTTAATAAGTCATTTCAAGCATAGAATATATTAATTATAGACCAATGGAATGGATGAAAGAAAAACAAAGGAAGATGCAAGCTTCCAAAAGGAAATTAAAAGGATAAAAAAAGAATGATTTGAAGGAGAAAAAATTTTCAGCCACAAAGATTCTAAATCCCCATATGCTCTAATTCTCTCTCTCTCCTTCACCTTCTCTTTATCAAGGTACTTCTCCAAATTAAGTTACACGTATGGGGCTTCCCAAGGTTTGGCCTTTCATATTCATGTTACTAATGGAAATAACTTAGTGGATCTCCTTCCTCCTCATGATTATGAAGAATAAATTTCTTGGTCTAGAATTGTTTGAAGATCTATTGAGTGAGTGAGAGAGAGAGAGAGAGAGATTCTCTATATAATCTTTGTTTCTTCCATATTGGCTATTCAAAAAACACTTGAACAAAAACTCACCTGTTTCCGTACTTGGCATGAAGTTCCATAATCAAGAGCTGTTCGTCGGGAGTGATATTACCTCTACGAACATCAGGTCGCAAGTAGTTAAGCCATCGAAGCCTGCAACTCTTACCAGTACGTTTGAGACCTAGGAAAAAGAAAACAAGATAGTAAACAAAAACAAAGGTTGGTTACTGATTATTTAAGGTTTAACAAGCAGTATCTCTTTTTTAAAAGAAATGGATAGAAAAAACGTTTATAAGGTAACATGCAATATGAGAACCATATGAACCATGTAAAACAACTCTTTGAATATGGACAATAGACTATATATGTATTATGAAGATGCACATACCAGCGGCTCGAGCTAGAGAGTTCCAGACACCTTCACCATGATTCGCAATATAGTTTATGAGAATCAAGTCTTCTTCCATGGTCCATGGCCCTTTCCTCACTTCAACATCTTGGGAGTTGGATGGCTTTTTATCCATAGGAGAGAGAGAGAGAGAGAGAGAGAGAGAGAGAGGTGAAGAAGAGGTAGGGTGAAGTTGATAATGGTGGTAGCTGTTGGTTTTATAGAGTTGGTCTAAGTTAATTTTCTTGGTTATCCACATTAACCCAAGATAGATTTTTGGCTTAACCCTTAGTTTTAGGAAAGCTAGTTATGCTTAGTGGATAGAATAAGTACACGTTCATGCATGAATGATCATGCTTGACCACATGCAATATTCTTTTTATCATATATATTATCCCTTTTGATTAAATACTTTTAAGTGTCATTAATACCCATGTAAATACAATGAATAATAATAATAATAATAAGCACTTGTAAACACGTGCATGTAAATCTCTCTCTCTCTCTCTCTCTCTCTCTCTTCTATTTTCCAATAGGACAAGGGAGGAAAAAAAAAAAGAAGGAATAATATCATGTGCAATTGCCTAGCCATTAAGATTTCCTAGACTAGAAATTTAAAAAATACAAACCCCAATTATCCGAAAAATAGATATTTTAAGTGGACGTAGAGCATAAATGTTAACAATTATATTTTTATTATCGTTGATGTTCCAATGAAATTGACCACCGAAAAATATCGAATCATGAAAATGAAAAAAAAATAAAGAAAGATAATAGTCGTCTTGCCTTTGATATCAATAATAAATTTCTTTATTAATAAAATGCTGAAAAATATGATGGGCATTGAGAAGAAATTATTAATTTTTTTTTTTCATTTTTGTAAGAGCAAAATGTAGAAAAAAGATATTTTCTAGCTCATCTGGTAAGATAAAAATACAAAATTAATGAAACCATAAAGATATTTTCTTTCATAGTATTTAATTAAGATAAAGGGTTTTGTCACTAGAGAATTGCAGGGGAGGATGGAGTTTCTTTGTGATAGTGATGAACCATGAGATGGGAGTACCATTTGTAAATGAAATTAAATAATATTTTCCACAATAGAAATAAAAATTCCTACTCTCATCCTTTGGCTAGAGGAAAATTGGGGGGGGGGGGGAATCTAATCTCATCCAACCCCCTCTTTCTATCTGTATATTTCTAATCCTCAAATTTCCTAATGCTTTTCTTGTACAAAACATCGGCAAATCAAAACTTTTGCCGGAAAGGTAAGTCTTTCCCGACATTTTATTTACAAATGTCGAAAATTTTCTAACTTGCCCCAATCTTTAGTAACAGTTATAAAACGTCGGCAATAGACAAAAAAGGTCAATGTATTTTTTTTTTATATATATAGATATCTAATTTTAGTCTATACGTACAATGCATATATATATATATATAACTTTAAAACGAATAATCCCAAAAATACAAAACTAAATAAATAAGAGATAGATATAGAATAAAAAAAATGGAAGATTTAAAAATTTTAATAAAATGTGTAAGGGTAATATAGAAATTTTCTTTAATAAGGGTAAAATTGAAAAAAAAATAATTTATCAGATACATACTTTTGTGTGTGTGTGTGTGTGTGTGTGTGTGTGTCTACACACAGACATACAACAGATACAGATTATTGGTATAGTACAGATGTATAAAGAAGAATTGTCAGGTTTTCAGCTTCCAGGGTAATTTTGGCTAAGATCATTTAAAATTAGTAAATAAAAATTAAAGTCTTGATCTCTTAATTAAAGTCTGGATCCTTTAAGTGTATATGGTTGACCACATTATGATCCATTTGGGTTTCTTTTTGTTTTTGCACCAATGGGTTTTCGAGTTTCATTCAATTAATCTGATTCATACACTGTAAAACTCATTTTAAAGATTAATTCTCTTAAATCATTTTTCTTCATTTTCAATATTTGAATTTGAAACTTCTTATTAAGATGATAGAATACCCGATCACTAAACCCAAAAGAGTTTGATCCATTGGGTTGATTTGGCATAATGATAGAGGGGTAAATAGCCAAAGGAAAAAGAATTTCCATTTTTTCCCTATTAAGATGGATTATCATCTGTGCAGTGATAAATTGAAAAACTAAATATTTTCCCACTAATCATTTCCCACATTTAAAAACTAGTAAAAAAAAAAAAAAAAAAACTTTCCCATTCAAAATATTCTGATATTAATTAATGATAGGAGTGAATGAACGTAATACAAAGCCATAGATATTATCAAAACCTAATTGATTCAATAGTTGAATACTAATATCTCTTTAACATAGTCTCAGATTAACGGGCACTTGAAGAGTTTTGTCGCTTTAAAGGTTTAACTCGATTTGAATCAAATTTAATCAGATATCCACAATTATTAAATATTAATGGTTTATCAAAAAAAAATCATGGATATTAATAATTGAGGTTTTTTTTTTTTAACAAAATGATATCATCGGGTCGTTAATTTTATATATCCATTTAGAGAGTATATATTCCTTTGAATTTTTTCATTCTTTTTTTTTTTCTTCATAAAAGGTCGAAAAAAATGTATAACTATTTTTTTTTATTCTCACTTGATAGTCATTTTTGAGTTCTTGGGTATTGATCTCTGCGAGAATAACATTGTCCATGGCACAATGACCCTGCTAGTGCTATGTAATGCTACATAATCAGGACAAGAATACTAAGGCCTGATTGGATAAATTGACCATATTAATATGATAATACTTTGATTCTTTTTCATAAATAGAAAACAATAAAAAAAAAAGAAAGAAGTTTTACTTATATTTGCAAAATTTTATATTTTTATAATTTTTTCATAAAAAATGTTATCTGTAAAAAGACACGAGATAGAAGATAAGTTGAGATAATTTAAATTCGAACAAAACTTAAGCATCACTATTCTTTTTTGATCGTTTCCACGGATCTCTTCATAATGATGGATGCAAGTGAAAAAGTTTGTAAAACCAATGCATTAGAAGACAAAGAAGAAAAAAAGAAATAGGGATTTTAATACACCCATCTCTTTTTTTTTTTTTGTGCCATTAGACTCGGTCTATCACCCAGTGTCCAGAATTTTATCCCGACTAATTCGAGTCGACCCGACTGAGATCCCTTTTAGAGGATAGGGGTCTCTCATATGGTCGACTTCGTATTCAAATCACGAGTTAAAATTGTAATCTTAATTAAGAGATACAGTGATCTATCTACTACGTCAATTGCTCGTTGGTATATATCTATCATTGTACTTGAGAAAATTAAAATCATTTTGATCATGAAGAAGAACTGCATTTTCCAAATTTGCTCAATAGAAGGGAAGACACATTTTGCAAACTAAAATAAAACCCTAATGATGCTTTTATTAAGTACATTTTGGACAGAAAACAACTGGGTACTCACTCAATTGTGAAGTCATGATCAAAAGTTTGATTAAGGTCCAACATAAGATCAACAGAACACATGATTTGAATTAATATAAACCATATGTTTTAGGGTCAGTTACAACAATAATTGAGAAGTCTTAGAATACTAAATCAGATCTTTTAGATCAAAATCAATTGTTTAGACAAAAATGGTATAATCTCTCTAAACATGACTAATTCCTAACTATACCCCCTTAATTTTTGTGGTTACAACATACAAACCAAAAATAGACAAAACATTCGTGGGTTGATGCAAAAAATACATTAAAAATAGTATTATTCTAAGAAATCCTATTTTGGTGCTATGGTTAACAATAAGTCTCCGAGACAAAATCATTTTTTTTAGTATTCTTCAAAGATCAAGCAAACTAGTAATTAATTAAATAAATTCTTTTTGTACTTGATCATCGGTATTAATAAATATAATTAATTCAATTCAAGTAGTTATAGAATCTAATTTAAAAATTGACTCTCCCAACCTTTATTTTTTATTTTTAAAATTTAAAATTGAAATATTAATTAAAGAAATTTAGTGTTTTATTATTAAATTTATATATTATTGATTAATTAAATAAATTCTGAGTGAAGCAATACGGGACAAAAGAGTACTATCTTGTCGTCCTGGGAACCAAAAGGAATAGTGGTGGATTGAATTAAAGTTGGTCTAATTCAATCACGCACATCATACAACTCCTTGGGATCTTTATCCCAAAACAAATAATAATTCAAAAGGGCTTAAAGTACTATTAAGGGGAGAGGTGGATTAGTGGCTGAAAGCAGTTCATTACTGTTTCCATTATCCTTGATAGCTCAACAATGGCATGTGGATCCAGCCATGTTTGTGAGAGAAGGGGAAGACTCAAGACCAACCACAAATTGGACTTGTGGTCAGTAATCAATATTAAGCTGTGATCAACTTTCTTCTTTTCCTTTCTTCTTTTTTATCTTTATCGATCAATATTTGAGTTTCGTTCATCTATGCTTATTTAAAATATTGAATATTTTGTTATATTTAATAATATGTTATGATTTAAAATATATATTTTATACTTAAAAAATATAAATGATTTAACAACACTAAAAATATATCTAATTTTATTTTAAAAATATTTTCAAATTAAGCATAGTCATAAAATAATATTTATATATTTAAAATATTTAATATTATATAAATATTTAAATTAAATATGTAGATATTTTTATATTTAAAAATTTTTAAGTTAAATATTAATATTTATAAGTTTGTTTAAATTAAATTATTAAATATTATAATTTCAATTTAATATTTATATATTTTATATTTTGATATTTAGTATTTTAATTTAATATTTAATTTAAAATTTTTAAATATTTTTGTATTTATAAAATATCAATTTAGATATTAATATTTATAAGTATTTTATAAATTTAAATATTTATATTTAATTTAAAATTTTATAAATATAAAAATATAAAAATATTTAATTATTTGTGGTGGAGAGAGAGAGATGACTAAGAGAGAGAGAGAGAGGAAGAGGGAGAGAATGCGTTGGGAAGGGAGAGGGAGTGGGAAGGGAGGGGATGATGTGGAAAGTAAGAGAGAGAGAGTGTTAAAAAAAAGTGTATGTATGCGTTAATGAGGAGAGAGGAGAGCAGAGAAAATCAACGAGGAGAGAGAGAAGTCGATATCAACAATATCCATTTCTTCGATATCGACTTCAGTGTTTTTTTTTTAAAATATATATTTGGGCAGTGGGATCGGGCAGTTTAAAGTCGATGTTCTGAAATCATTCAAAGTCGACTTTTAGACTTTACTAGTTTGGAAAAAAAAAAACTATATTTTTTAGATTTTGTAAAATTTTCGCAATATTTACAAAAATAATCCGTTAGGTTTTTATAGTTTTTACACGATTTTTGTGACTTTTTCATAGTTTTTATGGTTAGCACCAATTTATATGGCTTTTTTTTTTTTTTTTTAAGGTTTGATTCTCTATTCCGGTCTCAAAATTCTCTAAAGGTTGCGATTCCAATTCCAGGTTTGTCTTTGTTTTCGATTTTAATCTCGGTTCCACAAATTAATAACTAGAACCGAACCGGTAACTAGAAAGCTTCAGTTCTTGAACCAGATCAGATCCATTTTATAATTCTGGTTTGATTAAGTTTAAGAGGAAAAAAAGATCAAAAATAAAAAGATAAAGGATCTGAATAATAATAAAAAAAACAATGGTCCAAAAATAAAGAGACGACAATCCTTGAAGTCCAAAATAATAGAAAAACCTATATTCAAAAAAGACGAGGGACTCAAGCAAAAAAAAAACTGTGTAAAACTAAGGAGTAAAGACCTGAATGGACATGTGGGGCCAAAAAAAAAAGGAAAAACCTATATCCCCAAAAAATGAGGAAAAATCAGGTAAAAAAATAAAAAGAAAAAATGGTTAAAAATAAAAAGTGCAAAGATATGAATGAAAAAAAAAACTATAGTCTAAAAATAAAGAGATAACAATCTATGAGGTTAAAAAAAAGGGAGAAAAAATTTATGTTAAAAAAAATGAAGGACTCAAGTGAGAAAAAAAAAAGATTGGATAAAAAAATAGCAGGGAGCTGAATAGACAGGTGGAAAAAAAAAAAAAAAGAGAGAGAGAAACTTATGTTTAAAAAACGAAGGACTTAAAGAAAAAAACTAGGTAAAAAATAAAAATAAATAAATAAATGGTTTGAATGAAAAGAAGGGTGAAAAAAGAAAAATAATGAAGAATTTAAATGAGAAAAAATGAATAAAAAATAAAAAGAGGAATGATCTGAATGAAAAAATTAAAAAAAAATCCAAAAAAGAGAAAAACATGAAAAAAAAATACTATGGTCAACAAGTGGGGCTTAAAAAAACAAAATGGGAAAAACCTATATCAAAAAAAAAATAAAAATAAAAGACCTAAGCAAAAACAAGACCAGATACAAAAACAAAAAGAGAAAAGATTTGAATAAAAAAAATCGGGTCAAAAAAAGAGAAAAGACTTGAAAGGAAAAAAAAAAGACTTGGATGAAAAAAAATAAAGTCCCAAAACTATGGGACGGGACAACCACACCCTTTTCCCTTTTTCTTTTATATATAGATAAATGAAGTTGTTACTTAGGGACAACTCAAGTAATAG
Source organism: Dillenia turbinata (assembly GCA_037126225.1). Lineage (NCBI taxonomy): Eukaryota > Viridiplantae > Streptophyta > Magnoliopsida > Dilleniales > Dilleniaceae > Dillenia > Dillenia turbinata. The sequence goes on from JBAMMX010000014.1 coordinate 25,254,539, forward strand.
AATTTTTTCACTTTTATCCTTTTTTTTTTCAATTTGATTCCGTTTAATTGTATTTTCTTGTAAAAAAAAGAATAACTCAAGTCTTTAAAATCTCTCTCTCTCTCTCTCTCTCTCTCTCTCTCTCTCTCTCTCTCTCTCTCTCTCTCAGCCCAACTTATATATTAATTGTTTAATTTTTTTTTACCTTAACTAGATTGGTCTTTTTTTTTTTTTATTATACAAAAATTTGAATCTGTAATCTCCAGATTAAGAGATGGAGGTTATGACCACTAGATTATCCCTTAAAAATTTAACTAGATTGGTCTTGTTCAAGTCCTCACAGCTCGGGGACTTTGTGCCCTACAATGTGGGGTTCGATGGCCCATGGTAGCACCCAATTTTATTGAAAGAGGTTTTTTCTTTTTTTTCTTTTTTTTCAACAAGGAGATACAATTAAACAGAATCAAATTAAGAAAAAAATGAGAAAAATTGAAAGAATCTATCACTTAAACCGTCTCTTTAAGGTATTTTATTGACAGAGTTGGGAGAGCTATCTACCAAACCAATAAAAAAAATAATAATAATAAAAGAGTTGGAAGAGCTCATGAACAAGCCTAAGAAGCTTGAAGCCCGTTTACAGAAACCAATTGAACCCATCAAAAGCCCACAACGTAAACCTGCAAAGGTCACTACCTTATATTCATGCACCTTACCCTTCACAGGGGCACTGCCCCGCTGGGATTTGTTAAGAGGCTGTTAATCCAACTGATGGACCCCTACACTCAACCCTCTATACTCAACAGGTGTCCTGTACCACCACTTATTATTATTATTGTTATTTATTCGATCTTGAACCCAATATCATTAAATTGAGAAAAGATTATGACTACTAAACTATATCCTTAAAAAGACTACCTCTTAACTATACAAAGAGAACCATCCCTAAGGAACTTAAAAATTGGTAGTATTTAGATCAAATTCCATGAGCCAGATAAATGAAACAGGAAAACAGGGGCATTCCCTAACAATCTTTTCTTGATTGAAATCAAGCATGATCGTGTTAGCTGCGAGTGCAATCCATGTAATCCTCGATCTGCTCTCAATGAGACTTTGGGTGTCCTAACATGCATGATACATTAGTTCAAGAGAAAGGGTAGAAGAAAGAATTCATAAAACCAAAGTAGCTCCAATGACAACTGAGAAGTACATAGCAGTAGAATTACAGACCCAAATATAATATCTTCTTGTTTGAGTATACATCATCTATTAAACCATTCTGCAATTACAACATTGTCACCGAAAAGTTGGAATAAGAAACTGGCCTCTCAGAACCTCACCTGAATCTCATGAAAGTGCCTAGATAACACTACCCCACAACAATCAAAATCCCCACCATACCAACCCGTCATCAATTGCTTCATGCCTGCAAAGATGGAAGAATAAGAACAAAGATTCAAAATAAAATTTGACACAAAGCTCTAAAACAATAGATCAATCCAGATCATAATCACTTTTAAGTGCATCTAACATACTCAAGCCGAGATCATCTGCCCGGTAGAGAATTGGTTTGAAATTATTGAGCAACCACTTTAGTTCATAAATAAACAAAATACTGACCTTGCTAGCAATGTTGTTCGAGAGCCAATCCAAACCTTCATAAAGACCCTCTCCTGAGGTTGCGCAAGTGCTTTGAATGTACCTGAAGATAAAGCAGAAAGTGCGATCAGGACAAGAAGTTGAAATCTGTTGTCCAAGATATGAAGAAACCCCATGGCATAACCCAGTAACCAACTGTCATCAGAGATCACATGATTTGAAGGAGACTGCATCATAGGAAATCTTACCAGTGGCGTTGGCGAAGAGAATTAAGACCAAGCTTGTCAGTTATCTCAGCAGCATTCATTGCATTAGGAAGATCTTGTTTGTTAGCAAATACTAGCAAAACTGCATCCCTCAGTTCATCCTAAAACAATTAAAATCTAGCATCAGAGACAATTTTGTAATCTCTTCAGGCTTAGCAAAAATAGAACACATCTTTCCAAAAACAGTATTAGAGCTTGCAAAGAACATTACGTAGAATCTCAGAAAGTGCTAGAAGCTGTTAAGAACTACAAAAACAGTTGACACTACCAGCTGAGCAAAAGGGGAAGCTAAATGTGGCTCGTATAATCAGGAAAACGAACAAAGGTTTATCCTAACTTAGCTGGTAACATTACAATTGTCCTTTATGATCATGATTGATGAACAAAGTCCCCCCAGTAAAAAACAAAATTAGTGCTCTAAGCTTCTATGAAACGCAACCTTCAAGAGAGGGTATGAATCATCAAAACATGACATGAACATTATGGCACAGGACAAGTGAAGCAACCAACCAAGTGATAGTCACAGTTTAAGTACAGGGATAAACAGGGAGACGAGACATAGATCATTGCGCCAAAAAAATGTAAGAGCAGCGAAACCCAAATAACAACCACATAAAATTAAATGGGCCGAGAAGGCTTGGCAATTGTCAGATGATACTTTTTGACTAATAAGCATTTAACAATTAAAATACAAAATCGCACTTGCCATCTAATAGGCTAATGCCTTATGAGTTACACCTGATAGTATGGAATTCCATTAAAATATTAAAATATAAGAAGAAGAAATGTCTCCCACCTACTCAAGTTGAGGACAATGAACAATCACAAAGTATTTAGATCAAGACCTATGAGGAAGAGATCCATAATGCCAAGTGAAACGTCCAATAAATAAACATTCATACATATACATATATATATGTATAAACGCAATGCACCAAAAAAAAAAAAAAAAAACAGAGAGAGAGAGAGAGAAAGAGTAGGTGGGAAAAGAGGGAGTCTCAAAAGGAAAACCCTAGAGAGAAACCCCAAATGAGATTTGATTTTGCGCAGCTATGACTCAAAACGCTTCCATGTACTCAACAATCGTTGTTGTGGAAGGCGATCTTAAGGGCTGCGCTTTTACTTAAAAAAAAAATAGATTGAATTGAGACCACAATATTGAAAACCCTAACATTGAGAGAGGGACAGAGAGAGAGAAAACAAATGAAATGAGACCACAGAGTAAGACAAGCTAGTAATGATTTCTATAACATGGAAGAAGTTGGCTTTCACAAAATGAAAATCCTATATCGAAGCAGATTACCTCATTCAACATTCTGTGCAACTCATCTCTTGCCTCAACAATACGATCTCTGTCATTGCTATCCACCACAAAAATAAGCCCTTGTGTGTTCTGGAAGTAGTGCCTCCACAATGGACGAATCTGCATGAAACAACAAACTAAAACTGTCATCACTATGCACAAAGTAAGAGGTATTTCCAAAATGACACTATCATCTACAACTTGATATGATACAACAAAACATTTCCAACTAATAATCATGTGTTCAACCATTGCTCAACAACAAGCTCATCAAATTGCTTATGAACTCAACTACCAGGACACTAAAGACCAATCACATCCATTTACTTATTCAAAGAGAGCATTTCTTCATGGCTCTAATAATCCAGATTAAATATTTTACCAGATGATTTATTACATCAACCAGGATGGAAGTGGACCAAAAAAAAAAAAGAAGCTTTAGCCAATGCCCAAGAGCAACAATTTTTTAAGTATACATTTGCCAAAGTCAGCCAGAGATGAAGTAAAACCGTTCAATATGCTACAAATTAAATACAACTGGAGACAAATTCAGCAAATAAAAGATGCACATTCATATTGATAAGGAGAAAAAATAGTTATCATACTGTGGCTTAGGGGATTTCTGATTACCTTGTCCTGACCACCTACATCCCAAACAGTGAAGCTAATGTTCTTGTATTCAACAGTCTCCACATTAAATCCTGAAAATAATGGCTACATAATTAGATGCAATGCACTTATCCTACAACACACTGAAATCATGATTAAATAATTCACACAATGAAAACCACGTTCACCTATTTGGAGCATGTAAAATTTGGGATACCAAAAATTCTAAAACCTTGCAAAAACCATGATGTCCCCATCAACAGATGAGTAATTGGCTAATTCATGGTTGTTGAATTACTAAAAACAATATCAAACAACCATATCTTAGGTACATTTAGTGAAAAACACAACGCTCCGGCTAATTAATTTAAAAAATCTAGATCAAGCTTCAGAATGAACACAACATGGCGGTTTAACAGCCCTCCCAAGATCATCAATGAAACGATATGTCAGCAAACAAGCCAAACTTGAATACAAACTCTTAACAAAAAATTAAGCCCGAGTGCCAAGGAAATCAAACACAACTGATATTATTTTCCACCATAATCGAAACAGGTATAGCTTCGAAGATAAAAGTATCAATCATGTGATTCACAGCTAGATGTAAGCAGTAAGTCTGCTTCACAGATAGAGAGCTCCAAATGAACAGTGAAGACAGATAAAGCAGGATCACAAGTTCAGAAAATGGGTGCCATGATACACCACCATGTTATTCCATTGATTAAAAGCCATATTATTTACATATATACAAGACTAATGTTTGCTGAATTTTAGATTCCATTCTAGTGACACCACCACAAAAGATGCAGTTTAGGAGAGGCTGCGTTGTGGTACTTAATTCTTTTCTCACAAACCTGTAAAACCTTCTAGGTCCTCTTTTGCAAGATATAATACGTCAAATTTGTAAAACCACAACCTAATCAGGAAATCAATTACTGAACCCCCTAGTTCACCTTAAATTAACTTAAGTTTATAACTCTTTAATATAAAATTCCAAAAAAAAATCAGCCCCAATGCCCTTTTATCTTGCACCTATGCTGCATCTTGTCTGTCTAATGAAATGAATAATCTTCTACAATCTAACAATAGAAATGAAAACCCATGGTCAAGCAATTCTAAAGATAAAGAGAAAAATAACCAAATAGACAAATGAAACCAAACCACTAAACCAGACACTGACTTAAAAACCGATCTCCCTCCTGCCCACCAAAGGAAAAGAAAAAATTTAATCCACAGGCCTCCCATGGATTTCTAAGTCCCCCCAGCAAAGACACCATCAAAAACCTCAAACATCACCATCATGTACCGAGTTATGTGACTTAACAAGGATAAATATGATGCCTACTATTGGTTGTTATCATGCAGCATAAGGTGTACTACCACCAAACACCGGGCGCCACATCTGACATGATAAATAGAAATTTCTAATGGCCATGCGGTTTAGCACCTAGCAACAACAACCATCCACCAAAGAAGATCCCCTATATCATAAAACTCCAACATCGCTTGACCAGCTCTCCCCAAAATAATAAAAGAATCTCACATCTTCATCCCTCTTACAAATGCTTCCTTATCAACACTAAGGTCACCAAAGCATATCCGACCAAAATTCAAAAAAACAATGATAATGCTATATGTACTACAAACAACATCCAATAAATCCAAAACACAGGACAATAGATAGTCCTATGTTTAACCTATAAAACAATGTCAACTCAGATTTAGTCAATTCAACTGTCCTATATAGCAATACCTAAGAAATATAATACAATCTAAGTAAATATGATACACTGACTATCTAAAACCTAACAATGGGCAACAAAGAGTTACGGAAATATACAAAGGCAGAATAGAATACTGACCTATGGTGGGGATAGTGGTGACAATTTCTCCAAGCTTGAGCTTGTAGAGAATGGTGGTCTTACCAGCAGCGTCAAGACCTACCATAAGAATACGCATTTCCTTCTTGGCAAATAGCCTGCTGAATAACTTTGCGAATGTAAGCCCCATATCTCTTCACCTAAACCATCAACAAGAGAGAGATTCAGAGAACAGATTAGAGATCAACAACAAACCAAATCAAATATTTCAAAAACTGGTCCGGGATTTAAGCTTTCAACAACAAATATATCTAACATGAATAAACCGAAGCATTCAAGGCAGAAAATGGGCGATCGCATATGAATCAAACAAAGAAAGAATTGAAAAACCACATAATCAACGTTAGAAGAATTCAGAACTCAAACCAGATATCTAAACAGCCGATCTACAGATTGAATTCAACTACTAAGAAATGAAAAATATTATCTGACTACAGAGTGGTCCAAATTCCAAACCTGACATGTTGAAATGAAATCCAAAGATTTCAAATTTCAAAAGAAAACAAGAAATCGCTTAAGAATCAAACCGCAGGCAAAGAATTCAAAATTCATGCGGCGCAAAGCTTCTCAAACTCACAAATCGCACAAACAGTTTGATAACAAGTAAAATCAACAGATCTGTTCGAATTCCGCAAAATTATTCAACGATTCGGACTAAATCCAGACTCAAATCACGAAATTGATCGGAATTATGCCGCAACTTACAAACTAAGGGGGAGAGAGAGAGATGTACCGATCGGATCGTAGCGAGATTCAAGATTTAATGGATTAGCCAAAGACACGAGACGAAGAAGAGGAGACTCACCTTTGGAAGCCTCGGGGGAGAGACAGAGATCGATCAGAGAGAGAGAGAGAGACGGGGAGGGAGCCAGAGAGAACGCGTTTATGAGAGGTAAGACTCTGTATTTTATATGGCTATTTAAGCCTGGGGATGTGCGTAAAAAATAGAAATTAAAATAAATTGTTTTTCTTAAATTAAAATACATTTTTGAAAAAAAAAAACAAACAAACAAAATAAAACAAATAGATCCCCGGCGTCTAAACGATGTCGTTTTCAATTGGGCTAGACGACGCGTTAGAGGACGTAGGCCGCATAGGTTGGAACTGGCGGCCTTCTCCCAGCCGGATGCGGTGGACCGCGGAATTAAAAACTTGGAAAACAAAAAATTACTATTTAAAGTTTTTAGATTCGTCTTGCCTTACAACTTAAGTAATTAATAATTAATTCTCGATGGAGAAAGCACAAAAATGTCAACATATTTAATATTGAGAATATCTCCTTATTAGAAATTTTTTTCTTAAAGGATAAAAATGCCTATATATATATATATATATATATTTTTATAAATTATCATATCTATAATCATCTTAAATTCTGTTAAATTTGATTCGAGATACAGAGCAAAATATTTGTCATGTTTATTTTTTTATATACATAATTCGAATATGAAATCTTATTTAAAAGATATGAGTGTTTAACTAATAGATCAATAAAATGTTGATATATAATTTTAATTTTACATTTAAAATTAAAAAAAAAAGATTATTTTTATGATTCTCTTTTTTAAAAAAAAGGAAAATTTACGAAAATAGGAGAGAGAAAAAGAAGGAAGGTTGTTAATAAGTTTTGGTATCAAAGAGTGAGAAAGATCAAAGAGGGTAGGGAAATAGGAATTTTTTTTTAGGAGAGAGAGTGTGTGAATGTGATATATATTTCAAAGACACTGAGAACATTTTTGTCAAAAAATTTAATTATGAAAAATGAAATTCTTTATCTTAATTTTAAAAAGTAAATATTTCTCTAAATTACCATGAATTTCAATTATTTTTTATCCTAAACTTTAATTTTACCTTTTAAATTTTATGCTTCTTTTCCTTGTTTTAGCATTATTGCCTGGTTGTTCTATCTTATAATTAACTTTTAATTAGCATTATAAAATACTTAATTATTAATTATTAATTACCTAATATTAAATTATTATATTAACATAAATTTATTACAATATTAATAATCTAACAATTATCTTATATATACTCAATTTATAAATTATGACCATAAATAAATTTAAGCATATTATCTTACTTTTTATGACTATTAAAAAACTATTAATGTAAAATATGGACATAAAATAACTTCAATTGTCAGAATTTGTCCATACAATACTTTTATACAATTGAAAAGGATTTGTTTTTGTTCGTGTTAACTCCCCACATCCAACTCAATTTCAGGTAAAGAAAAAAGATTATATTAACTATCCGATCAGTATAAAATAGAGAAAAAATTTATATATTAATCGATTTTACTTAGTAAGATAAAGATTTAATTATTATTGTTGTTGTATCATACAACCAAGAGGGTGAATCTCTAACCTAATTTACGGAAGAAACTATTTATTTATTTATTTTATTGTTTAGCTTTTCAATTTAAATATTTATTAGTCAATAAAAAATAAAATATGGGTATTCTTTGATATTTGTAAAATCATATATTCTGTGTCTAGGAATAGTTCAACCAATAGATTCTCTTTTCTATCATTTTTTTTCTAATTTGATTCCTTTTATCTTAATGTTCTTGTACAAAAAAATCATATATTTGATATGAAAAATATTAAAATATAATTAATAAATTAAAATAAAATGAGATAAATGAACTTGGTACATTGTTGCCCCCACAATCACATTCGTAACGGCCTTGGTTTATGGCAAAGTTTAATTTAAAAGTTGGAAATGTGTAGAAAAAGAGGGAAAAAAAAAATCCATATAAAGATCTAAGTAAAAGTATATTTTCATTTAACATTCGAATCTATCAAATCTGTCTATATATAATATTTCTATGTAAATCAAAATAATTCTGTCTATATATAATTTCTTTAAATTTAATTTAAATATAAACTAATTTTAAAATCAATTAATAGTACTTAATTTTAACACTGACTCCTCAAAATAAATTAATTTGTGTTTATTTTTATTATGAAAATAACTAGGTTTGCTCCTTTTTCTTTTGAAGATTATACAGAAAGAAGCAAAGACAAAAGAAAAGGAGGCCGAAGGAAAACAACAAAAAACAAAGCCAAAACGAAAGGGCTGAGCTACAAGGGAGGGAAGAAGGAAACACACAGAATACCGAAGGCCTTCGTTCAGCTTCTCCAGAACAGATTCTCTTTTCCTGAATAAAAATTTTAAAAATAGTTTTTAGAAAAAATATTTTAAGAGGAGTTTTTTCTTCTTCTTAGTTTTAATATGTCATCTTTTTAGAAAATATATAATTTTTTATTTTATTTATATTTTTACTTAAAGAATATAAAATTTCAAATATGTTTTTACCATAAATTCATTTACCCTGATATTTTTCAAATCTTAACTTTTCCTTTTGATTTTAACTCTTAACTTTTAATTTTATTTCAAAAGTTATGAAATTAATTTTTTTAAAAAAATTGAAATACCAAATAACTTTTAAATTTATTTTAAAAATTATTAATTTTTATTTCTCGAAGAAAACCTTAAAAAAAAAAAAGCGCCCTGCCATCATCAGCGAGCTAATATATCTCCTTTGCAGAATCTGAACTTACACTTGGGATTTTTTTTTTTTAAAAAACTATTGGTTATTGTAATAAAAATCTCCTCTCCTAAATATATTAGACAAATGGTTTGTTTTACCAAAAAATTATTTAATTTTATATACAATGTAAAGAAAAATCACGAAAAAAAGTAGAAATTTCGAGCATGTACACATACACAGATATATATACTCATAATAAAAAGAGACAACTGTCTTTGAATTTTTTTTTTAATATCAATATAATTTCAAAGATTCCTCAAAATGCATGCATCATTTCACATTCTCTAAAACTTTTGGCTTCACCTCTGTATGTATTTGTGTTGTAATTAACAAATTCTCTTATACTTTTTTCTATCTTAAATCACAATGCTTATATTGAGACCATTGCTTCTAAAACCATCACAAAATTAAATTTCAAATCAAAATTTCTAAATAAAACAACTATATTGTAAAAAAAAATTTTTTCGTGGATAAAAAAGTTTAATATTCAATGATTCATAAAAATTATCACTGTTTTTTTTTTTTTTTTTTTCAAGGATAATGACAGAGTCATGCACAATAATTCTCAAACCATTTAAGAGCTCTACTCTACCTTATTACCTTGTTGGTTTCTATCATGTTTGAATTTAATTGAATTTAACCCTTATTTTTTTCATATTACTCACATTCTATACTAATGTAAAAGACGCATGATCCGCACTCAAGAGTCATAATTAAAATTAGAATAAAAGATTTTAAAAATGAATTTCAGAATCTCATTTGTTCATTTGGATTTCAAAAATCTCATAATTTTGGGGTTTTATTTTTAAATCTCATTTCGATTTTATTAATTCAAATAAATCATTAATTTTGATTTATTTTAACCAAATGCAATGTAAAAGAGGTATGCATATAAAGTGTATTACACTAAAAAAATTAATAGCCTTTTTCTTTGGCAATTGCATCAATCAGATGGAATTGTTTAATTGATTTCTTTTAGCCAGGGGGCCATTAGGAAGGCAATAACCATGAGACTTGAGAGCCGCCATAAGATCACATATTTTGGCGATGGCATCCTTTAACCCGCACAAGAGTAACCCATTTCGCCTCGACCCGCCTCACCTCGCCTCGCCTCGCCTGAGTAGGGGTGGATTTGGTAAAATAAGGTTAAGTTTGGTTCATAGAACGAAAGCAAAAAGGGAAGATTATTTCACCTCATAAAAATAAATAAATTTTATTTATTTTTGTTTGGTTGGAATGAAGTAAAAGAGAATGAGTGATATTTTTTTTATTTGATTGAAATGAAAAGTAAAAAAAAATATCATCAATTTTACTATTATACTATTATGAAATAATATTTTTAATATTTCTCATCATATTTTTTTATTTTTAATTTAAAATATTTTACTAAAAATATAATTCTCATCATATATTTTTTATTTTTATAAATTATTTTTATTATTATTTTATATTGAATAAAATTAAAATATTAATGTAAAAAAGGGTAAAAAAATAAAATTAAAAAAATAATTTTTAAAAAAATTAAATTTTATATTAGATAAAATTGAAATAAAAAAAAAGATAATTTCGTAAATATTAAAAAAGAATAAGAATAAATTTGTTTAAAAATCTCATTTTTTAAGATGAAAATGATTTTTTAAAAGAAAAGAAAAGAAAAGAGATTGCATCTTATTTATTTATTTATTTATTTTTTTTTTCTTATCAAATAAATAAAATGATTCATTTTGTTTCGCTTTTATTTACCCGTCGCTTTTCTTTTCACTTTCACCCGATCAAACCATGCCCAAGGCGACAGCGGCCTCGGGCGCGATCCGCTAGAAGCAGGGATGAGAATCCGGGTCGGGCATGGAAAGGCATTTTCTTTGACTGGCCCAAAAACCCGAGACGGGGATTGCGCGGGTTACAAATGATATTTGCTGCGCCGGGCGAACGAATGGTGAGTTGTGCCGGCGGGCTGGGCGGGCTTGTTTACGACCCTCTGTCTCTCTCCATCTCTCTCCCCCATGGCTTGCGCGACTTGGCTTAACCAGTCTGTCCTCCCAACACTCTGCAATCGAACTCATATCTGCTTCAATCTCCGTCACTTTCGCAGCTTTTCCTCTTCCGGCCTCCGACTCAGACTCCGCTCACTGCAACTTTGTGCTCAAGCCAAGCGCACTTCCTCTTTCAAGGACACTCCAGTCGCTTCTCGTAATCTCTCTCTCTCTCTCTCTATAAATATATAGATTGTTGGTTAGCATTTAGGTGACTTGGTTTTGTATATTTGTGCGTGCATAGCTGCGGATTTGAATTTTGTGTCACCGCTTAAGATTGTGGAGTATCCAGACCCGATATTGAGAGCAAAGAACAAGCGAATTGTCACGTTTGATGATAATTTGAAGAAATTGGTGGATGAGATGTTCGATGTAATGTACAAGTGAGTTTATATTTCTCCCAACCTGTTTTGTGTATGGTTCCCTTTGTTTTTCTGCTCATTGTGAGTATTTTCCTGGTGCTTATAGAGTTTATTATAGATTTTCGATTAAGATACGAGCAATCCCATTAGGATCTAAAATCAGTCACCTGGTATATCCTATACCCTTTGCTTGGAACCAAATGAAAAATAAGTTTTTTGTATTTGAAATGAACTAAACTGTGATGCCCATTTGTGAATGAAATCTTGTACTTGGAAACAAAAAGTAAAACTTGGAATTTAATCTGTTTGAAATTCCATTCGTGTCATCGCTTAAATATTGCTATTTACTACGTTACCTTTTGCTCTTTATTTAAAAAGCATTAAAACTAAAAAAATAATTGCAAAATCATTGTTGCTTTGAGCGACGAATGAACTCATGCCCTGCCATGTCATGCTTCTATAGAAGATGCAGTTGTGCCTTGATGATCATTTTCCCTCCATGCCATCTTGTAGTGAAGGGACTGGTTTCCCGTTTAAGTGACGAAACACCAGATCTGGGTTGTCTTTGATGCAATCCTTCCTAACAGAACTTTTCCTTTAACAAAATCCAAAATAGGATGTAAGAGCACCCTCATCCAAAGAAGCCACTTGAGTTTAGTGCCAATTCTTCTTTAAGAAGACCTTAAGTTTAACCATGCTCCAGCTTTCAAAAGGTCACAATTAGGATAATATTGCTATTGAAAAGTAAATTTACGAGGACCTACAAAATCTAATGGAGTTTATTTTCTTTTTTTTTGGGGGGGGGGGAACTCCACACACTCACATACTTATAAACACATTGGTTCCAAGTGAAAAAAAAATGGAATTATAAACAAACTTTACATGGTTCCAAGTCAACGTGATTTTATCAGTTATTGAGAAGCACGGGGTGAAATCTCTAACTTTGTTGGTGTAGCATGTCCATATTCTATATTTGTTGGTCGAGCTTGTATATCCTAATTTTCTATGTTATGATTTAATTTGGCTGAGAAACAAGCTGTTTCAACTATAAAATTGTTGCTTTTGTTCTGTTCAACCCATTCCTTTTTCATGTTTGTATTTGACATTACTACACTCAAAAGCATCCAGATGAGACACCTGCAATTTAAACTTTTTTTTTTTTTAAAGAAAGCTTGTGATTTACAAATATAATTCTTGCCCGCCCTTTTTTTGCAGAACTGATGGTATTGGGCTTTCAGCGCCCCAAGTGGGAATCAATGTCCGACTTATGGTATTTAATCCAGTTGGTGAACGGGGTGAAGGAGAGGAAATTGTTCTCATAAATCCAAGAGTCAACAAATATTCGAAAAAGATTGTTTCTTTCAATGAAGGTTGCTTATCCTTTCCTGGCATATATGCAGATGTGGAGGTATGTATTTTTAATAGAGTTTCTTAAAAATTTCATTGCATTTTCTTTGTAAGTTGAAGATATCATAATGCTTGGTAATTGAGAATTGGTCCCATATCTGCGGTGCGTATATTCTGTTAACATGGATCCTCTTTTGTATGGACTTGTTTTATATCAAGTGATAGTGGTCTCTTGATGCACGATTAACTTTTGATTGCCCTTTGATCTTATATTTCGTCACTGGACATTAAAATTGTCTAAGTAGATCACTTTTACAAATAATTTTTCTTGCACTTGCAGAGGCCAGGATCAGTGAGGATTGATGCACAGGATATATCGGGTGCAAAGTATTCAATCAACTTGTCAGGCCTGCCTTCACGGGTGTTCCAGCATGAATATGACCATTTGCAGGTAAATGGAATTATTCCCAATCCATTCATCTTCACTGCTTCAAACAAAATTAATTGGTGACTTACATTTCAGATCTAATTGACTAATGTAATGCAAATGACGCTTTTTGGTCTTAGAAAGTTTTGTGATTTAGTAAAATTCTAATTGTATGGCATGATTGGCCAAGTTGTATTACTTGTGTAGAAAATCTATACCCTCTGGCAAGTACCATCGAATTGCTTGGAGGATGTATTTGCCCTTGAGAAAAGTGGCTCAGTGTATACATGCTTGCTTCTGGAGTTTATTATAAGGCATGTTCTGTTGTTCATGTAACATTGCCAATAAAATTGTTGTATGCATGTTAAATTTCATTTAAAGATGCCTTTAGCAAAGTGTCGATTGTAATTCTGCTTATTCAGTGAGCCCCATATGTTGCTTTTGGAATGAAGCAAATAGCCCATGTATTTCTAGGATTTAGATATCTCCACCACGTACAAAATTTTTACTAAGTTAGCACATGAAATTTCAGGGGGTACTTTTCTTTGAAAGAATGACCGATGAAGTTCTGGACACCATCCGTGCTCAGCTACAGGTGAGTAGATATGCACATAAAATGCATCCCCTATGGACCTGAACCATTTTCAGGATAATTTTGATACCATGATAGCATTCTTTTTTTATTTATTTTTTTTCCCAATGAGTTTTGGATCAACAAATTTGAGACTTAAAACTATAGCTGATCTTTAATCTGCAGCATACTGGGCAGTGACAAATGGGTTACCCCCTGCTTGTGAGTTCAGTTCATCTGAAATGAACGGAACCACAGAGTTCGTTTGCAAATGAACCACAGAGTTCGTTTGCAAATGAACTCATGCACTTCGAACAAAAGTTAAAATTTGGAATTCAATGGAATTCCTATGCTTGAAACAACAAAAATAAAATGTGAAATTCATTTTTAAATTTAGCTATTTACTTAATTACCGAACTCATTCTCTCCCTTTAGGGTTATTTAGGATAAAATTGTAATTAAGAAGTAAAGTTAGATGGACCGCACAAACTATTGTAGAGTTTATTTGTAAATTCTACATTTTTTTCACTGATTTAGAAATCCATAGTTTTTGTTGAGTGAGAAATGAATTCCACATTTTTTGTTTGGTTCCAAGGAACAAAATCTGGATTTGGAAATGGACTCCACAAAAAATATGGAGTTCGTTGGCCCCATGCATAGTCTTAATGATTATCCATCTGTACTCAAGATAATGTAGTGCATCCTGATTGGGGCAAGTTTAAGCCACATTGTTGTCTTTCTCAGTGCTTGTGCAAATCTGGTCTTATACCGAGAAAATGGTTTTCTATGAGACCCTTGTCTGAACAGTGCCTTAACTTTTCACGTTAAGTCAAGTTTGTATTTTTGACAGGCTTTGGAAAAGAAGTATGAGGAAAGGACTGGATCTCCAAGTCCTGAAAAGATAGATACACACCAAAGCAGAAAAGTGGCAGCTGGGTTTGGAAAATCATGAATGTCCACAGACATTTCAGGCTAATGTTATAAAGAGAGCAATATGGTTCGTTTATCTCCTTAATTACTCTCTCTCTCTCTCTCTCTCTCTCAGCTTTGTATTGTTTGTTCAGTTTTATTATTTAATTTATCAAGCCTAGTGCTGAATATGTCAGATATGGATGGTTGATGAGCAACGCAGTTCCAATGCAAGATATCGAACAGAGAGATTCCTCTTAATGGTTGGATGCCTTGCACTCAAGCTATTGATAATGCAAAAATTAACAGGGAAACATTCAGGGTTGGCTGCAGTAATTTTGGTTGTGCATTGCAAAAGCTGTGAATGAATGATTCATGAAGGATTGGCTGCTTGTAACTGAATGTTGTACTTTAGGTCATTAATTTTGAATTAGGCTCTCTCTAATTAGTTATTAAATATTTCCTAAATTCACTTCCCCTGTTTTTGAAACCTACTCTAAGGCACCATATGTTACATAGCATGTGACTCTGTTGAGAATAAATAATCTTTCAAATTTTGTCTTCTGTTGCAAGGTTAGTCATATTTCATTTGAACTTTTTCTGGTATCATTGGGTCCTTGTGTCCCTTCTTATATCTGGAACTATGAAGTGTGAGTTAAATGCTTAAGTTTATATTCTTATGAGGGACTAGAGTTATGTAAACTGCACTGTGGAAGAAGGATGAATGTACAAAACATGCTCAACTTTTCTTTTCCTAAATTTTTGTTGGATTTCATATGTGAAATGCTTCCGCATACACGCACACTCATTCCCTTGTCTTGTTAACTATTTAATCAAGAGCAATTTTAATATATTATGTTTTTATTTAAGATCAAGTATAGATGCCAACTTTTGTGATTGATGGGTTCTTTCTATCCTACTATGTTTCAGTCTGCATGTTGTATCAATATCAGTTTAATAAATGATCATGTCATCTGGTTCCTGTTGTAAGATGGAGTCAGCTTGGGACACTCTGGCCAGAAGAGGGATACTTGCAAACATCCAGGACTTTATTACCCCAATCTATTGGTGACATATGATTTATGCCTGCTTTCTGCTTTTTATGTTCTTTTCTCATCATTTTACATCCTTTCTAAATTGAAAATGGTTCTGCGTGATTTTTGCACTTCGCGATCTTTGTGACTCCTTGATACATGGAGGTCTTATCTGAGGTGCAGAAAAAGCCAAAGCCAGAAAAAGCTGTAAATGAAGTTGGGGGTAGCTTGATCTTTTAAATGGTTGAAATTGTCACGTGGCAGTGCTTGGAGTCATTCTGGAAGAGTAAAGCAAGCAGGTAGATCCATAACTAGGGCGTTTATCACCTTACTGCAGGTGCATGGAGCACAAAATTAAGCAATTTCTCTTAATCAACTATAATGCCTGTGCTCTCCTCTGCATTTATTGCCATTGTTAAATGCCAAAAAGGATAGGGCCATGAAAACAGGATTTTATATTGTTATGCCACGTTGGTTGTAACTTTGCCATTTTCCCTTCATGGGGATGCATAATTTTATGTTTACCCATTCTTGAGAATTTTTGAAAATGCCTAAACATATTTTAATTTGAACTTTGTATTTGTATATCCAGCTCTGCCCTTCATTTGGTAGCTATTTTTTAGTTGATTCTGGCATCATAACCTTTTATGAAAGAAAGATAATTACTATACGTAAATCATGCAATTGAATGTTGTGTCTTGCAATTCCCATATCATGGGAATTGTGTAACTATACAAGACATTTTGTAGATAACTGCGGCTTTAACTACTATAATTCTATTAAGTCTTCCGAGTAACTCCTATGTTCTTCCAAACTAGTTTCATATTATATCACACTGGCACTTTATTGCTATTGGGTTTAAACCATTCTAAACATTTTTTTTTCCTATAATATATAGTCTATGTCGCTATTTTGGACTTGATTTAGCATGACTGACTCCCTGTTGCTGATGAGTTACCAGCCAGCAAACAGTTTATGGCAGGGACTGTGGTAGTTGTTACTTGCCCATAGGTTTTCCAGCAGAAGGGTGCTCTGGTCGTCTGAACTGGTGTTAGAACTATCCCACTCACAGTTATGTCTGTGCATGGTGTGCTGTCACTGCAGGCAAAGTACACAGGCTGTCCTGTGTAGGTGCCTTTTATATTGTCATAGGATATGCCTGATACAGCCACACCTGATGTTTGATTCTTGCATTTGCCAACATTACAATAGTATTGATCAATAACAATAGGGTTTTTAACTGCAGAAACTTTAATATTTGAGAATGTAACTCCACGCACTGAGCCAGAGCCTCCCTGCAAAGGTAAAAAGGAAGACTCATGTTTAGATATAATTGAAAGGGCTATGCATTCAAACTCAAGCTATAGAGAGAAACAGTAGGGTGTCGTGTATACCTGCCATGTCTTTATTCTTACAGCTGTTTGGGTATTTAGCATTGTGACATCTGTAACAGTGATATTCGAGACACAGGCTTTGGTATTGCCCTGTCCTAGCCCTCCAATGCTGATTCCATGCCCAGGTCCACAGCTCACATCATGTATGCTTATGCCTGAGCAACCAGTTTGTATTGATACACAATCATCTCCTATACACGGTACAAGGACTATCAAACTCCAGTAGAGTTGAAATGGTATGCTTAACTTTTTACTTGTTATTCACAGATGTTGTATGCTTGACGTTGCCAGCCTTAGAAAAATGTTCTTTAATCTGTTTATTCATTTTTCTCTTCTTTTCTGTTGCACCTAGACTGAAAATTGTGTGACATCATGGATTAAAGTAGTTCTTTTGTAGTTCGAATCTGATTCGTTGACACATGGTTGTAAGTTTAGAACTTCAATCATTGTGTAATGATGCTTGCTGCAAAAGCTCTTTCCTTTCACATGTCTGAATTGTTTTTTGAAGTACTGCCAATTTGTAGGTCAACTGGGACAGGCATATTCTTTTTCTATGTATGTTGACCCCCTGTGTCCGTAAGACTTACAGCAAGTACCATTTTTGTGATAAATTGGCAAGCAGATATAGGAATTACCACAAGCAAGGTTACTGCTGTAAATCTCGACATTTAGGGAGTTCTGTAGGTGGATTCCATCTGTGTTAGGACTGCTGCCGGGAGATGAAGTGCTCATGCTGTAAACTTGAACACCATTACAGCTATCAAACTTGAGGTGTGTCCAAGGGCTGTTCTGAATTGTTATACCAGAAACAGTCACCCTAAAACTTCCATAGAATCTGAGAGCCTGGAGCACCATAGCACCACAACAAGGTTATGACAAATAATATTAGAGGGTAATTGATAAGTTCAGCACTAGCATTGTCATTGCTTACTGTTGGCCTAGTGCTAGGCAAGCCAGCGGCGTTTTTCCACCATACTGAACCTTGCCCATCGATGGTTCCTTTGCCAGTTATTGTAATTCCTGAAAGTTTTTTAAATTGAATCCATTGTAGAGTACCCTTTCCCCAAGGTCCTGGGCTTGTAGGGGCAATTATTTTGCCATCTAGCTGCAGAGTTCATTCAGAAAAAAATTCAGACTACTAGGTCATCAAGTCATATACAATAGGCTGTCTAGCGTTCTCTCTTTTTCTTTTTTTTTTTCTTTTTTTTTTTCCATGTTCGAGATTGAAAAAAAAAATGAATGAATTAGCTTACCTGAAACACAATGTTTGATCCGCATTTAGGACCTGAGAAAGTGACTGGACCAACAAGGAAGACGAACCCAGATGGAACTACCATAGTTGATGATGGCACTGGGCAAGTTGCTGCCCATGCTGCTTGAAATGCCTGTGGTACATTTTCAGCCAATTATTCCAGTCAAGGTTACCTTTCGTATGAAACCTGTTGATAAGTTTTTGATGTAATGTTACCTGTGTATCATCGGTAGTTCCATCCCCTTTAGCACCATAATCTAATATATTGAAGATGGTTGAATATTGTAGTAGTTTTCTTGTAGTCATTGGCGCAGCACTACCTTCTCTAGTTTGCCTATAGTGCTTGCTTTCTGCAAGACTGCAAATCTTAAAGCTTGTAGGGATAACTACCATTGCAATGATAGTGATGGATATCAAGCTTTTTGTAGTGAAACTTGCCATATCTTTCTATAAAGCTTGAGAAATATGCGGAAAGACCTTAGAAGTACAATCTTTTTATGTTGTTTTGATACATGGCTAACTACCAGACCATTTTGTCCTTATATAGAAATAGCAGCTTAAGCTTATCATATTTTAAATTCCAGTTATATGTATGCTGACAGTTTGGATTACCGTTAGGGTTTGACTTTTTTGAATTCTCATGTCAGATTCTTTTAGTTGCTCATTCTTCCAATTTGGAAGCTTCTGACCCACCCAACAAGGCTACTTGTTGTATTTTTAGAAATAAAGGGCCAGGACTGCTTGGTTTGTCGGTCCTATCTCCCATTAAGTGCATTGTTATTAAACTTTTTGTTATACCACATTCGTTTATTTTGTTAGCAGGCACCAGGAATGGTTGTCTTGCTTTATGAAAACATAAGCTCTGCTATCATTTCGGGTGCCAGCATCAAAGAATGGGAATTAGAAATCTAAATTCTCTACATTCTCTCTCTCTCTCTCTCTCTCTCTCGTGTTACATTGGGCTGGCATTCTGATTTTCTATTTTTTCAATAATTGCATTGCCCTTTTCTAAGAAAGATTTGCAACATTTTTGTAGGTGAAATGACATTAATTTTATGTTGTTTGATCAGATTAACTGCTGTCTCTCTTCAAAGGAAGAGATAGATTGAAAAAGTCAATCCATTTGACCGGCCCATGCCCAAGTAAGTCAACCGACTTATGCTTGCCCATACAAGCTACTAAGATTTGGCACAGGTCATATAATTTTCTTGTATCTTATAATACTTGAGCAATGTAACAATCCTGAGATTGAGAGAAGATCATTTCAGTTCAAAACTTTTGCACTTTGGGATTAATTATTGACTGCACTTCTAGTTTTAGGAAATGAAACACCAAGAGCAGCTATGGAACTTACATGAGTTTATTGGCTGGCTATCCTTATATGCACTAACAACCTAAATAGAAGTGGTAAGAAGAGAAAAGGAAAGACATGGTATGTTTTTACTAAGAAAAATGGCTCATATGCACAAAGTGCTCCCAGAGTTAATGTGGGGTAGGGGATATTACATTTTGCAAAGAGACTATTTTCACGATTCGAACTCGTAATCTCGAAACCACCAAAAGAGTAACTCTACCATTGCGTTAAGGTTTATACTTTTACTATTATCTCATTTTCTTGTGCTATCTTATATTTGTATAACACTAAAGATTTGAAAGAAGAACTAGGTCATGAATATCCTATGATCATTCTTTTAAGACAAATGGGGATCAAGTTCTGGACCGCGATTATTAAATTGGAATTTGGATGGAAAATCTGCCCTTCTGAAATTTGACTGAATCAAGCAAGTAATTTGAATCATCATTTTATGTTGTGTGTTTCTCACGGCATGCTCAAATCCTGATTTTAAGGTTTTTGTTTTCTTCAAATTCTGAGATTACTATGAGCTTTGCTTTAGTATTATGAGAATTTGATACTCAAATTTCAATAATTGAAGACATATAATAGGACAATAATGCGTCAGTTACAACGATATCTGTATTAATTCAATTTCTTTAATCAAGTCATACGGCTGCTAATCCCAGATTTGTGCTGCAATGTCGTCTAACGTCATGAAATGCCCTAATGTAGCATCATATGGGCACTTTTTTGTTTAATTCCTTTTCTTTTTTTGTTATAAATGTATTAGTAAGTTATTGGTGACTAATTCTGGTTATCATCAGATAGGTATGGGTTGTTGATAAGGGAGTTTGCTTCAAGACATACTCATCCAGGCATGGTGGATAATTTTTATTTTTTTATTTTTGGCAGAACAGTGAGTCAATGATCAGAAACGTAGCCCAAATTTTCCGTCATTTGTCCCAGATTTCTTGCCACTGGTTTAGGAATCGGAAAGAGGAGGCTTAGCCCACTATATGTAGAGACAACATTGTTTGCCTCAATTGAAAAGAGAATTTAGTTTTCTTAATCATGGTCGTGAGTTTGATTCTGAAAAAAATCAAATTATGAGACATTTCTAAAAAAGAACCCGACAGTAGATCGATCTAAATTAATTTGGACAAATCTCTAGATATCGGATGAAAAACCAAAAAAGAAAATTGTAGAGAGAGAGAGAGGGCATTCATATTTTTGTTCATTTTTTTGTTATAATAAAAATCAAATTTAAGATCACTGGTCAATGGAGAAAAAGGCTATTACACTAGATGGGGGCCTTCATAATTTTGTTCATGGTAAAATGTTTTGGTGTGAAATAATTTAGTTTTTTTTCATTGGGGGGGGGGGGGGGATCTCGACCTTTGTGTAACGTAAAACTTGAGATGAGTGGAGGGTTAATTTGAAGAAAATTTAGTTTCTTTCCCTTTTTGGAGGGGGGGGGATCTCGACCTTTGTGTAACGTAAATCTTGGATGAGTGGAGGGTTAATTTGAAGAAAAAGACTTATATACCAAACAAAAATTGAAGAAAAAGGATTAATCCTGTGTTATAAAGTGTAACACATCGGAAAAGAAATGTGAAGAAGCAAAGCATATATTAATCAATCAATCAAATCTAATTACAGTAATAATGCAAGGTTGGCAACTTTCTTTTTCTTTTTTTTTTATTTGTTAAAAGGTTGGCAACTTGTGATTTTTTACTCGAGAGTCGAGATGTCGAGAGAGAGAAAGAGAGAGAGAGAGAGAGAGAGAGACTGTTTCTGATAAATTAGAAATAGGAAACAATTGTTCATCTCGTGAATTTATAAATCCACACGGTGGGCTTCCATGAATCCATTCCAACCTGTGATTGGTGCTTTCATGCTTCGGATGATTATTCCCCAAATAAGGTCCAATCTAACTAGTTGCAGAAGTCTTGTCCACGGTTTTGTTTCCTCAACCATCAAGTTAGACCTCTTGTGCGGTCATAGCTCCAAACCCAGGTTTCTAGCCCTCCTATTATATAAAATCAACTATTTTGGATCAAAATTCTCTCACTATTTTTCAGCACATATCATATTAATATACCTCTCTCCAACAAGATTCTGATTAATTAAGATAATTTTAATGATTAATAAAATTCCTTAAAATCAGTGATCAAAATCAGTGCAGACTTTAGTATGTTGTAAAAGTTATGCATAACATTATCTTCTTAGACATACTACATGTTGCCATAGATTGAAACTATCTCTACCAGACACGTATATGTATTCTAAAGGGGTCGAACCCCATGTTTTTTTCTAACTAGAAATATGAGTTTTTCAGCAAGAACCATAGTTTCCGGCACCGAAGCCAGTTGGAAAACAATCAATAGGAGGCTCAGTGTCGGTCGGCAATTCTCCATTGGTCTCCCAACAAAAAGGGTCACTGCTTTTCTCTGAAGGGGTGAGCTTTAGTGTTCAAAGGGAGTCCAGTGCATGGCAAGCACTGCAGGCAAAATGCACGGGAAGCTGAGTAGGTGCCCTTAATGTTCTCACAGGTCACACCATTTATAGCCACAGCCGGATGAATTCTTGCATTTGCTTCCGCTGCAGTGGAATTGATCAATAACCATTGGGGTTTTGACATCTGTGACTTGCGTTTTTTTTTTTTATCAATTGATATCCGATAATTAATTTATTAATTTTGATTAATTCGGATTGAGTTAACTGTCGAATTCATTAAGAAGTGAGCTATTTCAATATTTATTTTTTTTCATTCTTAACACTCAAATACGATAATTTTGAGAATCGTAGACCAACAATGTCTTGTGACTTTCACGTTTGAGAATATCATTCCTTGTACCAACCCGGACCCTCCCTGCAAGTTGGAAGTTTTTGATTCCAGACCTTAGTTAAAAAATTTTTAGTTTTTGGTTATCATAACGTTGATCTTCTGTCAGAGATGATACATTTAATAAGGGGTTTAATGGGGCTGTTTGGAAATTATCAACTTGCATTAATTCCGTTAAATTTATATTTATTTTATTTTATTTATAATATTTTTATATTAAAACGGAAAATTTTTAGTTCAAAATATAAAGTGAAAACCTTTTAGTTGAAAATATAAAATTTTATAAATGAAAATTAAATTTCTCTATAAGAAACTAGAAATTATTAGTATTATATTAATAATCTTTTATATTAAAAAACTATTTCTAATTTAAGTTGAATCTGTTCTTAAATTTTCTAGTTGGCCTAAATATTATTGCTTATCCTGTATCACACACAAAACTAGCAAATTATATTTGCAATACGAAAGACAACTTGTATTTATAATTATAATTTTGATATGAATGGATTTACAAATTTTAAGAAAGTAAATAATATTTATAATTTTAATCTTGAAAATAATATATTATATTTTTTTCAGAAAAATAGGGATAGGTCCCTAAAATTTTCACAGAGAGAGAGAGAGAGAGATCATATTTGTTGGTAATAAATGGCAAACAAATGGTGCAATTTGCTTGTGCCCACGTGAATCTTCCCAAGGCATCAGTCACAGGACTTTCAAACCTTAGCTTCTCATTTAAACAAAAAATGGGTTCCCATTGAATGACGCCAATTATTAAGGAAAAGATTTTGGGTATTGCTTAACTCGTGTGAAAAGAGAGCATCAATATAACATTTCCTTAATGGGAATTTTAAGTCACAGATGATTGAAGAATACATTAGTGTTGTATGTGTATGCCTGCTCTGGCAGTACTATGTACTTGAAAATTATTTTAAGAATGTTGTAAGTTCCGGTGTCTGTGTACTATGAAGAAAATAAACGCATGAAAAGTTTTGCTTTTGCCCCGGTGTAACCCATCTTAAACTGGACTCACTCGAATATGATTATAGATGGTTTATAACAAAAAAAAAATATATATATATATATATATATGTATAGTCTATTCTATTCATTGCAGATTGACCAGTGCTTCTTGTGCCTTTTCATGCAAATTATATACAAATTACAAAATTAAATCGCGATTTTGAATTTCTGTGTGCTTGCATATAGAGAATTCTTGGCAGGCTTGTGGTGGTTTCTGACTGCAGTTTGATGGAAGAGCTAGCAATGGATAAATCTAAATAGCTGCACCGGTTGCCTCACAAGGCACGTAAATATCACGAGATGAGTTACATGTTTCATTGGACCAATTGTATGCAATCTGGTATCGTATATAATTCCTGGAATTTACAACGTTTGATTCTGTTTCATTCAACATAGATATAATCCTAGAAAACAATATTATGAACAAGTACAATCCCTAATAGACTAGTATTGCCTAGATTAAACTGTTTTGACTCGGAGTAAATGAAGCATATAAGGTTTGACACATTGCACATTGACTTGAGTCAGTTTTGTTCAGGACTTACTATGGATTTTATCTGTGATCAGGTCTAGCCTGAGGTACTATTGGAGTTGCCACCACTTTTTGGGGTTTTGGTTTCTTGTAAGCAGTTAATGGGGGGGATGGTGGGAGGTTTGATTTCTCCATATGCTTTCCAACAGAAGGGATCAGTGCTTTTTCCCTGTGGTGTAAGCTCTATGTCACTCAGACTTAAGCCTGTGCACGGTTTGCTATCACTGCACGCGAGATGCACCGGCTCTACTGTGTAGGTCCCTCTAATGTTCTCATAGGATATGTCTGATATTGACACCGCTGATGTTTGGTTCTTGCAGCCCTTTCTATCACAATAATATTGGTCAATCATTATCGGGGTTTGCACCTCTGAGACTCGAATGTCTGAGAATGTTATTCCTCTGACTGATCCTGAGCCTCCCTGTAGTTTTGAAAGAAAATTAGATTCTCAGTTACATGTTCAGGTAGTTTTGAAAGAAAATTAGATTCTCAGTTACATGTTCAGATTAAAGGTCCAAGGTATGGCTATTTTACCTGCCAAGTCTTTATCCTGACACCAGTCATTGTATTGTGCATGGTTACATTTCGAACGCTGATGTTTGATACATAAGCCTTGGTTTTGTCCTTCCCAAGTCCTCCAATGCTGATTCCATGTCCTGGTCCACAAGTCACATCATGGATGTAGATGTTGGAGCTCCCGGTTTGTATTGAGACACAATCATCTCCTGCACAAGTAAATTTCTTGGTTATGTCAACCACTTCATTGGAGCCGTTTTTCACTTTCCCTGAGGACATTTAGTCTATACTCCCGAGCATTGTGTGGTATGCCGTATTATACAAAAGTTTTTCAAATTATTTGGTGACTAGCTGAGAATTAAAGCAATACCTAAAGTAGCCTGTTTTCTTTATATATAGTAGACAGAACTTGGAATTACCACAAGCAAGATCGGTATTGCTGATCACCACATCTTGAGAATTCTGCAGGTGAATTCCATCTGTATTAGTGCTATTACCAGGGGATGTAATGTTCACATCAAACACCTGAACATCAGTGCATGCATCAAACTTAAGATGGGTCTGCGGGCTGTTTTGAATTGTTATGCCCGTGACTGTGACATCAGAACTTCCATAGAATCTAAGCGCCTGTGCATCATAAATACCACCAACAAAATCATTACTTATTTTGCATATTGAAATTATGGAGAAGTGGGGGAGCCACTTACTGTTGGCTTAGTGCTTGGCATCTTCCCTTTGAGCTCACCATTGATCTGCAAGAAGTTACGCTTCTTTTAGGATCGGATGTTGAAATAAACTACTGTAGGAGACAAGATTGGGAAACTACCGAAACATCTGAATATCTAACATTTGAGTTTTTCCACCAAACCGACCCCTGTCCATCGATGATCCCATTGCCTCTTATGGTAATACCTTTTAGCTTGGTGAATTCTATCCAGTTCAAAGTGCCTTTTCCCCATGCTTTGGAGCCTGTAGGAGCAATGATCATGCCATCCAACTGTGTGAAATTTATCGGCTTGTTGTCATTGATCTTCCTACTAAAGAGTGATTAGATGGTTGCCAAGGAGTTGAGGTGGGAGTGTGTACTTCACCTGAAATAGGATGTTTGATGTACAATTAGGCCCGGCAAATGAAATGGGCTTGACGAGGAACACTGAATCAGAAGGTACCACCATAGTTGATTCCTCTGCTTTACATGCTGCTGCCCATGTTGCTTGAAATGCCTGCGTTATGTGTCTTAGATTAACCAGTGTCCTTTAGAATCATGCTTTCAGTGCTGTGCACCTCGCGAAAAATGTTTAGATAGAGATTTTAATTGATTATGACATAGTCTATGAGAACTAGTTAATTTGATGCACGCCTCAATGCCTCATACTGAAAGACATGTTCAACAATTATTCAGTACATACATAATTTATTTATAGAAATATTAGTGCAATATAAATTATGACTATAAAATTATACGATAAGATCACCTTTGTGTCATCGGCCTTGCCATCACCTTTAGCACCATAATCTAACACATTAAAGGTGGTAGAGTTTCGCTTCCCACCTTTGACATCACCATGTCTTCCTTGTCCAAAGTGCTTTCTCTCTCTAGCTGCAGTACTGATTTCAAAGGTTGTACAAAGAACAAATGAAGCTATGAGAAGTACAAGTGTTATGCTTTTTAAATTCAAACTTCTCATATTGATAATCTTAATCTAGTGAGAGATACGTAGGCAAAGTGTGCATTTCCTAAGTTAGCATGTCTAACATGATATCCTTTATATAGGGAAGCCAATCAAGACCTCTCCTGGGATTGTGCATGCATACATTATACTGTTCCAAACACCCTTTGGAGTGTACTTTCAGATCTCCAGTCTTAGTCTTATTATGCCTTTCCAAATTAAGTTAATCTTTCTTTAATCTGCCATTTGCCCAATAATCTTAAAAAAACAGTGCACGTGAACAATCCAATTGCTTGTACACCAAATCTAGCCTATCTCTGACTGTCTCTGCATAATTGTGGGCGCCGTTTTCCCTTGCTCCACCTGGGATTGGAATAGATTTGTGGATGACAATCCCATCTTTTAACTCATAATCCAAATTGGTTGGCCTGTATATGCCTGAACTTGAATTTTATCGCTCTTCGAATTGCTAGTCCTTGTATCCCCCGGGGGGGGGGGGGTATGTATCCCGTATTTAGTTGACTGATCCAGTTCGATTATTATGAAACTCAATTTAGATACAAACTCTCGCAGCGTCTGTTTTTCATTTCTAAAATCCGAATTCAAGACTTGAGAGTCTAATGCCCCGTCAACCCACAGGAAGTTGATAAAAATTTAGTATGTATTATCCATAACATGCGTTTCTGTATATTATATTTCATCCCCAACTGGCTTCGGCTATGTTTGTATATCTCTAGATTAGCATTTATTCACACTCTTTGTTGCAGTTGTAAGTACAACAATTATGTGTGGACATTGGGGTTAGACGAGGTTGATCCATGGTAGGGTAGCCAATATGGATATGTTTAGGAGTTGTAGCTCTTGCTTGATGTGCACCTGATTTAGTATAGACAAGCATTATTCCAAGGTTTTCATTGCTACCTTGAATATAATATTTATGTCGTTCCAATTGAAATAATTTTGGAATTGCTTACAAGCCAAAGAGACAACACAGAGACATAAAAAATAATGTGTGGCTTGTGATGGACAGTTAAGCTATCAAACTTCCAAGTCAGGAAACCAAAAAAACCTCTGGCCACACAGGTAGACCTGTGTGAACGTATGTTTGTGTAATGTATTATTTATTATCGTATCGTATTCATGAGCCTCGAGTAGTATCGAATATTTTTTTTAGAACAAGGAGATGCAACCAGATAGGATCGAATCGGAAAAGGAAAGATAGAAACAGAAAGATTCTACCGTTTGAGCTGTCCCTAAGGGACTCGAATAGTATCGATGATACCTTGTGGAATATTGGTCACATTATTTTGGCTCTAATATGCCATTGAACTTCTTGATTTTGATAAATATGAACTATGAGGTACCAATATGGCACTACAAGAAAACAAGATTGAAATTTTATGAAATTAAATCCAACCCAATTTATAACGAATTTGTGATGAAAAATGAGAAAATATTTTTGAACAATTAGTTTTGTGAAATCATTTTCATGTTGTAATTTTCGATTCTGGCAAATTATTTCGTGGGACAATCATATATGATTATTTACATGAAATAAAATAAAAATTTCTATTAATATACACAAAATTAGAAATATTGGACAAGCATATATGATCCCTTATGTTTTCTATTGGATTTTGATTCTTGCATGATGAAAATTGATCTTTCATGACAAATATCGTGTGATTATATTGGGGGATTATGGATGGAAGGAAATAGCAATAGCTAAGCTTAGGAAACAAGAAGTTTTTCCGATAAAACCTCAATGATCATTCTATATGGATATGGATTATCTCATAAGAGTATTTTGATTCAAACAATAATTCTTTCATGTGAGCAACTTGCTTTTTCCTACGTGAGAATTTTTTGTTTTTTCAAATTAGCAAAATACATTTTTATAATTCATTGAGAAGAGCTTTTGAGTGTTAATGATGGGGAGGGAGCTATAGTGGTTACAACAAGGGTGAAAAAGATGAAGATCATGATGGTTGGAACTCGCGCTTGCCATCCAAAGGGGAAGAAAGAGAGAGTATGGAGAGATGTTGAAGAAAGGGAGGGAGGGTGTCTCGTTGTAGGATTGAGTTGGAGGGTGTGAGGCGGCGTGTATGGATAAGAATGGAGGATGATTACACACAGAAAGCATAATAGGTAGGAGAGAGAGAGGTGAATTAGACGATGATTGTATACACACATATAAAATAAAATCTAAAGGATAATGGAGGAACATATTAAAGTGTAAATTTTCAAAATTAAGAAAATATTATTGAATAGAAAAAGTTTATCCGAATAACAATTTTGTACCTTTTTTGAAAATAACTTCTATAATGTGTTTGGTATTTTTTTTTTTTTTTGGGTGAAAAAAAGATTACAGAAACAAACAGAAACCAAGAGGGACATTACCCACAGAGAGCAGCTCTTTTCCTCCTAACCCATGTCGCACCACTAGCACTAGTAACGGCAGTTCCATCAATTCCTCCGGAGGGCTGCTGAATTCATGCAAACCAGTTTCAGCCAACGCACCTAGTTCAGCCAACTTATTTGCACACTTATTCGCTTTTATGAAGATATGCTTGATCTCCTAGCTAGACTCCAAGACCATTTAGCAGGCATCTGCATTTGGTGATCAAGTACTTTCAAGGATCATTTTCTCCAATATCTCCATTGATAGTTCTTATTAATCCCAGCGAATCACTTTCCACCTCGAGGGCACCAAGATTTGATTTTTTGGCTACCTACAACCCCTCCTTGAGACCCAGAGTTCCGCCATGTCTCCATCGATGCGACCCACATTAATCCAATAGCCATTCATCCATTCGCCTCTACAATTCCTAAAAAGACCCCTTGCACTAGCCTTCCCTCTCCCCAACTCAGCAACTCTATCCACATT
Source organism: Dillenia turbinata (assembly GCA_037126225.1). Classification (NCBI taxonomy): domain Eukaryota; kingdom Viridiplantae; phylum Streptophyta; class Magnoliopsida; order Dilleniales; family Dilleniaceae; genus Dillenia; species Dillenia turbinata. The sequence goes on from JBAMMX010000014.1 coordinate 25,283,869, forward strand.
AAGCTTAATTACACCCTCCAAAGGATGATTCCAGCTTATCTGAACCTCCCCCGTGGTTCTAGTATCCCTTTTGTAGTTCTCTGCATAAAACCTCGCCATACTCTTCACTCTAGTGGCCACTATGAGAGGGGGCACCAAACCTTTTTTAGACTAGATAGCGCCTGGATTTCCAAATTTCACAAACAACGATCATGATAATAGAAATTCATCTTCCATTTTCATCTTCATAATTCTTAAAGCTTCATCTTTCAACCATTCATGAATGTTGCCCCTCCGGAAGTTTGGGTTTCTCAATTCCTATGAGCAGTTTATTCCGAATAATCCTTGCATGCTCACAGCTCCTTAAAACATGATTAATCTTCTCTTCTCCTTCTTGTAGATGCTACATATCCCATCTTTTGAAATGCCCCTCCTCTTTAATTTAGCATGGTTTAAAATCTTATCCTTAATCGCCGAACAAAGAAACAACCTAACTCTTTCTGGGCCTTTCTCTTTCCACATCAAATTAAATATAATTCTAATCGAATTAAACTCTAAAAGAACAAAATTATTCTAACATCTATTTTCTTAATTAGACCTTTGTTTAATGGGAAACAATGTTAATTACCAGATAACTAGAGGTCGGTACAAAGTAATTAAGGGTAAATTTGGTTGGAGTGTAAGGGAAAGGAAAATGAGAAAGGAAGTAAAAGTGGAGTGAAATTAGGGGTGTCCAATATTCGGTTATAATCGAATATCCGATCAAATCGAATTCGATTTTCAGATTACGAATCGGTTTTCGATTAAAACTGAATTTCGAATACAGTTTTTTCTTCGAGTTTTGAATTGAGAATTTTAATACAAATTCAAATTGAAAATTGAATTCAAATACAAATCGATTTTTGGATATTAAATTTAATCAAATTCAAATTTGAATTAGGATTTCTTTTTTCACCTACGAATTTCGAGTTTAGAACTAAATACAATGAAATACAAACGTGGTTAGAATCAAATTTCGAATTCAATTTTTGGTTCAAGTTTTGAATTTGATTTTTTATTCGAATTTCAAATTTAGACGGATTGAATTCGAATTTAATCAAATTCGGTTCGGTTTTTATTTTAGGGTTCAAAAAAGTCAAAGTAAATTAATCAAACCAAATTAATCGAAAAACTCAAAAACCGAACCGATGAGCACCTCTAAATGAAATGACTATTATCATTCGTTTGGTAAAGAAGAAAATATGGATGAAAAATAAAAGTGGGATATAATTTCAATTTCTCTCCCTTAAGATTTTATTTCCGTCCCAAAGTGAATGGATTGGGAAGGAAATGAAATTTTTAAACAAAATTCTTCTTTCTTCTTCTTCTCCTCCCCAATTTTACATGTTTGTTCTAACCTAATTCATTACAGAAACCGAACCTTTTTTCCCATTATCCCTACTTTTTCTATTACCGCCATTCACTCAAAGGTCTTAGAAAATTTCGATCGTGATTTTTGGGAGCAAATTTGTTCAAGACAATTGAAAGTTGTCAAGTAAGATTATCGATATTTTCATATCTTCTTCTTCCTCCCCTTTATATATATATAAATTATTGTTAGTTGTGATCTCCTAAAACAAAAGAAAACCCCCCCTCTCTCTCTCTCCCTCTATCTCTTGTCTCTATTTCCAGAAAGATGCAGAACATAGAAAAATACTTTTTCAGAGTCTGTCTCGTTCATACTTGTGTTGACACATCTCACTTGTGTCAATACAATTCTTTCTTATGTCAATACAATCCTCTTTTATATTAACACATTTACATTAGATGAGCAAATATATTGACATACCTAGTATTTATGTTGATAAAGAGAGAATTTATAATTAGTAGATAGAATTATGTCGACTAAAGTATTCTTATGTTAATCAAAGTGAGCTACTCATCATTGTGGCAACTAAGGGCATAATAGTCCAGTTAAAAAATAAGATGGTATTTTCTTTTATTTTTTATTCTAATTAAATAAAAAAAGTACCATTCATTTTGTTTTCTTCTATCTCTACCAAACGTGAATCTTCCCCTTTTGTCTCCCTCCTCCATTCTTTCTCCTTTCACGAACCACACTTAGAGTAATTTTGATTCACGGAAGGGGAGGGGAAGAGGAAGGGAGAGAGAAAGGAGAAGATTTATTTTACCTAATAGAAAATAAATGCATTTTTTTCATTTTTGTTTGATAAGAATGGAATAAAAGGAAATGAGTAATATTTTTTTATATTTGGTTAGAATAAAAAGTGAAAGAAAATATTACTTTATTTACTATTCTATCATTGTAAAATAATATTTTAATATTTATTATCAAATAATTTTTTTATTTTTTAATTTAAAATATTTTTCTAAAAAATATTTTATCTAAAAATAGTTATTTAATATATTTTTCTTACTTTTTATAAATTAGTTTTATTATTATTTTATATTAAATAAAATTAAAATATTAATATAAAAAATAAAAAAAAGTAAAAAGAATAAAATTAAAAAGAAATAATTTATCTAATAAAATTGATAAAAGAATTTAAATTTTATTATTTTATATTAAATAAAATTAAAAAAAAATCAACAACTTCATAAATATTAAAAAGGAAAAAAAATTTATTCAAAATTTTTATTTTCTTTTATTTTCATTCATTTAAGATAAAAATAATTTTTTAATAAAAAAATATTATATTTCATTTTTATTTTTTCTTCATATTTTACTTCTTACCAAATGTATAAAATGAATTATTTTCCTTCACTTTTATTTCTCTTCTCGTTTCCCTTCGTTTTTCACCCAACCAAACTACCCCTTACCCTCAATTACAAATATAAAAATGTTAAAATATCGGCAATCATTGAACTACGGGCATTTATTATTATTATTTGTAATAAAATCAGAACATGGAAAATCCATTCGCTCGTTTTCTGTTATCTGATTTCATGCTTACGTAAGACCCCACCTAGTAATTTCAAAACGGATAAAATCCTCATCATCCCCAATCACCACCATCGATTTCTTTTCCGGATCCTCCAAATTCATTACTTCGGTGCAAATCTGACGGTCCAGATTCAACGAAAGCAAACGTTTCACAAAAACAGGTTGAAAAGGACAAGCTCAAAAGCCTGTCAACATCGGGACCCTCCCAAAGTCCTGCTTTTCCAATGAAATCTCGCCACGTAATACATTTCGACTCTGATCACGGACTTTCAAACTCACCCTCAACGAAATTTGATAAATGCCGTTTGGAATCCGCTCACAAGAAATAAGAAAGAGAGAGCGAGCGGAGCGTCAAAGCTTTTGGAAGAAGAAAGATCTCTGAAATTGTGAAGACTCAACTTAGGGTTTACTCGTTGGGTGGTGTGAGGAAGGTCGTGGGTTCAGATCGAGAAAAGTGTTCATAGAGAGAGAAAGAGCTTTGGGATTTTGATTCAGCGAAAATGCGAGTGATTTTCAGCTCAAGGTAATGCCTTTATCTTTTGCTTCTCTTCCTCTTCTTTGATTGATTTCTGCATTTCTAGGGTTTGTTCTTCTTCTTATGATTAAGAGATTTTTACTTCTCTTTCTCTAAATTTGGGTGAAAATCTGAATGGAGAGAGAGAGAGAGAGGGAACTCTGCAGAAAATTTTCGGACTCGAAATCTTTCATTTTGACAGGAGGGAGAGAGAGAGAGAGAGAGAGAGAGTGAGTGAGTGGGATTACTCTGTGATAATCATTAGATTAACAGAAATTTGGCGGCTCAAAAAAATTTCATTTTGAAAGGGGGGAGGGAGGGAGAAGTCTGTAATAATCATTAGATTTAACATAAATTTTGCGGACCGAAAAATATTTCATCTTTAGAGAGAGAGAGAGAGAGATCTTGAATTAAATGTGAAATTGGTTTAGGTTTGGTTTGAGATAGAGTGTGTGTGTTTGGATGAATTAGGCAAATGAACTTTCGGTTTTGGGTTTTGGATGAGTAAATATTTGGAGAAGATTTGTTCAGTTAGATACATACTACAGTTTTTTGGTTGGCTACTGAAAATGAATATAGGGATAGCAATGAAGCTGGCAGGGTAGATTTCAGTTGGATGAAGTCCGAAAGAATTCACATTATCACAAAAGCTCACTCTTTTGCCTATGAAGGGCTGAGATGGATTTGACACGAGATGGACACACCGACACTGCATTTTAGAAGTTACAGAGTGTCAGCTGTGAAAAAATATGGCCATAGAATTTCGTGTCCAATGGGAGGTGTTTGACATGAAAATGTACTGGTACTTTTAGTAGTGTCTGTGGAACATAGCTTTTTTCTCTCAATCAATTGCACAATAAATTTGCTTTTAAGATGGTTTAGCTCATGTTGCTATGGAATTAGGAACCAAAACGATTGTTCTTTACAAAAGGAAAGCAAGACGCAGATAGCTCAAATTCGTTACTGTTGTGAGATTGAAAGACCATATGCAGCATTTAATTAACTTTGAATTTTGTGAAATGGTTCCTCTGAAAGAAAATGGGCTTTGTATGTACGGGTAGCATAGTGTTAGGGGATGCTTGTAACAAAGCATTAGGCATTTCATACAAGGTTTGGGTGTGTCTGAACTTATCCATCAAATTGATCAACTATAATATATGTACCATGTGTTCACATTCAACTTAGCATTCTTCTCTGGAAAATTAAAGCGTGAACTAACGGATGATAGCATAATGTTAGAGGATGCTCAAACTATCACCTTGTGTTCACATTCTTCTTTTCATTATTCAGGTTGAAAAGCTGAACTCGCTACTGTGGATTTTACCTTATGAGCTGGTCAGAGCATATTAGCACTGCTTCCATTGTCATATGGCTTCTGCAGGACTGCCACCAATTTCATCAATAGGGAAGCCTACTGGAAACACAATGTTTGTGGATAAGCTTCCGGAGGAGATCAATGAAATGAAGATCAGAGATGAGAAGGTTGAAAAGGTAGGTTACTATTACTTCCTTTCACCTCCTCCCCCAGAAAAAAAAAAATAAATAAATGAAGGAAAAAAAGGAGAGTAAATCTTATGCCAGCATTATTGACTTTTCTCAACCAAAAATTTGGTAGGAAATGGAAGCAGCAATGGTGGATGGAAATGGTACTGAAACGGGCCACATCATTGTAACAACTATTGGTGGTAGAAATGGTCAACCAAAACAGGTATGACAATCTAAAGATTCTACTTTTGTCAGTCTTCTGATGGGTAGATTGTCTACAAGGGATACATTGGACCACGCAAGGCTTTATAAAGTATGAGACCATCCATGACCATGATTTGGATCATAAACGCAACATTCTGAATGATTTTTCTTTTAGGGAGGGCAGTGGGATATTGTACCAATTGTGAAAGGCCAAGACCTTATAGAACTAATTTTTTAAGACCACGAATTGTTGTATGTGTTGGATGATTTGCTTTTCTGCTGTAAGTGGTGTATATATTTTACAACATTCTAATTACACTTGTTTTGAAGCTAGCTTCATTGGCTTAAAGTGAGAAAATGGATGGGGGAAGAACATCCTGAGAATAAGTTTTCTACACGGCTAATGAGATACCAATTTTAAATAATAATCTGAAAAAGAAAGGTGGGACCATGCCAATCATGCAAGAGTACAATACAACTGATTGATTTAATGATTGAGTATTGTATGTATGTTTTTCTTTTTGGTACTAATATTGTAGCTATATTTCAATTCTATAACCATCTATCTTAAATTCTATCTTCTATTCAATCCAGACCATAAGTTACATGGCAGAGCGTGTCGTGGGTCAGGGCTCATTCGGAATTGTCTTCCAGGTAATATTATACTTTTGTAACAAAAGGACATTTGCATCCGCTGACAGTATATCCTTACTTTGTCAAAGTACATTGTGAAGATTGTCTCATGGCAGCATTATCATTTTCGTCCTCAAATTTTGTCTTTTTCAGGCCAAGTGCTTAGAAACTGGAGAAACTGTTGCTATCAAGAAGGTTTTGCAGGACAAGAGATATAAAAATCGTGAATTGCAAACAATGCGTCTTCTTGATCACCCGAATGTTGTTTCCCTCAAGCACTGCTTCTTCTCAACTACGGACAAGGAAGAGCTCTATCTAAATCTGGTGCTTGAATATGTACCTGAGACTGTTTATCGTGTGCTAAAGCACTACAGCAGGGCCAATCAACGAATGCCTTTGTTATATGTCAAACTATATACATATCAGGTTTGTTAACATGATTTATGCTAGAGGTGTCAATTTGTTGTGGAGATTTATTATAGAGGCAGTCTGTGTGCAGTCAGTCTAATTGATATCATTGTTGTTATAGAGTTATTCACTTGGGATTTTTTTTTCCTTTTTTTTTTTGGGGGGGGGGGGGAGGGGGGAGGGGTTGAGAGAGACATTTTTCTGGTGTCCAAATGAACTGGAATTGAGAAATAGTTACATGTAGTCAATCCGACAAGTTCGCTTGAGTTGATTTTTAGCATTGTGATGGAGTGTTCATAGCCACATGAAATTTTGCAACTGAACCACTCGCCAAATAAAGCATGCATTACTCTTGAGGGCAGTGGGATGCTTTATTGTAGATTTGATTTGAGCCAATGAATCTTCTACTAGAGTAACTACCATGAAAATGCAACCAGTGAAAATAAATAAATGCCACGGCACTGTGACCAAGAGTGCGTTGTTAAACTGTTAATGCTCATTATAATTCCATGTGTTTATACATAAACTTCTCTGACATTTTAAGAACTTTTCTGCAGATCTGTAGAGCTCTATCATATATTCATGGCGGAATTGGGGTCTGCCACAGGGATATCAAGCCCCAGAATCTACTGGTTTGTTGATCTAGGACTCAAAAACTTTGTTGCATGTTTTGTGGTGTGTCTTATTAAAACTGGCTCTTGCAGGTTAATCCCCATACTCATCAGCTCAAATTATGTGACTTTGGAAGTGCAAAAGTTTTGGTATGATGCTTTTTATTTTTGAGTTCAACATGTTTCTAGAGCAGTCCTCGCATGGATGTGCAGTGAAAATTTTCATTTCTCCATCTTATTTACTTGAACATAACTACTTATCTACTGAAACATTGTTTTGATTCATATAGAATTTTCCTAATGGAGGATGAGGAGATGAGAAATGAGCATGTTTCTTCACTTTGTTCCTCCTTTCTGGGAATTAGTCTTTGTTCTTTCCCCATTTGTCATTGGGCTATTTCATTTCTGTCTAGCACTGGGAAGTTTCCATTTTTCTGGTAATAAAATATCACTCTTTGATAAAGATTGGAGACCCCGATATGTGTGGTTTGCTTTTGTAAATGCAGCAGGCCCTTCCATTCCTCAAGGACTATATATGCATCTCTAAGTTCCTGTCTCGTTCAGGTTGTCTAGTTGAAGATACCTAGACATACAATTCATGTGCACAATATTCCAGATTTGGATGTGGAATGATGAATCTTGTTTTTTTTTCCCCCTTTGTTTTTGGTTTTTTACTTGTTTCTTATTTGATCGAGACTTTTGAAGTGTATGGCTTTTGTTCAGGTCTCTTTTTACGTTCTTTTGTATGATGCATGATGTTATAGATTGTCTGTGTCAGGTAAAGGGAGAGCCGAACATATCCTACATTTGCTCACGTTATTATCGAGCACCTGAGCTCATATTTGGGGCAACTGAATATACAACCGCAATTGACATATGGTCGGTGGGATGTGTCCTTGCTGAACTGCTCCTTGGACAGGTAGTGCTCACTCTTAGGGTCCTTTTCTGTTTTGCTATTTTGGTTGTACTCAAATCAAATTCAATATTTTGTTTTTTGTTTTACCAATATTGGCAGCCTCTGTTTCCTGGTGAAAGCGGGGTTGATCAGCTTGTTGAGATAATTAAGGTAAAAATTTTTGGGCTTTGCACACGTCCAAATTTGCAAGTAATACATCTTTCAACTTCTAAAAGTTGAATGGAACCCTCAGGTGCTCGGCACACCAACAAGAGAGGAAATTAAGTGCATGAATCCAAATTATACTGAGTTCAAATTCCCACAAATAAAGGCTCATCCGTGGCACAAAGTGAGTATCCAGTTCTCTGTTCAGCATGATAAGTGAACTCATGTCACTGTAATTTTATAGCAGGTTCATCTGACCTGGTAATCATCTTGGACAGATTTTCCACAAACGGATGCCCCCAGAAGCAGTAGATCTTGTTTCCAGACTTCTTCAGTACTCACCTAATCTTAGGTGCACAGCTGTGAGTGCCTGCTACATCTTTGATCTGCTGTACATTTGTTAGCATTTAATTTGGATTCGCAGGACTTGTTAAATTATCATCTTGTTTATCACAGTATCTCTCAATTGCTAGTGCTTCAGAAAGTCTTGATTTCTGAAAGGCAAAATTCAAATTTAAAGTGTTTCTAAGCCTGATGCACTAATAAATTCAAGTCTTTCTAAGCCTGTTAATGTCTAATCTTTGCAGTTGGAGGCATGCGTCCATCCATTCTTTGATGAACTTCGTTATCCAAATGCCTGTCTTCCAAATGGCCGCCCCTTACCTCCTCTCTTCAATTTTAAGCCACAGGGTATGCATCTCTCTCTCTCTCTCTCTCTCTCTCTCGCACACGCACTAAAGATTCTAGTTGCTGATGGTTTATGCCTTAAATTATTTCACTACATTTGCAGAGTTAAAGGGAGTGTCTTTGGAACTCTTGGCTAAACTGATTCCAGAACATGCTAGAAAGCAATGCCCTTTCCTTGGCTTCTAGGATCCCGCAGCTCTGATTTCTCGTAAAGTATTTTTTCAATGCTCATCTATCTACATCCATGTGTTGCCTGTGGTAGGTTTTGCAGGCTCTTTTCCATGTTTGTTGTTTCCCTTGTGCCAAAAGGAACGGTTGACTGAAGAACATTGTTAACTTATTTTCTGTTTTATAATTTACTTATGTAGACCGATTGCCTTGTGTTTAAAGACTTAACCTCAGCGCATGGCGCTCTCATTTAAGTGTTGGCACCCCAAATCTAAAATTCCAGTTAACAGAAGAAAGAAACGAATTTTTGGGATTGTCCTCAGCCGGAAAGAAACAAACTTCAAGTCAACCAGCGGGCTTGAAAGATCGGCTATGAGACAGAAAATATTGTGTTTCATTTGCGGAGATAAAATCAAAAATTGTCTCCATCTCTCTAAAAATGAGCCAATTTATGTATTTCGTTGGAAAAATTGCCCCCCTGTAGGTTTTTGAGAGAAATTTAAAATCAAATTGATATGGTTCTGATTTTGTGTGTTTTTTGAGGAGAATGATCATCTATTTGCAGCCGAAATCTTGATTTGTGAATAGTTTTGTACTTGGTTTGAGAAGAAGGATCAGGTAGGTTTATTCAGATCAATTTCTTGATCAGTGAATTTCTAATCCCTTGGGACAATAACTTTTCTTCCCCTGGATGGTAGAAACATCGCAGCAAAGCTTTTGAAAATTATTCCCTTGGCCTGAGAGAGAGATTATTGTCTTCAATTTGGCACCCATCTTGATTCTTAAATTTATTTTCAGAAATATTTCTCGTTTCTGCGCTATTTCGAGACCTGAGAATTAGACCCATCTTTCTTTCTTTCTTTCTCCACAAAGAACATAAAGGGGACTTACCAAAAATAACATAAAGGGGTCAATGCGATGTGAGGGTTGGGAGGGTTGAGGATGGTCCGGCAGCGGATGATCCCTCTATATTTTTGGGCTTGGCGCTGATTGTATCCATCTTATGAAGACTCCGGCAGCCACTAGTGTTTAGGGGCGTCTCGCCTTGATTCACAGGTCACTCACAGGGTGGTTGATGCTCCTTGGTGTTCATCAACGTCCAATCAACATTTGTTTTGATGGATTAGTAATATGGCTCATGGTCTGTTATATAGGGAGGAAGGTGTGTTGCGATTGTCTCCGTGCCCTGAAGATTTCTTTTGTAGTCATGCTAATTAAAGAATTGTTGAACTTCAACAACAAATTAAATTTGTACTTATTTTGTGCAAGTAAAAAAGTTAAGGAAAAGGTAATTAATATAGAATAATCTTTAAGTATGTCCATAATGGGACAACCTAGTAGTCACATCTCTCTTTTTTAATCTTGTGATTCGGATTCAAATTTCGTTGTAATAAAAAAAATTATAATAATCTTCAACTATCACTTGTAGCCTAATTACATTTTCTACGTCGAGATTTTTTCATTCGTTTTTTATTCTAAATAATATTATCAAAATCGTATCGTATATCAATTCATAACGTTCAAAATTATGATTGAACTGATTCAATCTTGAGTCAACAGTTGAATCGTTGATTTTTTAATAATAATTAAAATTATATATAAAATTAATTTTTAAAATAAATATATATATTAATTTCATATTTTATATTAAAATTTTAAAAATAAAATTTTAATAAATGTAAATTCAACAATAATAAAAAAATAACAAAATAACAAAAAATAAATCTCCCTCTCCCTCTCCCGCTCTCTTTCCAATTTCATAAAAATTGATGGAAAAGCATTGAAAATGAGTTTCAAGGCTAAGCACTCTCTCTCTCTCTCTCTTTTCAAAATTTCAAAGGCTCAGAGAGTATGACCATTTTTATCTCTCTCTTTCCCTCTACTTTCAATCTATCTCTCTCTCAACCTTCATGGTTGAAGTCGAACCCGACTTCCCAATCCTCCTCTTACCATCATCGACTACTGTTATAATGTCAAAGTTTTCATAACCAAAACTGAAATCGAACTACAACCATCACTACTGATTTAATGTTTTCTCAATTTAGTGGCATGTAGAGCTGAGTCGTCAAAAACCATCTTAGAAGCATTTTAATTAGTCAATACCCAAGGAGATTTAGGTTTGAAGAAGTGAAGTTAGGCCACGAATTGGAAATTGAGGAGAGCATTTGCTTGAAGATATCATTGTGATTGAGAGAGAGGGAGAGGTAATTAGAGGAATTAGGGCTTTGTTTTCACCGGCGTGTCACATGGGTTGTGGTTCATCCACAATTGATTTGTGGGTTTTTAAGATTCATTGCATAGACAGTGTTATAATTGGATTGAACTGAGAAATGTTGGAGTGGCCGGTTGAACCAGTCAGACCGGTGGATTGGTTCAGTTTTAATAATACTAATTCTAAACTAACATCATACATGATCAGCATTTGTTGAAATTGTATATGAGAATATATTAACGTGAAAAGTCAATGAGTTTTAACTCAAGTGACATCTCACTCCTCTTTTCTTGTAATAGATTCAAATTTGAGTCTCGGTGCATACAAAAAAAATATATACATTAAAGTGAAAAAAGTTGGACATGCCAAACAAGACTCCCCGCTATCTTTAGTTGCATGCAATGCAACTTTGATTGCTTTTAAATTGCTAATCGTAGAAATACAACATTCCCAACATAAAATCTGAATATAAGTCCATTTTTAAGGTCAAAAATTGTGTTTATATATATATATATATAGAATGTATATATATTGATTTAGCAAAATGCTTTTCGGTTTAGAATTATACAAATAGAATAATCCTCTTATACAATTGTGAAAAAAAAAACTAGAATTATTCAAATTCGCTCCATTCAAAAACGTTATTAAATGCATCAACTAGTAGACTATATACGTTTCTATTGATAAAATTATATCATAGTTTTAACTTTGCTATATGTTAATTTAAATAAATTTGATCATAAAAAAAAATTATAATATACAATTTAATTTTATCACAATTAATATTTATATCACATATTTTTAATCTCTGCGATAAGATATAAACTTTTTCTATATTATTACTATTATTATTAACATTATTTCAATCAAGTAAATACTATCTACCAAAATTGGGATTACAAAAATAACAAACCTACCGCTCAAAAAACGGGTTAAAAACTTTTGTTATATTAATTATACTTATTTTTGTGTTGTAATTTGTGTTCTCTAGCTCATTACCAACTAGAATGTAAGGATATGTTTGGAATGCCATTTTACAAGATAGAAAAGAAATGGATGATTCTAATAAAATTAATTTTAAAATAAAATCTTGTCTTGGTAATTAATTATTCAAAAGAAGAAAATTTTTTAATAACTATACATTCAAATATCGTTTTAAAATTAAATAAAGATATTTATTTGACTAAAAAAGATTTTTTAAATATATCAACTCTTTCTAAACAGACCCCACCATTAGTGACAATAGAAAATATTAGTTGATAGTAAAAATTATGATCATTAGATTATTTATTTAAGTATAAAAATATTCTGTATTCTTTAAAATAATACTACTCTCACGATCACCGATCATTCTAAACTATTGTCAAAATTAATATCAAAGTTCTATCATATCATCAAAAGTAAATAATATTATTATTTTATTCTCTACTAAATAAACTAAATATTATTAATATATATTCTATATCTAATATGGATAATATAGTATTTTTATTAATAAATATTATTTTTTCTCTGCTATAAATAATTTTAAAATAATTATTATTTCGTAATTGTGTGAATTTTCTTTTTATCTTTTTCATTTGAGACGGTGTGAGGAAAAGGCTTAATTTTATAAATATTCGTAACCCTTTTTTTATTTTTATCGATTTGTATTTAGGTTTTGTTTAATTAATTCTGTTCGAATAGAAATCGAATAAAAGTTTGAGTTTTTTAATTTTTTTAAAATTTAAATTCAAAATTCTTTATTGAATAAAAAAAGAATGTCTGATAACTTAATATAAAGAATTTTCATGGAAACATCCTTAATTGTGTGTCATCTACTGTACCCTAAATTATTTTAGAGAAAAAAATAATTAAAAATCAAACTGAAGCGACGTTTTCAGTTTTTCGTTTTCCACCCCATCGATTTTCGCAGATGGCTGTGACGCAAAACGTGCTATCATGACAATTTAATGCTCGCGAGTATACACACGTTTGCTCTAACGTTGTGGTGTTGCTTCTCTCAGAACAGAACTCTCTCTGCTTCAGTTGATTCCCTCTCTCTCTCTCTCTCTCTCTCTCTCTCTCCATTTTGAGTTTGCTGAGGTGGTGTTATCATCTCAGCTATAATGAAGACACCTCTATTCTCTTCATCACTTACTCAATTGCAAGAAAGCCAAGTGCATTGCCGGGGGGCTTTCATTTCTTTGTTCCCAGGTAATTTTTTTTCTATGTTTTTAAGGAATTTCCTTGTTCGCCATTGTTGTTGGTCTTCAAGTCGTTGGAAATTTCTTAGACTTATGATGATTTATTTCCATGTTTATCGTATTTTACGCTTAATTTGTATTCATTAGTGAAGATTTTTTTGACTAGGGTTTTGTGGATGTTTTTGGGAGCTGAGTTGCGAATTTACATGCAAACTCTAGGGCTTCTAGTGTTAAATTCAATATCATCTTTTGAAATCTGGATTTGGGAAACGTAGGGTTTAGCTAGAACAGCTTGTGACTCAGCTCAGTTTTTTGTGTTCCTATTAGATTCTGGTTTTATGCAAAACCAATTTGCAGACATGGTTGACCACGATTTTTGGCTTGAATGGTAATTCGAATGATTCGAAATCCTTGGGTCCGGGGTTCTGGATTCGAGCCTTAACTCTAGGATTTCTAGGTTAAATAGAGAAATGAATTCTGCTTTCACAGTGTTTCAAATATCTCCTTTTGATATTTCGATTTTGGGAAATTTAAGGTTAGCTAGTACTGCTTGTTGCTTAGCTGATTACTTTGTGCTCCCACTAGAATATAGTTTTGCACAGACCATGGCATGGTTGAGTGCGAGTTTTGACTCAAATGGTCATTTTAATGATTCAAAATCCTGGGGGTTCTGCGTTCGAGCCTTGGCCCTTTAGTTGTTTGTGTTCCCACTAAATTATGGTTTTACACAACACGACTTACAGGGGTGGCTGACCAGGAGTTTTCACTCAAGTGGTTATTCGAAATTTTGAATGATTTGAAATCCTGGGGTGGGGGTTCTGGATTCAAGCCTTAACTCTAGGATTTCTCGGTTAAATAGATAATGAATTTTGTTTTCACAATGTTTTGATAGTCCCCCCCCCCAATTCTGGATTCAGGAAATATAAGGTTAGCTAGAACAGCTTGTGACTCAGCTCAGTACTTTGTGTTCCTATTAGAATATGGTCTTACACAAACTAATTTGCAGGCATGGTTGAGCATGATTTTTGACTCAAATGGTCATTCTAATGATCCAAAATCCTGGAGGGCGGGGGTCCGGGTTTGAGTCTTGTCCCTTCCATTGCCCAGCAAAAAAAGAAAAGAGAAGGAAAAAAAAAAACATGGTTGATTGCGAGTTTTCTCAAATGGTCATTCTAATGATTTGAAATCACGGGGGGGTTCATTGTTTGAGCCTTGTCTCCACTGGAGTCAAGCAAAAAGAATACAAATACAGACTGGAATGGTTCTTCATTGTACCAGATGATGTGATTCGTACATCTTTTTCATGTAATTCTTGAACAGATAGGTGACCTCTGCTGATACCTAGAACATAAGAGTGATTGCACCAGTAATGGTGTGGTTCTTTTCCCTTTGTCAATGATGAATTTCTTTCTTTCCCTTCTTCTTTTGTCAGTTTATTTCATGGAGTAATGACTGATGATTGAATTTGCTCTCTTCTCTTTGACTTGCTTGTGCTGATAGGTAGAATGGGGGTCTTTCCGGAGAAAAGAGTGACAGTATTGATTGGAGTGATGATGAAAGTGAAACCAAGAATTTTGGCTTTTCAACTGCTTCAAGTGTGACAACTCCTGGTGGAGATGCTTCCTACAGTGGGGAGGTATGATTTACCAGCCTCAGCACTTTGAAGCTTATTTGCTGTCACAATATATGAAGTGTCGTCCTATTGTCATCTGTGAACGAAGATTGTTTCTAACCTGCTCAATGAATCTTAATGAACTTTGAAGAGGTAAAATTGTTGTCCTGTGTCTAGTTTGTAACGTGCTATGATAATATACACAAGATCAAAGAATGAGTAATATACATCAAAACCCTAGTATAAGAGCAAAAAAAGGCCATATAGCATGGATTGGAAAACAGTAGCAGTAAATCAAATTGTAAACCATATGCTGAATTCCATCAAATTGA
The DNA here is from genome assembly GCA_037126225.1 of Dillenia turbinata. Lineage (NCBI taxonomy): Eukaryota > Viridiplantae > Streptophyta > Magnoliopsida > Dilleniales > Dilleniaceae > Dillenia > Dillenia turbinata. The sequence goes on from JBAMMX010000014.1 coordinate 25,298,904, forward strand.
AACTCTGTGATATTGCATGGCTCTACTTGGAGTGAAATTTTCAATGGACAGGCAAATTTCTCTAATTTCATTTGGGCTTCAGTTTTCTGATCCAAAGTAGTGAAGCATCAGATTCTTTCAAAGTTTGGGAAAGGGCAGACCACACACAAAATCATGTAGATTTCTATATGCTTTTTTTCAACTCATCTAGAAATTGCTCATCTTTCCAATTCTATGAATGTCATATGTCCATGGATGTAAATAAGGTTCTTCTCAGAAGTTGATTGTGTCAACCCAGTGGTCACAATAGTTAGGGCATGTTTTACGCAAAGGGAAAGGATAGGAGGCACATTTTGGCGAAAAAAGAGAATTATGCTTGTGAAGTTTTATGTTAGAAAGTCCTTGTTTTTGCACCAAAAGGATGTTCTCCTCAAGGGGTCAGGGTGCAATAGCATGGGTTTTGCTAGCATAAAACTCCACATGCACAGTGTTATTTCTAAAATGTGCCTTTTTATCCTTTCCCTTCATGCCAAACATGTCCTTAATTCTGATCCAAAGTAGTGAAGCATCAGATTCTTTCAAAGTTTGGGAAAGGGCAGACCACACACAAAATCATGTAGATTTCTATATGCTTTTTTTCAACTCATCTAGAAATTGCTCATCTTTCCAATTCTATGAATGTCATATGTCCATGGATGTAAATAAGGTTCTTCTCAGAAGTTGATTGTGTCAACCCAGTGGTCACAATAGTTAGGGCATGTTTTACACAAAGGGAAAGGATAGGAGGCACATTTTGGCGAAAAAAGAGAATTATGCTTGTGAAGTTTTATGTTAGAAAGTCCTTGTTTTTGCACCAAAAGGATGTTCTCCTCAAGGGGTCAGGGTGCAATAGCATGGGTTTTGCTAGCATAAAACTCCACATGCACAGTGTTATTTCTAAAATGTGCCTCTTTATCCTTTCCCTTCATGCCAAACATGTCCTTAATAGAATTCTATGTCATTGAGCTAAGAAGAAGAAAGTTGTTGCATGTTTACACCACCTTCTTGCATTGCCATAGAGTAGGATCATCAATTAGATAGATACTCCAAAAGGTAAAAGAAAAGGAAAAACAATAGTCGTCAGATGTGTTATGCAATATGCTTTACCTTGTGTGGTCCTTTTTGTTCCCTGGTGGCACCTTATAAATACTGATCAGCTTGCTCATTTTACTTTCAAGCCCAAGGAATAACTGTCACGTGAAGTTGTATGTTGCATGTTCTGGAAATTTTAGTTGCTTCTTGAACATTGTTTCTTTTCTTTAGCAGATTAAGCCGAGCTCATCTAATGGTCTCTCCAAGTCCAAGTTGATTCACCATTTTGTTGGAATGGGTTTTCCAGAAAAACTGGTTGCAAAAGCAATTGAAGAAAATAGTAAATGTGCTGTACTTCATTCATTTACATTTGAAACACTTGGAAAGTTCTGGTTAAAATTTATCTGTTCAATCCACAGGAGAAGGAAATTCAGAATCAATACTTGAAACTTTGCTTTCATACTTGGTGAGTTAATGCTCCAAGCTTACAATCATATATGCTCCTTTCAGTTGGCCATTTGTTAGTTGTGGAATTCTACTTTTCTATTCCCTGCTAACTAATGACCCTTTCTGTCTTGCCAATAATGAAAGACTTGTATTTGTTTCTTTTCTTAAGACCGTTCTGCCTATGGCATTGGATGGCATGGCAATTGGCAACACTATCATTTTTTTTGCAAGGATTGTGGGAATAATTGGTTACATGGTCATCAAATCATAATGCTCTTTCTCTTTATAACAGTTATTCTTGGGGTTTGCTGGTACCAACTATATAGACACTGAAAGCTAGGATTGGCATTTTAATTTGGTGTTATTTAAAGTGGAAAATCTGCATGCTCAATGGTGCAATTACCTGAGCATTAAACAAGAATTACCTGAGCATTAAAGAAAATCCAGTCCCTTTTCTTAGTGGTTCCCTGATGCTGGTGTGGTGATGGATCTAGAATTGATGTGCCCCCCCCCCTGCGCCCCCCGGGGGGGGGGGGGACTACATACTTCTTAAGGATGTAAGTAAAAATTATAACAAATTTAATGGGTAAATGTAATTTTCAGACTTCTTTTTTTTTTTTTCCTTTCCCCGGGGAGGCCTTGGCTGGCCCATTAATCTCTCACTGCATTGATGCTTAAAGCAACCCACTGAGCGTGTGGGGTTTAACGTGTGCAATATGTAGACAACCTTTTTGCCTTTTATTAAGAAGAGATTGCTTTTAAGAATTTAACCAAATATCTCAAGCAAAGACACAAGCCACTTTACCATTATACCAACATTTACCCATATATATATATATATTTTAAAAAAAAGTTTACACGCATACAATTTACAGAGGTTTCCATAAATCCATGTAATCCATGTAATGAATTAATATGACAAACAAAAATTAACATCTACTTAATGAACAAATATGAACTGAAGAACAAAGAATAAACAGAGGTTTGAATTCCATTGTCTATGTCTTTCCACAAGCCATGCTTCTACTACCAATCCCCTTTAAACTGGTTTTTATTAAGCCTTTACAATCTCAGAACCGGTACAAATCATGTGACACATTCTTGGTTTTTCCAAGCTCTTTCAAGAGGGATCCCATAGTCTTTCACGACATAACTTTACAATGAATATGTGCAGAGGGAAGATCTCTGAGAAGGGCATGTGTAGCAAATTCATGGCACGAGTGATAATGCAAGTGAAGGATCTGCAGTAGTTTAAGAGTAAACTTTTATGCAATTTAATGACCCAGTGGTTCCATTTATGTGCATGAAATGCACCTGTCAATTCGGTTGACCTTATTCCATTATGTTTAGTTAGATTGCTGAGATGCACGAGGCTCCTGCCATTATGGTTCCAGAAGGAATTAGTATGTAGTCTCTACCCTTGCAAGTAGTTAGGTACTTTCTGAGCAAGCATGAGTCTCTCACTCCTGAACCTGATTATGGATACTTGTTGTTGTGCTCCTTTTTCACCTCAAAGATGGAAGACGGAAGTGGCATGCTTACAAGATACTTGTAAGTAATACTATTAAGGAAAAGAAAATCATGGGATTACCATCATGCCAACCAGGCCACAGTTCCTAGTTATGGACTCAATGCCTCTGGCTATGTTGCTCTATGACTTCTTTGGTATTATAGGTGTTATTTGTGCTTGTGAGTTTTGCTGAAGCTAAAGCCTGCCAATTTTAAGTGAAATCCTGCACAGTGATTTGGAGTCATGTGGACAGGGAATTCCACTCGTCATTTTGTAATGAAGTTTCCATTGATTGCATACTTTGCAAATTTTGTTTCTAAACTGGTACTGCATAAGCAGTGGCCATCATTTTTTGAGCGAGGAAAATGCTCCTAAGATTAAAGTAGAAGCTTCTTTGATTAGTCTGTTTACTCAAGAACCAGAAGTTAGCAAGTCAGTTCAAAAGATTCAAGTAGCTTCAAATCCCTGCCTCTCTACCATGCCTTAAACAGGCTTGTTAATGAGTTAATCGACCAAGGACTGCTAAAAATACTGCACAACATGGAAGCCAGAGTCTGTCTACCCTGAACATTGTTCACTCTTGGCTAGTCAACCTTCAATAGAATATTTTAATTCTTTTCTTTTGTGCGTGTACTTCATGATTAAAGGTTTCAGGCTCTTGAGGACTCTACCCTTCAACAGCCGCTAGAAGATTCTTTGCAAGATGAGAAAGATAACCAGGTCTGATAATTATTCTTCTGGTTATGAAGAGGGTGTTGAGGATTTATCAGATAACGATAGTGGTCCCGAAATTGAGGTAGTGCAAAACTGCTTCCTAGCCATATGTACTTCTTGGATGTTTGGTTGTTCATACATGCATTTCATTCTCTAATTTCACAATTAGCTTAGTGGGATCATATAAAAGATTGCAGATGCCTAGGAAGAACTCATCTTAATCGTTCTATACCATTTTGTATGGCATTTTCTAACTTCAGCTGCGAAATTAGGTTGAGGCTGTGAAAAGAATGGCGAAAGATAAAATATCTAACAAATTGCCTATTGCTTATGCATCTGATCATGTTTTTCAAACAAATCGACTGTTTCAATGCAACTTCGCATTATGATGCTATGTCTTGTTTGGATCTGCATATGCCTCAGGATCAGTATGCCTCTGTATAAAAGCCTCTGATGTTATTGAACTGCAATACTACGTACCTATGATCATTTTTAGGGTCATCTTCCTTTTACAATATTATTTTATTTTAATTTTTTTTTTTAAGAAGAATCAATGTCGAATCGACCAACTAGGGAATTAGTGCCAATAGGACTAACTAGAAATTAGTGAGTGAAACTCTTTACCAACTTGCATGTCCAATAATTAATATATAACAAAGAACAACATATGAAAAAAATATAATCTCACAATTTTGTTGGGGTTGAAGCACAGAAAGGAAAGTCCTGGTTGGTTCTGCCCTCCTTTATTGGATTTTTCTACTAGTTGATAACCCTTTTTGTGTTGCTTCTCATTCCTTCCCTATTCTCCTCTATCCATCACCTTTCAATTTCGTATTGTGTATTACCCCAATCAGTAATGCTATACAATCAAATAAGTAAAAATTTAATAGACTTATGACTATTTGTATCAGAAAGAAAAAAATCCTTCAAATTTGAATAAATTTAAATCAATCCATATATATTTTAAATCAAGTAAAAGAAACTTAAAATATAGAATGCTATATAACATTTCATCTATTAAATTATTAGTTAATTGGGCTTATCAAATATTACTAAACAATAATTAAAATTGAGATACTACTTCATTCATTACTTAAGTTACTTTTAACATAAATCTTCTTCAAATCCATTGAACTCTAGTTAGTTCATTGGCTCGACACTAATACTCTTAATTAAGGTATCGGATTCCAATCATCTGTATAATAAAAATAGATATTAAAAAATTTTATTATTTAAAAGTTTAATTCAATTTGAATTGAATTTAATTGATTTTAATGTATTTATCGAATATCAATAATTTAAATAATATGTAAATATATTATCAAACATGTTGATCTTTTCACTTTGTCCTGCCCTCAAAGTTTTACAAAAGGTTCCCACAATAAACCAAGGCAATTTAGTCAGCTTAGGCATTGATTGGACACAAATATGATTTCAAGAACATGTTCATACATTCGGACATCATTGGAACTTGAAGTATGAGAATTTATGGAGTTCCGAGCAAGGTTCATAAAAGCGTTTTTCTTTTTTTTTTTGGGCCCGGGGGGGGGGGGGAATCTCATGGATTTTTTTTCCTCCTAAGCTATTAAACATATGGGAATTAGCAGTCCAATGTAGTAATTTAGCATAGGATGACTTGTGGGCCCATTTAGAAAAATTAAGATCAAATTTAATTGAATTTAGATAGAATTTTTTAATTTAAAAAATTATTTATATATTTTTTACAAAAATGATTTTACTTTTAATTGAAAATATTAAAAATCAAATAAAATTGAGATAACTCAAATCCACTCCTTCTATCTTTAAAAAAAAAAAATAGCGTAAATACTCTTTTTTCCCTTTAATTCAAGCTCTTCTCCTTTTGATCATGATGATACTCTATTTAATAGGTTGTCAAAATCATGCATGGTTATCTGATAAAGAAGGCAATCACCATCAAGATAAAATCTTTTCATATTTCTTGAGCAAGTCTAAATATTTGAAAAATCTCTAATTACAATCCTAACCATCTTGAAAGACTTCAAATAAAATGAAACTAGGGTTTTCTACACCCTTGAGAAGTCTATAAATACAGAACATAGACAACCATCAAAAGGGAACTCAGTTTTACACACCAGATGGAGACAATTCTATATGTCGTTTAAATAAGGGTTCTATACCCAATTCTATACATCAACGAAGGTATGGTTCTATACTCAATTCCATACATCAACAAAGATAGGGCTCCATGCCCATTTCTAGATGACTCGGTAGTCAGTTCTATATATCGTGCAAAGGGGGTTTCATACCCAAACATATTACACTGGAGATACGGTTTTTACGCCGATTCTACACACGATCAAAGGTTTAACTCTATACGTATACTTTTATATTGCATCATATGGTTTCACATATGCGACATACATAATGCTTATTGTGCAATACGCATACATGCTAAACACACGCACGAGGGTTCCGACATCCACTCGACCGATACACCACATGACAGAAGCCACCAGGGTCATATTTCTCTCGACTGTATTCAGTTTTTCTTTTGTTATTACCCTTCTTGACTTGAGTATCGGAATCCCCCCGCCAGACTAGTCCCGGTGGGATTTTTTACAGGTTTTCCATCCGAGGAGACTGGACGAACATATTGGCGCAGGCTTCCCATTCGAGTAAGGCAATGGTAGTTATCTGTGGGGTCAAAAATACCTCCAACAGATTGGCGCCATTGTGAGAAACGACTAACTGATAAGCCAAAAATTCTTCACGACCTGACTTTGTCGAATGAAGGGATCTGACTCCCCGAGCGAATGTTGGGGCTGAGTCGCCCTGATTCTATCGAAAGAACGGGCTTGAGTCGCCCTGCTCCTATTGAACGTCGGGCTTGAGTCGCCATGCTCTTATTGAACATCGGGTCTGAGTCGCCCTGATTCTATCGAACATCGGGCCTGAATCACCCTACTCTTACCGAACATCGGGCCTGAGTTGCCCTGCTCTTGCCGAATGTTGGGCCTGAGTCGCCCTGATTCTATCGAACGAACGGACCTGTGTCGCCCTACTCTTACCGAACGTTGGGCCTGAGTCACCCTACTCCTGCCGAACTTTGGGCTTGAGTCGCCCTAATTCTATCAAATGTCGGGCCTGAGTCGCCCTGATTCTATCAAACTTTGGGCTTGAGTCGCCCTACTCTTACCGAACGTCGAGTCTGAGTCGCCCATTGAACGTCGGGCCTGACTCGCCCTGATTCTACCAAAAGTCGGGCTCACATCGCCCTGCTCTTGCCGAATGTCAAGCCATCGTCGCCTAGTCTTATCATAAGAATGCGAGGGTGACAAGCGAGCTTCTTTCGTCCAAGGTCATACTCATCACACAGCACAACGGAAGAAGTAAACTCTTTGTAACAAGATGATACTGTTATCGATTCGATAACTTGTGGCGCGACCCTATTTTCTCTTGTTTCAACCTCTAGCCTCTCGTATTACAGGACATAGACTCCAGACCTCCTAATCATCCAAATCGTTCGACCTGTTGGTCTTTCCATCGTTTGATCTGTCACCTCCTGACCTCATTCGATCTCTCAGCCTCGCATAGATAATCTATCGGTTATCTGTCTTATGATATTCTCTCATTTAAGCTCTCTCAAATGAACTTTCCCAAACGTAGAGTGTTATCAATGATGGATATAACTCACCGAATGAGTGGACACGACCCCTCTATTTGGAAGTTTCCTATCGTACAACGAGTCTAAATCACCGAGATCCTATCATTCGAGCGTGTCATTAATAAGGGACGGAATTCCCCAGACTGGCCCATGTCGCCCCGATCTACCGATGGGATTTAATTCCCCAAATGGGCATATGACGCCCTGATTTATAGTTTAACTTGTAGATCTGATATTCTCTCGATCGTTCGACTTGTCGGTGTGGTGTTCTCTTGATCGTTCGACCTGTCGGTCTGGTATTCTCTCGATCGTTCGACCTGTTGGTCTGGTATTTTCTTGATCGTTCGACCTGTCGGTCTGGTATTCTCTCGATCGTTCGACCTGTTGGTCCGGTGTTCTCTCAATCGTTCGACCTAATGGTCTGGTATCTACTCGATCGTTCGACCTCTGGATCTCACGATCACTCAACCTGTCAATCTGCCAATCTCTCGATCACTCAATGACTCGGTCTCTCAATGACTTGATCTCTCAATCATTTGATCTCTCAGTTTACTAACCTATTGATCTTTTGATCTTTCGGCCTTCTGAAAGACCTCTTATAATTCACTCTACTGCTAATACCATTTCTTCAAAATATAATTAGGAGTGGGGGCAAATGATAGTACACTATTTAATAGATCTCCAAAATCATGTATGGTTATCCAATAATAAAGACAATCACCATCAAGGTCAAATCTTTCCATATTTCTTGAGAAAGTCTAAATCTTTGAAAAATCTCTAATTACAATACTAACCATCTTGAAAGATTTCAAATAAAAGGAAACTAGGGTTTTCTACACCCTTGGGAAGGTTATAAATACAGATTATAAACAACCCTCAAAAGGGGACTCAGTTTTACACACCAGATGGAGACAATTCTATATGTCGTTTAAAGAAGAGTTTTATACTCAATTCCATCAACGAAGGTAGGGTTTTATACCCAATTCCATATATCAATGAAGGTAGGGCTCCATGTCCAATTCTAAATGATTCGGTAGTCAGTTCTATACATCGTTCAGAAGGAGGTTTCATATCCAAACATATTCCACCGGAGGTACGATTTTTACACCGATTTTATACATAATCAGAGGTATAACTCTATACGTATGCTTTTATATTGCATCACATGGCTTCACATATGCGACATACATAATGCTTACTGTGAAATACGCATACATGTTACATATATGCTTGGGGGTTCCGACATCCTCTCGATCGATACACCACGTGACAGAGCTCACCAGGGCCATATTTCTCTCGGCTGTATTCAGTTTTCCTTTTGCTATTACCCTTCCTGACTTTAGCGTTAGAGTCCCCCCGCCAAGTCAGTCCTGGTGGAGTTTTTGTAGGTTTTCCATCCGAGGAGACTGGACGAACATATCGGCGCAAGTTTTCCATTCGAGTCAGAAAAAGACAGTTATCTGTAGGGTCAAAAATACCTCCAACAGGTCCTATTTTGCTCCTTTGAAATTTAGACAAGCTGTTAGTGTTTCTTTTTTTCTTAAAAAAAAAAGATTATAGTATTTGTTCAAAGGAAACCAAAAAAGGAAAAAAAAAAAAAAAAAAAAGGAGGGTTAAGTCCAAGTCACAAGTTTTTATTTGATTCGAACAATAATTGTTTAACTCAAATCAATCACCATGGTTTTATTAATGTGTTGAATAGACAATAAATTCCCCATTTGAAAGTCTACAAATAATTAAAATACATCACTATCTCTAATTTTACTTGGGACAACCAAGAAGGGATTGAATTAATTGTTTAAAATTTGACTTTTGAAAAATTTATCAAATTCTATTTAGATCTAGTTTAAATCTATGGTCAATGTATAATATGTATAGCAAAAATTAAAAGAGAAAGTGAGGAGACAAATTCGGTTTATAGTGGTTCGACTTTTTGCCTACATCCACTCTTCCAGCCAACCAAACTGCGATCTAGCAATCTGCTAGTTTCTATTATAATCCAAGACAATAATATACAACCACTTGTCGACTTCTGTTCTTCACACCATGAAAATTATTTCATTCAACAATAGAAGATAATACATACAACAACTCACTCACAAAACACACTCTTATAACTCAATTTAATGCTGAATCAAATAAAATATAGGTGCAAAAAATAAAGAATAGCAGCAGGATTTCAAAACTCAGTATGCAGAATTTTTGTTCTCTGTTTCTTCTCTGAAATTGTTGTTAAGTTTTCTAACTCTTCTCTATTTTTTGAATCTCCTTTCCTGCTGTATAATATGTTGCTTCAAGGCTCAGATTTCTACGGTAAAAAATATCAAAATTACTGGTAACAATCCCAGCAACTATTCTAAAAAATAAGCTTCATATCCTCATGAATTGTGATGTTTACCAACAGTAAAAAATTTTCTTCTGAATTTTAAATATGTCTCTATCATATTCATAAACTATTTTGATTATATCCATATGATAGCTCTTCCATAAAATTTGAAAACCACTCCAAATGTTCAGCCGTAATTCAAAATTTTTGAGAATAACTAGTTAATTTTGTCAATTTATTTTTTCACCAAAAACTTGAAATAATTGTGCCATGAATCATCATATCTATTGTCCAACTATAGTACTATAATGTAAAATAATTAAATTCATAAGTTCTTAACCAATAGTGAAAATATCGAAGGCCAAATACCCCTTCAAATCAAATTTCAGAAAAACAATTTTGCTATGAAAAGTGGGTAACCAACCAATTTCCAGCTGATTTTTCTCTAACATATCTACAAAATATTTGCACTGTAAATGCTTGAAATTGAAGTTCCACATACTCACACTTCTTTGAAACATAATTTTTTGTTTTAAAAATATTTCAATACATAAGAAAATATGGCTATCCAAATATATCCAAATGATCATATCTCAACATTTAGAAAAAATTCAAAATATTAGAATGTCAAGTGTTCTATTGTTATGAGATCTTTTATGCAAATCTAAAATCAATTATAGGCTAAGTACAGTACTCAAACTACACTTACCTTATTGGCTAGATTTTCAACAAATATAAAAAAATATTGCTTCTATGACCAAATAAGCCTTGCTTCTATAACTGTTTTTATGACTTTTTTTTTTTAATTAAAACTATCTATTGAATATAATATTTGTATACTAAATAAAATGGTTAAAACAATATGAAAAATTTTGTTATCATCAAAACTAAGAAAACAACAATTTCCTTAACATTCTTCTCCTTTTTTATGACAACAAAATTTTAAAAAAATAAATGCACAAAAATTATTCAATAGTGCACATTCTCAAATAACATGTATAAATAAACAAGTTCAAATCATACAACTTCAAATAACACATGCAAATACATATACTCTATGCTCATCATTATCCAAAATGATTCAGCGCCCAGTTCAAAAGCTCTCCCTAAGTTTATACCTTTGCTTATTTTATTTAACATGTGTTACAGATTGTTCTCCCCATCAATATGTGCAGTTTCTCTTTTGTTTGTCTTCAAAATGCATTGACCTCTATGAGTGCATTGTATTTTTTTTAACTTAACTTTTATTTTTCCCCTTTTTGTTGTATCAAAAAGAATATAGGACAAGGTATAGAAGAAGAATCAGAATTTTATTGAACTCTGACATCATTATATGAGAAGTACAGTATTGAAACACAAAGGAAGTGTCCTTGTCAGAATATAGAAGCAAAAGACAGAACATAAAAGCAGATAGAAAAGAGCTTAGTAACAAAAAAAAAAGAACAGGAAGTGTTTGAACTTAAGATGCATTATTTGACAGCAATTTCAGAATTTCAGTGAGCTGTGATTGAGTGTCTCTTTGTCTTTCTAGGCACTCATTAGGTTTTCTTTCAATTCTCTCCTTCCATTCATCTTCATCAGTCTTAGCTTGTTTTTTTTTTCTTCTTGAAGATTCACCATGAGCAAAGGTGGATCTTAGTGGCTCTTCAAAGGTTCTTTTCTCAAATGGACATTCTATGCTACCATTGCCTTGAAATTTTCCTTTCTAGAAGGAATTATCTTTGTCTCTCTAGACATTGTGATCAGAAATATCTATTCCCATGTGATAGACTATTGATTCACATAACACAGATGGCTCTAGGACAAGATCTCTTAGAGCTGAAAAATCAAATTCCTTAAACTCAAACAGCCTCATGAGAACATTACCATACGGTTTGCTGCTCTTATTCCTATGAATGTGACTGATGAATACATTGATCATATCAATTTGTCTTCCTAGCAGCAAAACAACCAAGATTCTACCATCCTCTACGGTCACGATGGTAGAACTTCCATACATTAGAATTAGGTATATCAAGACTACTTTGTGCAGAACTCTAACAATAAGAGGAAAATATTTTTTATATAAATATCATATTCCAAAATCAAAATTTGTGTAAAGTAGACTATAGATTTCTTTTTTCTTCAGACTCTCCAATAATTTATCCTCTGATTGTTGAAGTTCTAAACAATGAGCAATGTCTTCTCGACTAATCTTAACTCTAAAACCTAATATTCGTGACTTCAAGACATTAGTACTCTCAAGATCTAAATTCTTGTAAAAATAAAAAATTACCTTTCTAATGCAAGGTTTGTTCGTGTCACATAGTCTGACACCTCCAATCCTTTCAAGTACAGTTCGCATATCCAAACTCATTTGCTCAAAGTAATCAAAGTCAACGAACCTATAAGAGCCAATTTCAAACATAATTAGTCATGATCGAGTGTATGGAACTTGGATTCGAAGGGGTTGAGGCATCTATTTTTCTGAGAAGTTTTGATGGGATTCTTAATTTGAGAAATGAGTTTGATTTTGAGTAGATTGAGTTTCGGAGTTTTGATTTGATACTGAAATTGATTGAGAGTTCAGAGGGTGTTCATCTTGATTCGAGTGAAAGCTTGAAGAATCCAGACTTGAGGAGTCCAAATCAGAGAGATTAATGTGTGAAGAAGATGAAAGTTTTGATATTTTGTTCATGATTCTTGACGATTTATGTGAAGTCATGACAAATTTGGGTCTAGAGTTCTTTGTTAGGGCTTTCGAAGAAAGGGGGATTCAAACAGTTTTTATGTAAAGGCTCTAGGTGGTCTGTGAACTTAAGGCTCTATGTTCCTTTTTTTTTTTAATTATTTTGTAAAAACTTAAAATGGGAAGCATATTCCTATTTCATTTATAATATTTTCAAATTTTTCTCTATCTAAAGGTTTTGTTAAAATATAAGTAAGTTGATTTTTTGTTTCGATATATTCCAAAATTACATCACCACTTAAAATATGATCTATAATAAAATGATAGCTAATCTCTATATGTTTTGATTTTGAATTATTTATGAGATTTTTGATAAGACAAATGGTACTAGTATTATCGCATTTTATGATAATATTTTTATAATCTAACACATAATTTCTAAGTTGTTGTTTTATCCATAAAATTTAAGCACAACAATTTCCAATTGAGACATTCCAATTCTACTGTTGACAATACAACTGAATTTTGTTTCTGTTATTGACAATGCAACTGAATTTTATTTCTTAAATACCCAACTTATGATTCTATCACCTAAAAATTGACAAATACCCGAGATACTTTTTCGATCAATTTTGTAACTTGCATAGTTGACATCCGAATATCCAATTAATTCAAAATTTGAATTCTTTGGATACCATATTTCTAAATTTTTGGTACCGGTTATATATTTTAAAATTTTTTGTGGCTCTAAAATGAGATTTCTTATGTTTATTTTGAAATTTTACACACAAACATACACAAAATAAAATATCGGGTCTAGAAGCGATTAAATATAACAATGATCTTATTATACTTCTTAGACCTTTTCATTCACATCTTTTCTTTTTACATTTAAGTCTAATTTAATAGAAATAGATATATGAATATTAATATATTTTGAATTTTTCATATCAAATTTTTTAATTAATTATTTTGCATACTTTTCTTGACTTATAAAAATACTATGAAAAATTATTTAATTTGTAATCCAAGAAAGAAATTTAAATCACCCATCATTGACATTTCAAATTCACTCTTCATGATGTTATTAAAATCATCACACAAATGTTTATTTGTAGATTCAAACACAATATCATCAATATATATTTGAACAACAAGAATATCATCATCAACATGTTTGATAAATAAAATAGTGTCTATATTTCCCTTTTTGAAATTATTTTTCACAATATATTTATTTACTCTATCATACCATACCCTTGGTACTTGTTTTAGATCATACAATACTTTTTGTAATTTATAAACATAATCTTCCTTACTATATTCTTCATAACCACGTGGTTGACTCACATATATTTTTTCTTTTATATAACCATTTGAAAATACACTCTTAACATCCATTTGATATAGTTTAAATTTTTTAAAACATATAAAAGCTAAAAGTAGTCTAATAGTCTCTAATCTAGCAACGGGAGTAAAAGTTTTATCATAGTCAATTTCTTACTCTTGTGAATATCCTTTTACCACTAACCTAGTTTTGTTTCTTACAACATTTCTATTTTTATTCAATTTATTTCGAAAAATCTATTTAGTTCCAATTATTGATTTATCTTTAGGTTTCGATTCTAAAATCCAAACATTGTTTCTTTTAAATTGATTTAATTATTCTTGCATATCTTTTATCCAATTTTCATCTTCTATGGCTTTTTCTATAGTTTTTAGTTTTATAGTAAATATTAATAAAAATTGATTTTTAATATTTCTATAATTTGATCTAGTTCTTATTTCTTCACTTATATCTCTCATTACATTATTTAATGAATGACTAGGTAAAAATTTCTAATTTCTAACTATTTTCTCTTTTTGTTCATTTTGATTTATTTCATTTTGATCATCTTGTTTTGTATTTTGTTTTTCAATGGAGATTTCATATTGTATAACATGATCATTTTCCATTTCTATTTTTTAAAATTCATTTTCATGAAACTTAACATTTATTATTTTTCTATAATTTTAGATTTTTTATTAAAAACTCTATAAGTCTTGCTATTTAAAGAATAATATAGAAATATTCATTCAATGACTTTTTCATCAAATTTTCCTTTAATGTTCATATTATTTTTCGGAATAAAGATGTGCATCCAAATGTATGAAAATATGAAATATTTAGTTTTTTTTCTTTAAAAATTTTATAGGGGGTTTTGCTTGTCATAGATTTTGTATAAACTCTATTTATTATATAACATGTTGTAAATGCGGTTTTGGTTTAAAAATAATTTCCTACACCATTATCATTTAACATAGTTCTAGTCATTTCTTGAATGGTTTTATTTTTACGTTCAACTACTCCATTTTGTTGTGGTGTGTAAGGTACTGAAAAATTTTGATCTATTTACTTTTTATCACAATACTTTATAAATTATAAGTTATTAAATTTTTTCTCATGATCTGTTCTTAAACTAACTATTTTTAAATTTTTTTCATTTTGAATTTTCTTTGCAAAAATTTTAAAGAATTCAAAGGTTTCACTTTTGTGGATTAAAAATAAAATGCAAGTGAATCTAGAAAAATCATTTACAATAACTAGTCCATACTTGTTTCCTCCAAAACTTAGATTTTTAATCGATCCAAATAAATCCATATGCAACATTTCTAGTGGTCTAGATATGGAAATATGATCTTTACTCTTTAAAGATGTTTTTACTTGTTTATTCAATGAGCATGCACTACATGTTATAGATCCTTTTAACAAAATTTCAGAAATTTCTCTAACTAAATTTTCTTTGGATAATTTTTCTAATTGTTTAAAATTTATATGTCCTAGTTTTCTATGCCATGTAAAAATATCATCATTGAATGATATCAAACAATTTTCTTTCAAACTATTTAAAATTGTGGAGTTTACTATATAAACATTGCCTAACCTAATTCCTTCAAAAATTTGTTCATGCGACTCATTATCAAACACTATATATTTATCTTTTTTAAATAACACATTATATCTTAAATCACACAATTAGCTTACACTCAATAAATTATGCATCAATTTGTCAACAAAAAGCACATTCTTTATAGAGGTAGAATTTATACCTACAGTGTCTTTTTCAATTATTTTTTCTTTTTGATTGTCTCAAAAAGTCACCACTTCATGGTTTCTTCTTTCGAGTTTCTTAAACAATGAGACATTACCCGTCATATATCTCGAGTATTTGTTATCAACATACCATTTTTTTAAAAATTTTTGCCTCTTGTTCCTACACACAAAGAAAAACCATTATTTATTCTTGAGAATCCAAACAAATTTGGGTCATTTTGAAGATAAGTTTGTATTTGAATTAAATTTTCCTTGATATGCACCGGACTTGTTCAAAAAACAATTTCTAGCAAAATGACCAATTTTATGACGTAGCATAAACCAATATTATTTTTATTTCTATAAGCAAAATAATTCTACATATTGTCAAATTTACTATATCCAAATTCATAATTAAATTTTTTATAAAAGTTTGGTTTCTCGCCAGAACTTCTATAGGTAGTTTTACGGTTGTTTCTATGGGTACTTCTCTATACATTTCTATGACACTCTATGATATTTTTCTGTAGTTTGTGAAAAGTTTCTGTGCATATTTTGTGCAGACTGTGAGGGATTTTATATAGATTTTGTGCAATTTGTTGGGCAGTTTTTGAAACAAAACTTTGATTTTTCTGTGCAGACTTTTGTATGTTTCTGTGAGTATTTTTTGCATGCTGAAATATGCTTATATCTTCTATTTCTACAGTTTTAACAAAACCACTATTGTTAGAGCTTGAAGGTATCTTATGATCATTAACATAGTTTAATCTCTTTTGAAAAAATCCATTCTTTGTATGGAAAGTAATTTAGTTAATTTTTCATCACTCTCATGAAATTTTTGGAATGTATTCTCTATTGATTTTGATAATTCAGCTATTCTATTTTTCAGAATATATATTTCATTTTTCAGTGCATAGTTCTCAGTTTTTAGTGTCTCATTTTCAGTTCTAATGATTTCAATTTCAGAGTTCAACAAGTACTTGGTTTGCCTAAACAAATCCTTCTCATTTTCTAATGTGATAACTTTTTTTTTTTCAGTTTTGAAATTATGCTTAATAAGTTGTTAGATTCAGTAATGTCAAATGAATTTTCAGAAATCACCTCATCCTTTGCCATAAAACAAATGTTAACTTCCTCTGATGTGTCAGAACTTTTATCCTCTGAATCTTCATGTTTTGAATCACTCCATGTGGTCATCATTGTTTTGTCTTTCTTCTTAAATACTTCAATCTTTTTCAACAGCACTGAACACTTATATTTTATGTGTCCATTTTTCTTGCACTCATAGCTGATTTTATCATCTTTCAGCTCCAGTTTTCTGTTGTCTTTTCCTGCATTGAGTTTAAGCTTTTGTGAGTTCTGAAAGTTCTTAAATTTAAAGCCCTTTTTACCCTTTTTCTTGAAGGCATGAGAGAGCTTTTTGGCAAGCAAGTTGATATCTTGATCACTACTGTTATCTTCTGCAAAATCTTCATTTTCTTTAGCAGCGAATGTAATAGACTTCTTCTTGTTTTCAGTTTCAACAGTATGAAATATCTTGACTTCATAGGACATCAACTTCCCTCTTAATTCATTGAGAGACAGCTTGTTCAAATCTTGGACTTCCTCAATAGCAGTTTTCTTAGCATCCCAAGTTTTCGGCAATACTCAAAAAACTTTTATCACTTGATTAGAATCTGAAATTTTTTTTCCAAGAGAATCAAGTTCATTAGTTATTATAGAAAATCTATTGAACATATCCTTTACACTTTCTCCTTACTGAAAACGAAAGAGCTTATATTCCTGCATCAATAGATTGATTTGAGTCACTTTCACAGTACTGGTCCCTTCATGTGTAATGCACAATCTATCCCAGATTTTTTTTGTTATTGCACACGAAGAAACTAAGTTAAATTTAGTTGGTGAGATTGCACATCAAAGTAAGTGTTTAGCGCGATAATTAATAGATATCTTTCTCTTGTCATCTTCTGTGATTATAGGCATTTTAACTTCTACATTTTCAGAGTTAATCACTTCTCAAACCTCATAATCAATGGTTTGTATGAAAGTCTCCATCCTACTTCCAGTAGAAAAAGTTTGCACCATCAAAGTATAATGTCCTGTTCACGGTTTGACCATAGTTATAAGGAAAAGTCATGGGTCAATCATTTTAAAGAGATTTCTTTAGTAGAGTAGAGAACTAGACTCTGATACCAATTGTTGATCTAAAAAACAACCAAAAAGGGGAGTTGAATTGGTTGTCTAAAATTCGATTTTTGAAAAATTTATCTAACTCCACTTAGATCTAATTTAAACTTATAGTCAATTTATAGTATGTATAGCAAAAATTAAAAGAGAAAGTGAAGAGACAAATTCAGTTTATAGTGGTTTGATTTTGTGCCTACATTCACTCTTCCAGCCAAGCAAGTCGAGATCTAACAACCTGTTAGTTTCCACTATAATCCAAGACAACAATGTACAACCATTTATTGACTTCTGAGCTTCACACTATGAAAATTGATTCATCCAACAATGGAAGACAACACATACAACAACTCACTAACAAAACACACTCTTACAACTCAATTTAATGCTGAATCAAATAAAATATAGGTGCAGAAAATAAAGAATAGCAGCAGGATTTCGAAACTCAGTATGCAGAATTTTTTTTCTTTGTTTTTTCTCTAAAATTGCTGTTAAGTTTTCTCACTCTTCTCTATTTTTTGAAGCTCTTTTCCTGCTATATAATATGTTGCTTCAAGGCTCAGATTTCTGTAGTAAAAAATCTCAAAGTTACTGGTAACAACCCCAACAACTATCATAAAAAATAATCTTTATATCCTTATGAATTGTGATGTTTACCAATAGTAAAAAATTTTCTTCTGAAATTTGAATATCCCTCTATCATATTTACAAACTGTTTTGATTATATCCATATGATAGCTCTTCCATAAAATTCGAAAACCACTACAAATGTTCAACCGCAATTCAAAATTTTTGAGAACTAACTGACTTTGTTCATTTATTTCTCCACAAAAAAATTGAAATAATTGTGTCACGAATCATCATATCCATTGTTCAACTATAGTACTATAATATAGAATAATTGAATTCACAAGTTATTAACCAATGGTAAAGATATCGAAGGTCAAATACCCCTTCAGACCCAACTTCAGAAAAACAATTTTGTTATGAAAAGTGGGTAACCAACCAATTTCTAACTGATTTTTTTCTAATATATCCGCAAGATATTTGTACTATAAATGCTTGAAATTGAAGTTTCACACACTTTTTTTGAAACATAATTTTCAATTTTAAAAATACTTCAACACATAAGAAAATATGGCTATCCAAACATACCTAAATGATCATATCTCAACACTTAAAAAAAATTCAAAGTGTTAGAATATCAAGTGTTCTATTGTTGTGAGATCTTTTATGCAAATCTAGACTCAATTATAAGTTAAGTACAGTACTCAATCTACACTTACCTTACTGATTGGGTTTTTAACAAATATAAAAAAAATTTATTTCTATGACCAAATAAGTCTTATTTTTATGACAGGTTCTATAACTTTTCTTTAATAAAAACTATCTATTGAATATAATATCTGTACACTAAATAAAATAGTTAAAACAATATGAGAGATTTTGTTATCATCAAAATTAGGGATACAATAATTTTCTTAACAGAATGAACGGCTACGACTTTTTTGTAGTTAAATTTCACATAAAAGGATATTTGTATAATCCATAATGAATTTCTCTAAATAGAAAGGCATTCAATCAATCTCTAGAAATAAATTGCGAATGTTAAATCTTAAATAAATTTATCTTTTTAACGGTGGTTCACTTCTCATCTGCCGAAACAATATGAACGATCAACTCTATGAGAAAGTTGAGTATTCAAATGAACGGAAAGAAGTGTTTTAAGGTAAGGTGGAGAGATCAATGATCAACTGAATAAACCAAATCGTTTCTCATTTCTCACCTCCTAAAGCAATATGAATATAATAATTGGGTGTTAATCAACTAATTAAACAAACTCTATTGCTATACCGGTAGCATCAAAAAGATTTTTTATTTTTTTAATTAAAATTCATTCATTTCTTTTTAATTATTATTTTTTTATTTTTTAATAGAGATAATGATGCGAGATATATAAGGTAGATCAAAAATTTTAATATATTTAAATTTTATAAGTTGATACGAAATTAACACACAATTCAAACAATTGAAGTCGAAACCAAATAAAAATTTTATTTTGAAATAATTCAACAGGTGAGGGTGGCACCGGAAGGCCAACAAGACGAGAAGGATATTTTCTTGCTAGACACGGCACGGACGGGAGAGCTTGAACTAACCAGGGTTAAATTGGATAACCTAACTAGGGTTAAAATTTAGCCTACACCACCACCTGACCTAATGCCTATAAATACCTAATCAACGTTCGGTTTGTTCTCCTCCTCCGTTTTCTCGACCGATCGCTTCTCGACCGTCCAACGAGAAGCGAAAAGAGAGAAAGAAGAAAGGAGGCGCCGCGTTGTTTCCGCTGTTTCTGTTGCTTTCTCGCCAAAACCGCGTGGGTTCTCTCTCTCTCTCTCTCACACACATTGTTTTTGTGATTTCTGCGATGGTCAAAATTTGATCTTGAAGTAAAAATCAAGGTTTCATTCGCACCGTTTTGGTTTGATATCAGGGTTTTCCAATCTCGACTTTTATATGAAACCCTAGGAATCATAAAAACCTTAATCTTACGGCTGATTTCGGCGTTGTTTCTTTTGAATTTGCTTCCTGTTTGGGGTTTGGGAAAAGTTGTAGTCGTTTGAGCAGAAATCAGGTTTGGCGATTTTTTCTTTTGGGATCTGGATATTTTTTTGTCAAATGAATGTTGATTTTTGGTTTGATTTTATTTCTCATGCATTTGGCACAAAATTGTTGGGGAAAATATACCTATATTCTTCTGGGGCTCTATATGTTGGTTTTATCTCCTGTTTTTTACCAGAGCTTAATTGGTTGGGTTAGGGTTTGCTGTCTATCTTATCCTGTTTCCATCCTGGATTTCGATGTTTCTTTTTAGACTACCCTCTTATGGTTGATTGAATTAAAAAATGTTTTTGTCGGCTTCATAATTCATTTTCCTTTTTTTTTTTCATAATTCATTTTCCTTTTTTTTTTTTTAAGTACACGATGTGAATTGGATTTCAAATTAGGGTTTGATCACTTGCTGTTGAATTCTTGTCATTTGAGGAAAACGAGTTTAGATGAGTTAGGCAATCCGGGTCTTTTTGGAAAATAAATGTTTGGTTCACATGTTGATTTATAAGGATTTTGGATTGTCTTTAGGCTCCCATGTGGGTCGAACTGCATTTTGATGCACGTGAGGCAATTTTTGTGGGGGGATACTATTATCTGTTGGTGCTATTTTCCAACTTGATGGCGTTTTAATCATTTCGAAATTTTCAGATTTCATTTTGATTTTCATGTTTTAGGTCACCTCTACCCCTGTGGAATGGTAAATTGGCTGTTTCTTGGTCTTAGCCTACAATGTTATATTCACATAAAATGACACATTGTGCCATTGTTGATTGGCGTAGCAGTACGAGTATCTGACTTATACTTGGAGCTGCAATGGTTGTCTTGCACAGCACAGATTATCATTATTATTATTTTTAACATATCGGCATTTCCTTCCAGGCCTTATTATACCAAGTTATGGCTGCTATTGCAACTGCATCTAGTGGTCCACGGTATGCACCAGATGACCCTACACTTCCTAAGCCATGGAGAGGACTAGTTGATGGCAATACAGGGTATCTCTATTTTTGGAATCCAGAGACAAATGTCACTCAATATGAGAGGCCAACTGACCGTTCAGCTCTTACGAATTTGTCTTCTCAAAAGCCTTCCCATGGGCATCATGACAGTAGTTCCCATGATAATGATGATAACCGGTATAATAAAGGTAGTAATGATGGGCAGAAAGGCGCAGGAGAAAACGTGAGTTATCAGGTGCTAATTTAATTTAGTTTTCTTGTGTGTGTGTATGTCATGAATAATGTGTGCAAATTGTAACTCAATCTAGTTAATTATTTTATATTAAAATGGATAATTGTCATTTCTCTTGGGCCCAAAATTAAAAGCAGACACCTGTTGATGTGTTTATCTTGATTGTTGGATAAAACTTAGTGACATTCAGGCCATTTAAGGTTTTTTTTTTTTTTTTTTTTTTTTTTTTTTTTTTTTTTTAAGTAAAATGTTGAGCTGAGCTTTAAAAATGCACCACCACCACCGCTTTTTAGTAAAATGTTGAGCTGAGCTTTAAAAATGCACCACCACCACCGCTTAGTCCCTGGAAATTCTTCTTGTGGGTGGTTCGTGTATGGGTACAAGTTTGCCACCATTGTGTGAACAGATTATCTGGAAGTTCTTTCCGTAGGTAAAATATTGTTATCTGACAGATTCTTTATCCTTGAGTTATATCTTGTTCTATTCATCCACGTAATTTGCTTCAAGTGCCCAATTCATCAAATTGTGTAGCCAAAATTATTTATTCCACATTAAAATTTGGCATTTTAACCCTAAAGCCTAAGGAAAAAAACTAGCTGTGGTAGAAGAATTCTATACATTTTCGAAATATAATTGCTTCCTGGGGAATAT
Organism: Dillenia turbinata; assembly: GCA_037126225.1. NCBI lineage: Eukaryota > Viridiplantae > Streptophyta > Magnoliopsida > Dilleniales > Dilleniaceae > Dillenia > Dillenia turbinata. Next base: position 25,320,977 of record JBAMMX010000014.1, read on the forward strand.
GTGTGCCTTGTTTCAATGAATTCTTTGAACTTTGCTTTGACTTTTTAAGTGATGGACCTAATGCAAATATGTCACATTAGAGTTCAAGAGGAGTGGTAAACTCTAGCAGTATCTCTAATGGTTCAGTCAATGATGGTCAAGGAGGATCTTCCACAAGAGGACATGGATCATCTGGTGCAGGAAGTGGTCTATCTGCGGAGGCCTATCGCCAGCAACATGAAATCACTGTTACTGTGAGTTGGGGCAACTTTTTGTTTTTGTTTTTGTTTGTTTTTTTCCTCCCCTTCTTCCTTACCCCTTTCTCATTAAATAGATTGCAGTTACTGTGGCATATAACGACTGGTTAGGCAATGATAAATTGTCTCTTAAATATTTTGCCTTACTATTTGTGAGGCTTATAAAATATGTTACGATTTTCATGTGTTTTGAAATGAGATCCATGGTGTGGCCATATAATCCCTTTTTTTTTTTTATATACAGGGATTCCAATTCCCCGAAGTTGGTTGTTTTATTCATTTATTTTTTCATTCCTAATCCTTTTGTTGGAAATCTCCTGTGGCATTTGTGGGAATTTATGGAAAATTATATAATGATTTAACTATTCCCACGACAGAATTATTATTATTTTTTTAATTTTTAATTTTTATATTTTATTTTTTTTTTGGGAAGTAACATTTCTAAATTGTAAATATTCATGGAGGCATGGGGGAGTTGGATGAAATGGCATATGATAGCGTGATCCCTTTTTGCTAATTTTTCTTGATACATTTTCTGATCACTGGAAATAAATTGATGTATTAAATGACTCTAGGATTCTGGAGTCTTCTCTTGTATATTGGAGATAGTGTGTTAAGGAATGTACTTGATATTACAGATTGGGTCCACAAAAGGTCAGCATTCTTAATTTGGCAAATCTGCATGATATATATTTTTTTTAATCTTTAAAAATATATTTGGCTTACGTTTCAACTTAATCGGTTCTGTAAAAAGGTGTACTTTCCTAACTGTACCATGTGGCATCCTTTTTGTTCTGTTTGTTCTGACTGCATTCCTAAGCACACCCTAGCCCATCACGGGGCACAATGATAGCTGCTATGACAATTAGAATTGTTCTCTTTGGTGTGTGAGAAAATTCTCTTATAATAGATGAGTAAGTACTCAGACTGAATTGGTTTCTGATATGACATGTTACTAATTTCTTATCACCTTCCATCAGGGAAATGATGTACCCCCACCTTTTATGTCCTTTGATGCTACTGGTCTTCCTTCCGAGATTCTTAGAGAGGTATGAGCATCCATTTATTATTGTAATCATGTCTTCCTTTAATGTTGCAGTGACTATGACTAAAAGTAGATGTACATGTAAGCTTTCAATCGTATGTAATCAGATGTTTCATATGTGAAGTTCTATGATTGTGCAAGGTCCAATCTAAGCTTCAGACTCATGTTACTTTTTGTCTTCCATCTCTACTTTTGTCGCAGGTGCGATATTTGCTCCATGGAGGAGCTAATGTCGTACGCTGTGCCGCCCCTCCTTAGGGGGGAGCATGTAGTTGGAGCGTCCTATACGGTGGACCAATTTTCTGAAGGGCTTTCCGAATCACCCAAGTTCGTGGCCGACACCGCTGTTGGTGATGATTCAGTCTGCCACTTGGTCCGAAAGCATAAGAGGGCTCCTCCTGCTCTAGCTTGCATCAGCAGGCATTGTCTGCTGCAAATGGGGGAGTGACACTTCTTCTTGAGTCGGAAACTCCTCCAAAAGTCAAAAAGAAACCAACTGGAAACCTTGGAGGCACTACCTCTGCTTACAGGGGTTGCTGGTTTTTGCTTTTCCAGGTGCATCAAGCTGGGTTCACAGCTCCTACACCAATTCAGGCACAGTCATGGCCAATTGCTCTTCAAAGTCGTGATATAGTGGCCATTGCCAAAACAGGATCTGGAAAGACCCTGGGTTACTTGATTCCAGGCTTTGTTCATCTCAAGCGGTGTCGTAATAATCCTCAAATCGGACCAACAGTGTTGGTACTTTCACCAACTCGAGAGCTGGCAACTCAGATTCAAGATGAAGCTGTGAAGTTTGGCAGGTCATCTAGAATTTCTTGCACGGTATGGTACATATTTGTTGTATTTTTCTTTCAGTGTTCAGATTTACATATTCCTTCTATTTTCTTTCATAGTTCTAATTTGATTTCCGAATTTGTTATTGTACATGTATATACACAGTAGCATAGCATCTATGGCCATATTTAATGTTGTAACAATTTCTATTTGAGTTTTGAGATGAGCTGTGTGTATTCCTCTTTAGCTCAATATCCATAATTTACTGACAGAAACATACATGGGCAAAGAAATTTACCTGCACTAAGAAAGACCTAAATTATTTCATAGGTTGTCAGAAATGAACACTGTGAACTAATTCATTGGTGTGGTTGGATTCATTTTCCATTACAAAGCACAAAATTATAAAAAAAAAAAAAAAAAAAAAAACCCCTGCCGGTCCTTGGCAGCATGTTGGGTATGGTCTCTTCATCCAACTCTTCTGGCTTAGTGGTCTCATTTGTTTGTTTATGGAAGGGTGTGGTGTCCATGACATGTTTTGTCCATGTCTTGGATTATCCGTGCAATATATGTTCTTCTATGTGTCCTGTTGGCATTCTGAGCTAAAAATTTGGCAAATGGCTTGGTGTTGATATTGCTTCCATTTATGTTGTTTTGGTTTTTGAAGTGTTTGTATGGAGGCGCGCCAAAGGGTCCTCAATTGAGAGATCTGGACAGGGGAACAGATATTGTGGTTGCCACTCCAGGTCGTTTGAATGATATTCTGGACATGAAGAGAATCAGCCTTCGTCAAGTGTCATACCTAGTCCTTGATGAGGCAGATCGCATGCTAGACATGGGTTTTGAACCTCAGATACGGAAGATAGTGAAGGAGGTGCCTACTCGTAGGCAGACCCTCATGTACACAGCAACCTGGCCAAAGGAGGTCCGGAAAATAGCAGCTGATCTTCTTGTCAATCCTGTTCAGGTCAACATTGGCAATGTTGATGAGCTTGTTGCAAACAAATCCATCACACAGGTCTGCACTTACCATTGTTGAGCTGAATTAGTTTACGTTTGTGCTTGGGTGCCCATGGTCTGTGAATATCCTCCATTCTAACTGCATATAGGTCTAGTTTGGTTGCCTTTTACTCTCCTCTAGACTCATATTCTCTTTTACATAGAAATGTAGGTTTCCAAAAGTAATATAGTTTCTCCATTAATAAGTGTATACATGCCCTCCACCAGGGGAAATATTAAGAGAAAAGTAATTAAGGGAGAGAAATATTTACTTAAATGGATGCGGTGCGAAATATGCAAAACATCTTTTTGTTTTTGACTTTTTATTTCATGTAGTTGTCTATTTATTGTATGTTACAGCGTGTTGAGCTACTTGCTCCCATGGAGAAACACCGGAGACTTGAGCAGATACTAAGATCTCAAGAACCAGGATCAAAAATCATCATTTTTTGTTCAACCAAGAAGATGTGTGATCAACTTGCCCGCAACCTCACCCGCCAATTTGGGGCTGTTGCCATCCATGGGGACAAATCACAGGGCGAGAGGGATCATGTTTTGAGCCAATTCAGAACCGGCGGGTCACCAGTGCTTGTAGCAACTGATGTTGCAGCAAGAGGTCTGGATATCAAGGACATCAGGTAGGGATTTCCCAGCCATACTGAAGTTTTTTAAATTAAAATTTAAAAAGAAATCAAAAAATAGAAACCTGAATCCTCTTGGTGTTTTATTTATTTATTTATTTTTGGGTTTTTTTTTTGGGGGGGGGTAGTTGTAAAAATCTCAAGTGTATGTTATGCGCTTTTCGGTATCTTTCAACAAGAATTGACCCTTTTGTTGTTGTTGTTGTTGTTGTTTTTTTTTTTTTTTTTTTTTTTTTATCCTCTTCCTTTTAGTGTTTTGCTTGACTTTCTTAGAAAGTTGTTTTCTTTAATAAGGCACCGTTGTGCTTCCAAGTTTTTCCTGATGATAATATCTCTTTGCTTCTGCATTATGTATGTTAGTGAACTACAACAGTTGGTCTGCTTCATCTTACTCAATATACCATGTTCCTGCCTTTTCTTCCTTGGCATGTGATAGTTACTTTATTAATCATATGGAGAGGGAAATAAATTCAGGAGAGAAGGCAAATTTCTGCTTGCATGTGTCTTGTTTGCCTACATTTTTTTGGAAGCACTGGGATAATTTTTTTTTTTTTTAATTATTATTATTTGTTTTAATCATAGGGTGGTTATCAACTATGACTTTCCTACCGGAATTGAGGATTATGTGCACCGCATTGGAAGGACTGGGAGGGCAGGTGCTACTGGATTGGCTTACACATTCTTCGCTGAGCAGGATGCCAAGTATGCTTCTGATCTTGTGAAGGTCTTGGAAGGTGCAGATCAGAGAGTCCCTCTGGAAATTCGTGAAATTGCTGCCAGGGGTGGTGGGATGGGCAGGTCTAGACGGTGGGGTCCTGGCCCAGGTGGTCGTGATGGAGGCCGTGGTGGACGTGGTGGACGTGGTAATTCTGGTTACAGTGGAAGAGATGGTGGGAGGGGTGGATGGGGAACGCCTCCATCCTCTAGTGGATGGTCAGATAGATTTTCTGGAGGACGTAATTTTGATCAGGAACCACGTGACAGGTAAGTCACACCTAATTTGACAAGTCAACCAACGCCATGATCTCTGTGCATGCTAATGGTTCACATACTACTAAATTGGGTATCGGATACCCATGCAAAAGAATGTGATGTCTTTAGCTGTTCTTGAGATCTACACTACAGTAAAGCATTTAGGCTGTCTTTCTCTTTAAAGCATTTTGATGTTGATTTTTATTTTTTTATTTTATTTTATTTTTTATTTTTTAAATTATAAACCAGATTTTCATACCATGTAAAATTATTTTCAACATTTCTTGTAGCTTCATTTTTAGCAAGTATTCCCAACAATGCGAAAGACTGTTGTTCCTTGTTGAGTAAAAGGTTGATATAAAAAATTTTACCAATATCTGAATGCCTACTTGTCGGATGTTTGTTAGGAATGGTCATAGTTACCATGATGAAAGGAGCAGCTTCCATGCCAGTCATATGCTTCCTGGAGAGAGGGAAAGGCCTGCTAGCAGCCAAACCCGTTGCCCCCACAAGAGCTCTGGATGGGGTGATACTCGTGGCCAAAGTCGTAGTCCGCAGCGCTCCCCACCACGCAGAATCGAGTAGGAGCCGAAGTCGTAGTCCGCAGAGCTCCCCACCGCGCAGTTTTCTTAGGTCCGTGATGGATCAAGCACCATCACCCATGAGACACCGCCAGGATCAATTGAGGTCACCCGATCACGGACATAGTAATGGGGGATTTGCCAAGAAGTATCGGTCTTCTCATTGTGGAGAAGAGGTAAAGGCATGAAACCTCCTGATGAGGTTGGTGCATTTCAAGGGGCCAATAATGATCATTATTGATTCCTAGGTGTCAATCCTTGATAGTTGGATTACACCTTTCTCATGCTTTGCTTTTGTTTTGCTTCGCTGTTTGTTGTTGATATGACTGCAGTTTGGGGAGTCAGGGTCTTCAAAATGGAACTCAATAGATCTTGCCCTTAATTGTGGGGGCGGGTATTTTTGTGCTTTAGATGTAGAAATGTCAATATGATGCAAAAGATTAACGTGGAAAGTGGACCATTGTGACTTAATTGGTTTTCTGCGTTGGACTCATGGCATCATTTTTGGTGCCTGCTTATCTGTTGTCCCCCAAAACTTTCTACTGCAAAGTCGGTTGGAGAACAACGACAGGCATCTTAATTCATGCTTCGGTATTCAAGACTGTCTCTTAAGGGTGCTTGCATTGTCTTTTTTTTTTTTTTGTAATTTTAATTTTGCGTGTGGAAACAGGAGGACAATGGTGCTGCACAAAACCAAAAATAATAGCTTGGGAAATCAATGATCTCTCAAACTCCGGCCTCTATGGGCGGACTCCACAATTCCACGAGGATTTTAATTGCCTCCATCCTTAACAAGTCCCCTTAAATCATGAGCCAGACTGCGGGCGTGCACGGCTGCCGTGCAACCGCATTCAGGACCCGGACACCGCTTTCTACAAGATCTGGGGTGTTCAAAATTCCACTTTCAATTCCTTCTACTGCAATGTGGAAGGGACGATGGGAGGATAAAATCGCTGCCCAGGGCATAATGGTAGTCATGGTTGCTTTGGCAAGCCGGAGACACAGCCATCAGAGCAGGATAGATGGGGCTCACTGTGTTGGCGTAGTGTTCGCTTTCTGACTCCTTGTTGGTTTCTAAACTGGAGAACTGTCGGTTTAGCTCGTCCCTTCTAACTCTCCTTCCTCTCACGCCGGATGACTCAGCTCTATCTTCTTCTCGATCTTGACCAGTACTCTGGCTCAGGAAATTTTGAAGAGATGGGAAAGCCTGGGGAATCCTCCGGGCGCTCATTATAGACGGAGAAGACACAGCTAAGTGTGTGTTTCCTGACGATGCAAATTTGCTTGATTGTGCCATTTATGCCTTCCACTTCTGCAGAAACTCCCTCGGGGTGCTGGCGCTTCGACTCTAATAAATTTCCCCTTCCTATAAAAGGGTAGCTTCAGTCTAGGTACCACGTTGGTTCCTCACGAGATTCACATGTTTTTACACTGAGAGCTCATGAGTCACCGGTATGGTGCGATCGAGGTGTCAAGCAAAGCCATACTGTGGTGAGAGGCAACTGTTCTTTTCGTAGGTGATCATGATTTTGGGTCAAAGAATGATGCAAATAACTAGAAACAATTGGCTTTATTAGAGCATAAGGTCAAGGTGTTAAATCTTAATCCCCTCATTGCTAAGCGAGAAAAAATGGAAAAAGGTTCTAATCCATGCTACTTGTTACACATAAAGCTACCAAGAGTGAAATTTGATCATCGATGCTACTAAACCTTAAAAGTTCATCGCCCTAGTTGGGGTGGACTATTCAGTCCATCACAACGTAGCTGGCCTATTGGCACAATGCAGAGAGTTGGATCCTTGTGGGGATATCAAAATAGTAAAAAATTCTTATTCAAGTGTTTTTTTTTACGGTGAGATTTAATATTCAAACCTCGTAACCTTATGTATTTTTGTGATTTTCACGATTCCTACGTAACAAAAAAAAAAATTTACAGAAAGAGTTGGCTAATTCAATTAATAAAAACTCTTAAATAGGTTTCTGTGTTAGCTGGGAGGGGTGGATTTTTTATAATAGACCTGCTTGAGCATAGAAAAGTTACTATGACTCTATATTACGATGCAAAATTTAAAAGAGAAAAACAAATCAAAATAAAGAAATACGATTACAATTATCTGTAAAATAAGAAACTAAAAAAGATGTAGCCTAGTATACGAATTTCACACTATTAACCCACTTCAAGATGAGTCAAATTTAGAGTCTTCTCTTTTTTTCTTTTTTTTTTTAGATATATATAGTAAAACTCGAATTTGAATCTATTACAATAGGAGAGGGGAGGGTGAGGTGCCATTTGAACTGAGGCTCATTGGCGAGTCTTCTCTCTCTTACAAGTGAAGATAATTGTTTTATTACAATTCCAAGATGAGTCAAATTCAGAGTAATGTCTCTCAAGTGAAAATTATTATTCTCATACTGAAAATAATTCTCTCCTACATACACATAATTCCCTGTATTTCTCCACAAGGATACACACAAGATGGCCAATTTTTTTTTTTTTCTTTTCACAAAGTTGGAGATTAAAAATGCAGGAGTCGAGATGCTAAAATTTGAGACTTCTAAAGATAAATGGATAATATCATATGTACTATAACTTATCGGCAGAGTCAATGCATTGAACACTAATACAAAGTTTAATAATGAAATTTTTATTGAATACCTATCAATGGATTAATTACTTCTTTTTAATCAAATGGGATAAGACATTTAAACCCAATTCAATATATACCCATAATAAATTATAGAATTTTTCTTACAGATAAAAGAGTCGTTACTCAAGTGTATTCTTCTATATCTAGTGTTTGAATTTTCATAAATACTCGTACTTTTACCATTTTCACAATATCTATATTAGAAAAAAAAAAGATTTTCTCCTTAGACACTCCCACTTTTTGTTTATTGCACACCAAGAAGCAATGACGGATTCAAGATCCGAAAATAATTGGGGTAAAATATTTTTATAGATCAAAATATTTTATTTTTAAAACATAATTTTTTTTCTCACGGGGATAATTTTTTTTTTTAAATGTGGGAGTAATTTTTTTTTTTACGTGGGACAAATATTCCTTTAATATATAAAATTTAATTTTTTTTTTTTAGTGGGGGCAATTGCCCCCACACTTTTCAATGTGGCTCCGCCGCTGCCAAGGAGCGGACTTGGATTGGAGTTTTGGCGGCGGTGTTGGGTGGTTTGCTAAAACATGGGTGGGAATTTGAAAAAGAAACAGTATTTGTATTTTACTTCACCACATTTAATTGCTCTTAAACAAGATATCAATGACTTGGCAAGAACAAAACAACACTTGGAAAGAGAGGGGCAAAATAGTCTTTTTACAATTCATTTGTAAATAGAATCTTGTACTTTGGGTAAAAAAAAAATAAAATGTGAATTTCAATTAAATAAAATATGGATCGAATTAAATTCATAAAACTGGGGATGAAACTAGGGGCGCACCGGAAAATTAATTAAATTAATTAATTTTTTTTATATAAAGCAACATATATAGTGATGCCAGGGAATAAATAATTTAAAAAATTACACACTTGCTATGCAGTTTGCGACCTACCACACACGTCGCCTACTCCTCCCATGCAGTTTGCGACGAACCTTGCCATCACAATGCCATGGGGCGTCGCTCCATTTCAATGTCTTTAGTTAGCAAAGTCAAACTTTGTGTCACAAAACAGTACCTAATTTTGCAGTGCCTTTTCATGGCGAAACAGAAGCAAATGGAATTTAGTGACTATTTTTTGTTACAAATTGTGTCGCGAAACCCCATTTGCAATGCCTTTTCTCTTTATTTTTCATTGTTATTTGGCGATATAAATTCGTTCTTTTTTGATAATATTCTTTTTTTCTTAAAAAAAAGTATAATCAGTTCTAATATTAAAATTGTTATAATAATTATGGTTTTAATTTTTTCTTCTACCAAGTTAGAACTAAAAAATTTCGATTCGATTCAGTCAGTTTGACTTGGTTCAGCTACGAAGCACCCAAGTCAAGTCTATTTTCAAGTTTCGAACAACAGTTGAGCAAAACCTTTAATACAAGCTCATCACGAAGTCGAGGGAGTCACAAAACCCACTCAAATGGTCGGGATTTATTTTCACAAGTGATTTTTATTTATTAATCTTTCTAATTGATTTTTATTGATTAATCTTTAGCGAGCGATTATCATTGGTTAGTCTTTCCCAAGCAATTTTCATTAATTAATCTTTATGGGGATGAGAATTATTTTTAGTTTACACGACAAGTATTATGGGATGGCACCTTTACTTTTTGTAAGGGAAAAAAAATTCTGGGACTAATCATAAGGACTCCTTTTAAACCTTCATTAATGCCTTTGTGAGCTCGGTCAAACTGAGCTCAAGCTTGAACCCGATAAATTATATTTTTAAAATAATTTTTATTTATTAAAATAATTATATTTTTAAAAATAATTTTTAAATAAGTGACACCATCCGATGATATTTCGAGTTTAAACTCAAATTCGAGAAATGAAAACTCTAAACGAGCTCGAATTCACCTAAATAACAGTTTCGGATATCGATATTGTAGGTCTTTATTCGGGTTTCATAATACCCCTATGATTACCTTCTCTTTTAGAAATTTTAAATCCATGGCTCCTCATCTAATTATATCTTTTTCAATGGAGACGGAGAAGTACCGCGTTGGCCCAAAAATTTGTTAGGCCATTGTGAGGCTATACCAGCTAAATCTCATGTGAAATGATTTCCCACACTCTGTGCTAACTAAAAAAATTTTTTTTCTAGCGCTGGTGACTTCAAAACTCGGGTCTAAAAACAACGTTCAAACTCGATTTATTTAAGTTTTAATATCTACAGGGGAAAAAAAAACACAAAAACCAATAAAAACTTCTAGATATTTGGTTTTTTATTTATTGGGAAAAACTCATATAATGTTTGGGTATAAATTATCGATATCCGATTATCACGTTGGATCTAATTAAATCCAATTTAACCTTTTTTAATATTTATTTTTTCATATACAAGATCCGAATCCGAGACTTTATTTAAAAGATATGAATGTTGGTAATTAAAAAAAAAAGAAGAAAAACTCCATAACAGATACAATAAAGTAAAATCTTTTATTATTTTGTTGTCTAGCAAAAGTGGGCTGGAGTCCTCCACTCCCTTGGCTCCGTGATCCGAGCCCAACTTGAAGTCATCAGCTTACCAATTTTGAGGCCCAAGTAATATCAATGGCATGATGGTAATTTATGCCACTTTGGAGAGGATTTCTCAACGAGGGTTTGAGTTTGGCGGGGCAGCCGGCATGTGTTCTTGAGCAGTGCTGGAAATTGGAGAAAGAATAAAGTAGAGACGTGGCCGAGACGCGAGGAAGATGATAATTTGGGGAAAAAGATTTTTGAGTTAATTATTCGGTCTCTTATTTGTGTATATCGAGTGAATTCCCAATTCCCCAGTAGCCCAGCCCTTCTCCACCAGTCGTCCCTAACAAGGCCTATGCAAAAGGAAAGGCTTAAACTAGTGATGAAACAAACGGTGACATTTTTTTTTTTTTTTCTTATAAAGCGATACAATCAAACGGAATTAAACCAAATAAAAAGAGAAATGATAAAAATAAGAAAACTTTACCGCTTGAACTGTTCCTAAAGACTAAGAAAACGGTGGCACAAGTGACAAGGTCTCCGGACCTTCTCCCATTTCTCAAAAGGGACCGTAAAGAGTCATCATCTGGGCACAAGCATTAGACCATGACCAACATAGCAAGCATGAGTGTCGGGACACTGTTTGATTAGGTCCGTTGTACAAAAGAGCGGCTTCCCGCATTTTTGCTTAGCAAACCAAACCAGAATTCAGTCCAAGATGAAAGATGGATACATTTGCGCATTAAATGGCAAAATTTCTAAATTTTTCCCATTTGACATGACTATGCTACCTGTTCATCCAAACACCAACATACACACTTTTTTAGCTCATGAATTGTCCGTTGCTTTTTTCATCCTCTGATTCTCCATGAAGCAGTTTCTTCACACAACTCATGCTGTTTTAGCTGCTGGCTTTAACCTTTTTGCCCTCGAGTACAGGAAAACTCCAGCAAGTGCTACTGCAGTTCCTGCAGAAATCGAAACGGGATGTGACAAGTCTTGTTAATTTGGACAAAAGGGAAAAGAGTATAAGATATTATGATATATACCAAGAGAGTTAATGGGTGAGACAGGTGTTTGGAAGAAGATGACTGAGGAGACTATGACCACAACTCGCTTCACGCAATTTCCAACAGCATGGGTCACAGGAGAAACCATCTGCAGTATCATATAAGACACCTGCATACACCCAATTTGTTATGCATCAGTTAAATTTCAAATCAAAACTTCAGGAATTAGATACTCAGCAGCTTTCCAGCCGGAACTTCAGAGAAAATCGTTAACTATGGTTTCACAGGAGAATTATGAAAGATCTTTTGTTGTTGGTGGATCTGCCTTACCGAAGCTATATCGGAATTAGGGTAGAAAATGGAGCCTCTGTCAGTAATATGTAAATACTAAACTAAAATAATTTTGCATTGCTAAATAGCGGGGCTCATTTTCAGGTCTTGGTTGATGCTGGCTCTAGTCAATGAATAGTGTGGACATTGCTTACGAGGAGGAGAATCATGCTCTCCCACAGGCCTAGAATCGAGTGCAGAACTAAAGAATGAAGTTCTGTTTAACAGGACTGTCAATGGCATGTGAAATGGTGCTAACTGAGAAACTAAATGTGAGTAATAAGGATTGAATGGACAATAATAGAAGAAAAATAAGAAAAGAAGCATGGAAAGATCGGAAGCCTCACCTGCTGGTATGAGTGAAAGCAAATCCCGGCTACAAGTGATCTAATGCAGAGTTCTCTTACATTTAGACCTTGACTTGCCTGAATCAACGGATAAGAATAACTCAAAATTTTATATTGACAAAAAAGAGGAAAAAAAGCAAAATATCTCAAATTATTTGGTGTCAGTATGTACACTTACAGCAAACTGCAGGTATGAAGGAGTAAACTTGACGCCTTCCAAGAAAACAGCCGCAGGTGTCAACAGTATGAAAGATATAATTGTGATTATAGAGAAGAGATTGATGTTGTCCAAGGTTTCCTGTTGAGGAATATAAAACCAAAAATAGTATGCAATCAAAAAAGGGCTCACCCAGTATACAAAGTGCTCCCCAACTTAGTGCGGAGGTAGGGAGAGGATGGGCGTATATATACGCAGTCGTCCTCTTGCATTTTGCAAGAAGCTGTTTCCACGCCTCTAGCCCGTGACCTTCAGGTCACCAAAGGAGCAACTCAACTAAGGTTCACCTCAAAAAAAATAGTATGCAATCAAATGTTTATATTTTGCTAAAACAGAAATCCAGGAAGAAAACCATCAACTCGTCAAATATGGGATTGGAAACCATGAACAGAAGCCAAATAGAGGATTTGTGTTTACCTCTTTCTTTACCATTAATTTTTTGCTCAGAACATTCCGTGATTGATTTGTCAGATTGGAAGCCATTGCACTACAGAATCCTATCCTGTATTAACAGACCAGGTTTAATCACTTCAATCAGTGATTACTGATCATGTTAGTGACTCAAGCAATTGCAGTACACATCAAAGCATGATGAATGTGAATGCACCTTCCAATCAGAAGACTATAGATTGATTTCTTACCAATTAAAAGAGGCTTCAGAGAAGGATGCCAATGCTACTCCACCAACAATTGGTACAAGAGAAGAAACCACCCAGATTGTGGGAGTCTGTGTGCACATTTGGGCCAAACTGAAAATCAAATAGCTTTAACCATGCAGAGTGTCCATGTACAATCTATAAATCAAACTTCCATATAATCTCACTAAAATTCCTGCATAAGTATTACTTCTAATTGTCATAAACCAATACCAAGCTGGAAGGACTTGGCACAACATTTTCTTGTTGTTTTACTATGCCTTTGGCTTGCAAAAAACAGGCTACAATATAAATTTACACCATTGATTTTTTTTTTTTTTTTGGCCCCCAAAATCTTTATTTGCATTCATTTTAACACTTCGTGTACACATGGTGGTTGTGGTTTGGATTAAGCTGACTTGGTGCATCTCCATTCCACAACATATATCTGAAGGGATAAAGCACATGAAAAGATAGAATTTGAGAAGCAAGCATTCAAAGCACAAATTACAATTGGCCCATAGTTTAGGAGTCCAAAAGTGAACATAGCCCTTAATTTTCTTATTCAATTCTGAATCAGACAACTAGAGAGACATGATATAATAATACAGCAAGACTACAAGAGCATTAAACTAAATAACTATTTATTCACCAAGAAAAGCACTCCAGAAATGCTATGCAACTCAGAATTTAAAAACTTCCATGAAGCAAATTAAGATGCAAGAAAGAATGATCAGTATTTTTTAAATTTCTAGTCTCTTTCCTATTTTACTAAGATAGACTACAACCACAAATAAGAATGCCAACAACACCAGCCGTATTTCTACTAGTCCTCTTCCAGTTTCATCTAAGGTAGACTATAACTGAGAGCCCTCATAAAATAGTTGCAGGTCTTTGCTTTATCTCCATTTGATGGAATACATTCCAAAGTCATATTTAAACTCTTCATGCGCTTGCTGATATTCTAATCTGCCACACTTCGTGGGATTTTCCAACAGAAACACCATGCTCACAATATAAAAATAAAAAGGCATTTCAAAGAAAAAATATCTAACCTCCCCAAGAAACAAACTGGCAAGGACAACAGTGAAGAAAGGTTCCATAGCTTTGATCGTGTGAGTGAACGAAACTGCAACTTTTCCAATACTAATGTTGGTCAAGAGATTGCCCATTGTGTGTGTAACAGACAGGGCAAAAATTTCTGCAAACTGAAAACTAAAGTTAACAAACAGTATATATAAAGGGAAAAAAGAGAGAGAGAGAAATAAAATTGCTAATTCTAAAATCATTTGATCACTTCCATGATTTGGCGTCACATCAACAAACTTTGTCAATCATTGTATGATAACTACTCATAAAGTTTATATTCTCATCATGACAGAGAGAGAGAGAGAGAGAAGAAAAAGCATTTTCCTTTTGAAAGTGAAGTACCTGAGAAGCACTAATCTTAGGTCTGTGATGAAGATTTAGTCCCCACATCAATAACACTATCAGAGTCCCACATCCAAACTGAAATGCTGTAATTGTTGCTGGAAATGGATACACCTTTAAAACCTAAAATTTCATTCAAATCAACTAATACCATCAGGTCCATTACAATCTCTTGCTTAAGCCAAAAAACCATTCAAATGCAAACTCTGTGCCACAAAAAAAATAAATAAATAAAAAAGCGCCAAAACCACAAATAACGCCTTGAACTTTAGACTTACTTTTAGGTAATTCCTAAATTTTTATTGTAGTCTAGTTTCCCAACACTTTTAAAATAGACTATAATGTGTCCTAAGTGGTACAACATTAAGCTTTTGTATCACATTTTTCTCGCCAATTTTTCACGAGGAATCTAAACCTAAATTTCAAATTATACATGTGAGTTATTTTTTCCTTTTTTTCTCTTCGACAAAAGCACATGAATTTTGTGGGAATAACTAACATTTTTGGTGAACTATTTTTCCTTTTGACTTCAATGTGCTCCAATAATAATATTTTAAAATTTCTCTCTAAACTCAAATTTTCACAAAATTTTCATATTTACCCTCTAAATAAAATTTTCCCTTCTCTCTTGCTTCCTCTCTCTCTCCCAAATATTTCTTTTAACCAAAAAGAGAAGGAGAAACACACAAGATTCAGTGCCTTGCATATGACCTTTACGCAGACAAAATCCAAATTTTTTCCACTTATGGGTCCAAGTTTAGTGAATTATTTGAAAATATACCTACAGTGTAGGGCTATTCGTATCCATATCCAGGCAAAGAAAAAGATAAAATGCCCAAAGGTACCAAATATGTACCATGCTGTATAAAGTCCCCTACTATCATCCATAAAACGCTGACACAGAGATTTTTTTTTTTTTTTGGAACTTTTAGTACTCCTAATATTACTCGAGAAGAATAGTGCATATATTCACCAGACCATATATCTTGGGTGATCAATAAAAATTTTACTGCATTTAGTCTCCTAAAAATTCCGAATTGTTTTTATCCTTCCATTTTGGGAATGGAATATTGATGGGAATCCTCTGAAGAGGATCAGACATGGTATTTACATGAGATGAACAAGAGTAGCCTGTTCAGATTTCGTTGCTTATAGTCGAAAATCTAACATGGCCCGGAACTAGTCTTAGTAATAGCACAGAACGAGTAAATGAAGAAAACATCTAAATTCACAAACCCTCCAAAAGAAAACCTTTGGTTAGAACCAAAAAATAATTGACGAAATTCAATTTAAAAAGTAATTAAAATGGTTGAAGTAGATGTTCAACATATACCAGAGAACAGACATAGAGAGAGAGAGAGGACCTGTTTGTTGTAAATGTTGAAGTAGATGTTCAACACATACCAAAGTCCAAACATAGCTCCGAGCTGCAAAGTCCGTACAGTTGAGTCCGCGTTCGACTTGTTGGTCTCGCCTGCACTCTCCGGCGCCGAAGAAGTTGCCTTAACCCTAACATCTTTCAATCTTTTCCGATCAGAAGACAAAGATAAAGCAGATATCGAAGAATCGAATAGGCGCAAAACAGAGTGCAGAGGCATCGTTTTTCTCTGAAAAGAATAGCCATGGGATGGGACAATCGTTGGAGACAAAGAGTTCAAGATTGGAACCAAATTAGGGTTACTGTTAGGGTTCCGATTTGGAGTTCTTCTAAGAAATGGAGTCGCCGGTGACGGTGAGACAGCTAACGCTGTGCTCCGCATATTTCACCGCTCAATAAGTGAGAGAGAGAGAGAGAGCGAGCGAGAGAGCGCAAAACGACAACGTTTATTCGTGGCGGCAACCTGGCTACGATAAGCAGTTGCGAGCATCTCACCCTAATTATTTGGATTTCGCGGTTTTCTTCGTGTTTTTCAATTTTCTAAAATCAGGTGGATAGCAAAAAAAAGTTGCATTTTTTATTTTTATTTTCATTTTTAAATACCGGACCAACCGGTCCGGTCCAAGATGATGTCGTGAGATCCCTCTAAAATGAAGCATTCAAATATAATTTTTTTTTATTTTTAAAATTTAAAATCAATTATTAATTAAGAAATTTAATATTTTTTCAATTAAACAATTATCCGTTGATAATGTCTGATCATTGTTAACTAATTATGTCAATGTTAATAATTTTTTATAAATCGATGAATTTAAAATTATTTTTAATTTTGAGATTTTAATGTTATGACAGAATTTCAAAAATTATTTAGTTTACGTAATATCATTCTTAAAAAAAAATAAAGAAAAAAAAACCTATGAGCCCCAAAATCTGATGCTACAGCCAAAATTTGTATGTAGTGGTGGTGGATAAAGGATCTGCAGAAAGTATGAATGGAGGGTATAAGTCTGATGGACTGGGCAACTGGATTTGTTGAGAAAAAGATGTGGCAGCGCATTCTCTGCCTTGGAAACTTGTAATACATTCTGCATGACAAGTGTTTTGGACCACCAAAGCCGAAATGCAAGAAAATAGTACCACTGTAAACATCAGAAGGAATTGGTTTGTTTCATGGTTCTCTTTCCACACTTTCCTACCCAGTATGTCTAAATGAGCCCAAACCACACTGGCGGATGAATCCAAATCTGATGGAGCCAGAAAATCTGATAACTATAGGATGGTCCACATCAGTTCATGGATTGAGCATCACATTTGGAATCAAAAAATCACCATAGGAGCTGTCCCATTCACTCATTTCAACAGTGTCAGCTGGAGAAAAATACAACACAGTCACTATTGCAGTTGAGGACATGGCAATCTTATTCAGCATAACTAAAAACGTGACTGCTGCTGATTATTGCAAAAAAATTGATTCCTTCATGAGTAATTCATTACTTATTGCAACTCAATTGGTTCATTCACTTGAACTCGCATAATTTTTTTAGAGTTGTTCATTTGCTTACACTCGCAGAGGTTTGGAATAGTTAACTTGGGTAGGCTCATTTAGAGCTCCCTCAGCTTGTTCAACTAGTTAAAGGAGTCGAAATTAAATGAGTTATTGAGGCTCATTTCTAAAATGACTGCACTATGACTAATTTGGTGATTGTAGGTGCAAAAAAGGAATTTTAAAAAAAAGGGGCAATAATTCCAAATTATATTGAAGTCTTACCATTTCAAATACACTAGGGATGAAAGTGGTGTTGCAATTGTCCTCCCAAAGCCTCAAATGCCATGCCAAACATTTAAGCCTGGCAAATGTCAAATACCCTGTATGACCTCTAGCCTCACTGGAAGGCCTAGCCAAGACTGGGGAGGGACTTGAAATATTTCCAACACTGCTTCCTCCATTTGAACACTGTTTCCTCTTGCAAGGACGAGGCCCTGGAGATCCAACCTCTTCAAGCCCTTGAAATTCCATCTTCACATCACGAACTTCTTATGTGCGCGGTAGTACTTCGAATGTCCTTATATCTATACACAAGCATTAAAAACACAACATAAATTCACAATTTCTACCAACTGGCCAGTTGGGGGCAACAGCCCCAATGATAAACTTGTTGGATTCATTACTAAAGGTTACAACCACATGTGATTGCAAAATAAAGGAAAGCCTAAAATCCTAAGCAATTGTCAAAGCCAAAAACTTACTAGTAAAATTTGATCTAAGAGTTTCAGAAGAGCGTTGCACTTGTTCTATACAAGGTGAGTAGGAGCAGAGAATTCCATCTTGCTTCAACATTTTCCCAGCAGAAGGTATGGCCAGCCAAGGTTGGGGTAAGTCGAAGAATACAGCATCTGATAACCCAGAAAATTTATCAGGGAATCCTTGTCCTTGAATAACTCTAACATCCACAGTGATTAAGCTATTCAGTCCTGTCTTCTCAAAATCCTCCCTGATAATGGAAACAGAATCAAGTTATCATTTTAATTCCACTAAAGTTCTTTGTTAAATTGTCCATCATGGTGTTTCTTTGTGCTATCTTGTTTGCCTGAAAGACAGACATAACACAAGAACATAGCTTCTCCAAATTATTTTAGAAGAACCCAATTTTTTGTAATAACTGGAAACAGACTACATCTTTGAGAAACAATAATAGAGGAGACCTAACTGCACACCTGTTACGGCCACTTCAAAATGGAAGCTATGTCCATGTCCATTAAGTGTCACACATCTTAACACTTATTGGACATGTGGGGGACATGTGTAAGTGCTTCAGGAGTCCAATTTTTTGTTACTTTTTAAATATGGTGAACTTTTGAGATATTCCTTAGACACTTTTCAGACAACTCTAAAACACTTCTGGTTTACACTCTAAAGACACTTCGTATGGTTGTCATTGTCAAAAACAAACACTTAGTATATCTTTATATACTTGTAACAGTTTTTTTTTTTTTGGTTGAAAAGTAGACATAATAACAATGCTATTTGCAATACGTAAATCAATTAATTTTGTAATACATTAATAATAATATTTTTAAATCATATACCTAGTTATATAAAAATAATCTTATTTTATGTCATGTCCTCACAGTGTCCATGTCCTTTTTTTTTTTTTTTTTGAAAATCTGGCATGTCCAAAGTCTCTATTCATGCCCATACTCTATTTTGTGTGAGCATCCTTCTGTTGTCGCTCAACCCAATTACTATCCACATATAGTTACTATCTAAAATTTGATTCAGAATCAGAAAAGAACATGCACTTTGCATCAGAGAAGAAAGGAGGGTCAGGGGATGCAGAACAACAATACCAAGACAAGAATGTAACCATTATAGTCCTTTATCGTGTTTTAGCAAATGGATGGCCTATTATCACAAGAATTTCTAAGCACAATCATCTCAAGCATCTCCAAACTGGAACAGAAACACCAACCGAAATAACTTACAATCTCCTACGTGATAAGAACTAGAATTCCATCGTTTCATTTCAAGATTCAAAACATCATCCATGTCACAACATGATATGAAAAAAAATTTCTCGCAAGAACTAACAGATATAATTACATTGCAAGTAAATATTTACAAACTGGTGCAAGGAAAGAATTGAATGCGGGGGAAAGAGAGGGAAAAAAAAAAAAAGAAAAAAAAAAAGTTCATGACATGAGTCTTTACCTTGCAGAGGCTGCCCTTTCTTCATGGAAGTCAAATGTATACACATGTCCTGTCGGAGCTACGGCCCTTGCAAGCGAAGTTGTCAGAGAACCACTGCCAGTGCCAGACTCGAGCACTATACAACCGGGGACTATTTCCAGGTACATGATCACAAAGCTAATATCAGCAATGTACAAAATCTGTGTCCTGTGACTCAGCACCAAAGTCCAAAGCTCCGGGGTGTTGCGAAAATAGCGTGTGAACGATTGTATTAATAAATCATCCAACATATATTTCTTCAAAAGGATAATTTAACAGCACAATATATCATTACAATTATACTTAAAAATAACTATTAAATAAAGAAAGAACACCATAATTTAACAAGATTCGGCCAAATATACCTACGCCCTCAGACACTGCTAGAATAATATTTCACTAATATTCTTGAAATATTACAAGAGAGAGAAAGATGAAAATTGGCCTAAGATATGAACTTGTCAATTTTGGGATGATCTTACAAGATATGGGGAATGGTTTATTTATAAGAATAAATCTTACCCCATCCCTCACTTGTTAATCAATGTAGGATTCTCTCCTCCTATAATTTTTTGTCACAACCAACAAATCTTCACCTTGGCAAAAAATCTTTACAACTCTCACATACAACTTTAGTAGTGTCTTCAATTTTTAAATTTCAATAATATTGATCAAGTTCAAATAATGTTGAAATTTGACTGCAGTTACCACTTTGTCATCATATCAGCAGGATTCTCGGAGGTTGGAACTTTCTGGATTATAACTCCACCTTCTTCCAAAATCTCTCGTATGAAGCAATAACGAACGTCGATGTACTTTGTCCTTCCATGATAAACTTGATTCTTTACCAAATAAATTGCACTTTGACTATCACAATGCACTTTGATGTATTTTTGTTCTAATCCCAATTCACCAATCAACCCTTGAAGCCAAATTGCTTCCTTCACGACCTCTGTAACTGCCATGTATTCTGCCTCTGTAGAAGACAAAGTCACTATTGATTATAAGGTAGACTTCCAACTTACTGGTGCCTTTGCAAGGGTATACATATAACCAATAGTTGAATGACGTTTGTCCAAATCACCAGCATAGTCAGAATTACAGTACCCAATTATGTGTTGACCATGTTGTTTGTCCTGCTGAAATATCAAACCAAGATTCATGGTGTTCAGAATGTATCGTAAAATACATTTCACAGCTTGCCAATGCTCCTTTCCAGGATCATGCATATACCTGCTCACTACTCCAACTGCATGTGAAATATCGGGTCTTGTACACACCATAGCATACATTAGACTACCAACAACACTTGCATATGGTACTTTTGACATGTATTCTCGTTCTGCATCATTCTTTGGTGATATGGATGCACTGAGCTTGAAATGAGGAGTAAGTGGAGTACTAACTAGTTTTGACTTTTTGTTTATGCCAAAACGTTTTAATACCTTGCTCAAATACTCCTTTTGTGATAAACAAAGTCTCCTCAAATTCCTATTTTTAGTAATTTTCATACCAAGAATCTTCTTTGCTTCACCTAGATCCTTTATCTCAAACTCCCTTTTCAGCTGAACTTTCATTTTCTCAATTTCTATCCGACTTTTGGAGCCTATTAGCATATCATCAACATAAAGAAGAAGATAAATAAAGGATCCATCTTGTAGTTTGTGCAAATACACGCAATGATCATATTTACTTCTTGTGTACTTTTGCCCCATCATAAACTTGTCAAATCGCTTGTACCACTACCTGGGAGATTGCTTTAATCCATATAGCGATTTTTCAAGTTTGCATATCATATTTTCCTTTTTAGCAACATTGAACCCTTCTGGTTGAGTCATATAGATTTCCTCCTCCAAGTCTCCATGTAAAAATGTTGTTTTTACATCCATTTGAACTAGCTCCATATCCAACTATGCTACCAAAGCCAACAAGATTCTGATAGAAGAATACTTCACAATTGGAGAAAATATTTCATCATAATCAACTCCCTGCTACTGAGCATAGCCTTTAACCACCAATTTTGCTTTGTAGCGAATACCATTCTTGTTAGGAAAACCCTCTTTCTTTATATATATCCATTTGCACTCAGTTGCTTTCTTTCCTTTTGGAAGACTAGTAAACTTCCAAATTTGATTCTTTTGAAGGGACTGCATCTCCTCTTTCATAGCAATCCTCCATTGCTCTTGTTCTGAACTTTGGACTGCTTCATTGTAAGTGGCAGGAACGTCATCAATTTGAATTGCTGATGTAGAAGCAACCATATTAGCAGAATGAGCAGGTGGTTTAATGGTCCTTTTTCCCTTCCTTAATGCAATTGATTCAAATTGCTGTGGAGGTTCTTGGGTCTACACCTCTTTTTCATCTAACTCTTCATCTATTATAGGGAAGTCACCATCAGATTCTTCATTTGCTGGGACTAATCTGCTTCTATCAAACTCGACATGTTTAGAAGTACCACCTATGCGTTCAATGTTTTCAGGAGTTACCTTTGATATGGAAGATTCATCAAAGGTAATATCTCTGCGGAAGATTACTTTCTTTGTTTCTAGACACCAAAAACGATAGCCTTTTACTCCAACCGTAATCCCCATGAAGATTGCTTTCTTTGCTCTAGGATCCAGTTTTGATTCCTTAACATGATAATATACAGTGGAGCCAAATACACGTAAGGAATCATAATCTGTGGCAGGCTTTCCAGACCATTTCTCTATTGGTGTTTTGCCACCAATAGCTATAGATGGCAGACGGTTGATGAGGTGACCAGCATAAACAACAGTTTCAGTCCAAAATTCTTTGCCCAACCCAGCATTGGACAACATGCACCGAACCTTATCCAACAATATCCGGTTCATTCGTTCCGCCACTCCATTTTGTTGCGGTGTATTCCTGACCGTGAAGTGTCTGACAATGCCTTCATTTTCGCAAATTTTCAGAAATGGATCATTTCTGAACTCTCCACCATTGTCTGTACGAAGACGTTTGATTTTTCTACTTGTTTGGGTCTCCACCATATTTTTCCATTTAAGGAAAATTCCCAACACTTCATCCTTCGTCTTCATTGTATACACCCAAACTCTTTAGGAAAAATTATCAACAAAGGTCACATAATAATGCTTTCCTTCCAATGATGTTATTTTAGAAGGCCCCCAAACATCTGAATGAACATAATCCAAAATACCTTTAGTATCACGGATTGTTGTGCCAAATTTCATCATCGTTTGTTTCCCTTTGACGCAATACTCACAAAAATCTAATTTGTAAGCTCGTCCTCCTTTCAATAATCCTTGATCTATCAGAAGCTTCAAGGATTTTTCTCCAGCATGCCCCATTTGCATATGCCACAATCTAGTTGTTTCTAATTCTCGATCATTAGTAGAAACAGCTACTGTTGCTGCTGCTCCAACAACTGTACTACCCATAAAGTAGTACACATTGTTATTTTTCCAAATTCCCTTCAACACTGTGAGTGCACCAGAGATTATTTTCATTACTCCATCTTTTACCTTCACATCAAATCCTTTTGATTCTAAGGATCCGATGGAGATGAGATTCTTCTTCAAATCCGGTACATATCGAACATCTGGTAAAGTTTTGATAGATCCATCATGATTTCTCAGGCGAATTGAACCAATCCCATGTGTGGAGAGAGGGACATCATTTGCTGTGTAGACCATTCCCCCTTTCTGTTCTTTGAAATCAAAGAACCATTTTCGATTGGGGGACATATGGTGGCTACAACCAGAATCCAACAACCACGTACTAGAATAGCTAATTGATGGTGCAACAGCAAGTGAAAGGTCCGAATCTGCATCATCACATTCAGCTACATTTGAATTTGAGACAGCTTTTCCCTTATCTGGTTTGCCTTTATTTTTCAACTTTGGGCAATCTTTCTTCCAGTGCCCTTTTTCTCAACAAAAGGCACATTCATCTTTCTTCAGTTTGGACCTTGATTTTTATCTCCCTTTCATCCCTTTACCCTGGCTCTGCGATCGCCCTCTGACAACTAATACTTCTGCTGCTTCAGTTGTGTTTTTTTGCTTTTCTTTTTTCCTTAGTTCGTAACTGTATAATGCTGCAGTTACTTCACTAAGAGAGACAACAGCTTTTCCGTGAAGTATGGTAGTTTCCAGATATTCGAACTTGTCGGGAAAGGATCCCAACAACATAAGAGCCAGATCTTCATCCTTGAAAGTCTCGTCCATACTCATCAGATCAGTCACCAACTGATAAAAATTGGTGATGTGATTATTTATAGTGGTACACGGAACATAGTTGAAGCGAAACAGCCTCTTTTTTCATATAGAACTTGTTTTGACTGCTCTTTTTCAAGAATTTTTCTTCTAATGCTTTCCACAATTTACTAGCAGAAATTTCTTTGAAAAAAGAATACTTCTGCTCTCTAGAAAGACACGATCTAATTGTACCACATGCCAATCTATTCATCGTCTGCCATTCCTTCTCCTCAGCATCATCTGGTTTCTTTTCTTCAATAGCAAGGTCTAGACCCTGTTGGAAAATGACATCTAAAACCTCACTCTGCCACATTTCAAAATGATCGGTTCCATAAAAAATCTTCACTGCAAATCCGGTATTCGTCACTGCAGTTCTTGTCAAAATTGATGAAGTCGACGTGAATGACTTTGTGTTGTCAGCCATTTCTGCTACTTGTACTATTTAATAGTTGCCGATGCGAAATGCCAATAGCCCCAAGAAAATCTTTTCTGATGTGGAAGATCAAACAAAACTGCAACCACAGAGCATACTAAGATCAATCGAGCTCAATGCCAATAGCTCCAAGAGAATCTTTTCTGATGTGGAAGATCAGACAAAACTGCAACCACAGAGTATACTAAGATAAATCGGGCTCTGATACCAATTATTGCGGAAATAGCGTGTGAATGATTGTACTAATAAATCATCCAACATATATTTCCTCAAAAGGGTAATTTAAAGCACAATATATCATTACAACTATACCTAACAACAACTATTGAATAAAAAAAAACACCAGAATTTAACGAAATTCGGCCAAATATGTCCACGTTCTCGGACACTACCAGAATAATATTTCACTAATATTCTCAAAATATTACAAGAGAGAGATAAAAATTGGCCTAAGATATGAACTTGCTAATTTTGGGATGATCCTACAAGACATGGGGAATGGTCTATTTTATAAGAATAAATTTTATCTCATCCATCACTTGTCAATTAATGTGAGATTCTCTCCTCCTATAATTTTTTGCCACAACCAACACGGAGTCAGGGCTAACAAATAAACAAATCCACCCTTGTTGCTAAATACTTTGGACCCAAATGGCTTCCCAATCCGATCCGAATGTTTAAACACTCCAAAGCGGTTCTGCAACACCGACCCTTCACTCACTTTTACAGCCTTCATGTTGTCATGCCTCTCATATACTATTACCAAGTCTCCATGACTGATTAAGCGCTTAAAAGATGTCTTCTTTGCAGGATCAGTAATCAACATCTTTAAATTTCTTACGTTTGTAATTTCTATGGGTAACAAGTTCCTCTGCCAAACATAAATGCTATATCAGAAGATTACTTCTTTAGGAAAATAAAACATGGATTTACTAAAAAAAAAAACTGCTAAGGTACTGCTTAATATTTTAACCCCATTACTAAACAACTGCTAAAAATTCAAAATGTATGATCCAACATAGTACTTGTACGAAGCTGGTTATCAAACACCTGCTGGGACAAAATTTCATTAGTCCTTTACTCTACCCAACAACAATAATTATTACTTTTTCTTAATATGGGTACGGCATTTAAACAAAAGGGTGGTGGGTGCCTCGAACAAAACCCAAACATTCATAAAAGGAAAAGAAAGAGAATCAGTTCAACAGTGTGCAGGAGAAAAAGGGTTGTGACGGAACACTTACGTGGGAATCGCCAGTGTGGCTTCGGTTGCTGCAATTCATGCACGGAGAGACAGAGAGAGAATCGGAAATAAGAGAATCTTATCAGGGCTGCGAATCCCCCTTCAGAAGAGGGATTTTAGAAACGGAGTGGACCTGGGTAGCCAGAGAAACGGAGTGGACCTGGGTAGCCAGCCCAGCCCAATGGGCCCAGTTTGTTTTCGGGCGGGCTTGACGGTCTTAATTGGGCCTAAAGTGGGTTGGACAATATGGATAGGCCCAGGGGCCAGCCCGACTACCGTTATCGGGTGGGTCCCAACACCCATCGCGCGCCGATTAATGTGATCCTGGAGCCACAAATGCCTCTCTCTCTCTCTCTCTCTCTCCCCCCTTCCCAATCCTTTCGATGGTCATAAATGAATTCGTTTATTATCAAAGAAGAAAACAGCTTGGTTTCCAAATTTCACGCATCAATTTCTTCATCCCGTGATTCGTCTACAGATATTCATACAATACGAAATTATGTTCCGATTCACATTTCTGACATTTTTTCCACCCAAACACAGCACAAATCCAACACCCAGTATGCCATTCTCTCCTTTGTAAGTAGTTTCTCATTATTTTACGTTATTTTCTTTCCTGGGTATTTCAATTCAAGGTAGTTGTTCAGCAATTTTGTGGTTGTTCTTGTTGTTTTTCTTCTGGGTTTTGTTCACTTGTTTTTATTCCCTCCGTAGCATTTTCAGAAATTTTTTTTTCCTCTCTCTCTCTCTCTCTATATATATATATATATATATATCTCACAATATATGCACACAAACACACACAAATGGCCTTTTTTTCTTGTGGGGTGGGTTGTTGTGGGGGAGGGGTGGGACTTTTTTCTCATGACTACATTCTATCTTTCTCCAAAAGAAAATTAATAAAAATGAAATAAAATATCCTTTGTAAAGTTAGTAAAGTTTTCCAATCACACGAAACTGAACAGTTTACTAAATTCATATGGTCACAATTTGTACTCTTTGTTCAAGGTAGTGCTATGGAAATTGGAATTTTTTCTGGTCATTACTAGATATGTAGGGTCATACTAAATTTCTCGGTCTATTGTACTCAAAAGCCCTTTGCAGACAATTTTCACTATTGTTTTTCGGGTGTGATTTCAAATGTCAATTTTTTGTTTGCTACTGAACTGACTTTTCTTGCATTCTGCATTCAAGGAACATTATGGACTGTTGTATATAACTCTTTAGTATGGGACTGTGGAAAATGAACTCCTTGAATTTAATGGTGAAATGGTTGACAATGTTTGTCCTTTGACTCTGTAGATGCTGATATAATTTTAAGAAATAGAGGACCCCTCCCCCCAGTTTGAAAAAATACTATACATATATATATTTATAATATTTCAAAAAAAATTGTATCACCATATATTGTTTGCACCCTTAAAAATTATAATCCCGAGCCCCAGGGAAATTATAAGCCTAAATGTATGTTGTGTTCGACCCTTCCCTAATTTAAAATTTTTGGCTTCACCCTTCATAGCATGCTGTTCTAACAGAAAGGTTATGACAGTCTTGGTACCGAGATGACTTCTGATAGCACCTTCCTGACTTATTACTGGAATTGGAGGGTTGTGCTTTGTGCAATATCAATCTTACTGCCTATGCTTGCAGCATCGTTTATGATCTGGAAATATGAATTTTTGGACCGCTTGAAATCTGTTAAAGGAGAAAGTCACCCAGAAACTGCTTGGTTCATACAACCTGATGATGCTTGGAAGCCATGTCTGAGATCTGTTCACCCTGTTTGCTTGTTAGCATTCCGAGTTGCTGCATTTTGTTTACTCTTAGCAATAATTGTTAAAGATATTCTTCTTAATGGAGGCAGCACTTTATACTTCTATACTCAGTAAGCCATCTCACTTTCTGTGCTCATCTTGTTCTAGTAGTGCTCCATTCTTTGCGGCTACCAACGAGTCTGATAAGTGCTAAGCAGTACATGTGTATAGAAAAATTAGTGAGGGAGCAACATGGTGAGCTCATAAGGTTTCTTAAAACAATAAGCAGGTGGGGGAAAATTGCACATAATCGCTCTATATGTAACCATCAGATTACTTTTGAGATATGCCCTTTGCACTTTCTTTTGTTTGAGAGAAAGTTAGTACCGCTGGATTATATGTCACTGAATACAACCACATTTCAACCATGAATAGCAGGTTTTTGATACTATCTAATTTTGATGCACTCTGGTGCCGGACAGGTGGACATTTATTCTGGTCACCATCTATTTTGGGGTATGGTTTTAATCCCTATCTATAGCATACTTTCAAAATCAAAATTGATTATTGAACTTACTGATTGATTCTTTTAAATGGGTCATCATGGATCCACAAACAAATTGTACATCATAAATGACATTTATGTAGTACATCAACTTTTGTTAAAAGGTGTTATCCAAAATGGCCTTTATGTAGTACATCAATTTTTCTTAAAAGATTTTATACACATGGCATTGTTGTCAATTTTTCTAAGAAGATTTTTCTCTTTTTGCAGCTCGGAGTATTTCTCTCCGTCTATGGATGCCTTTGGCGAGGGCATCAAGAAATAGGCTCTGGACATGACATTGATCATTTTGTTGTAGATACTGAGAGTGGATATTATGTGCCTCTCCCACATGGTGAGGCTACAGACCTGACAATCGTGAGACATGGTAGGGTCTCACAAATTGCAGGATTTTGCAGCCATCTCCTTCAGGTTATATTTCAGGTAATTTTCTGTTTTGTGAATGTATTAATGCATCACAGATGCCAGTGCATGATTTGAGAGAAATTCTCTTCCTCGTCTTTCATTGTGCATAAGGTGTTGCTCATGTACCTTTTCATATGACGTTTTATTAAGCAGATTAATGCTGGTGCAGTGATGCTTACGGATTGTGTATACTGGCTCATCATTTTTCCATCTCTTACTATTAAAGAATACAATCTGAGCTTTGTAAGTTGCACAAACCTAAAGAACTGCCTTCTCATGTATTTCATGCTTCTCAAGAGACATTCAAGTTGATTTTCTGCCAACCACTCAAGGGGATTCTCAGAGAGAAATCTGAGCCAACCCAAGACCGTATCCCTCCAGTATAAAAAAATACTTAGATTGCTGCCCATTACTTGAGTTTGAAATTTTCATATCAAATGAATTCATATGGTAGTGAAGATGGCATGTCTCCTGTGGCAAAGCTACTCCCCCCTCTCCGGCGCAACAAGAAAAAGGAAAAATAAATGTAAATACTTTTAGCTACACTTCAGCAAATAAACTGCTAAAAGGCTTAAGAATGCCGTCAAAAATCCTTTCAAATGTTGTTTGTGCCTTGGCACAATAGTAAAGTTATTCTTTTGGTCATCTCGAGATCACGTGTTCGAGATATGAAAATAACCTCTTTGCAAAAATATAATAGGAAGACTGCGTATATATACGTCAACCCTTCCCCTATCCCGCACTAAGTAGGGGAGCACTTTGTGTAATGGGTGAAGTTCCTTTTCCCCTTCGACCCTAGCCTCATACACATTTCACTTTCGTCTCCCTAATATAAGTTTTTGGCTTCACCCCAAATGCATCCCTTTGTGACTCTGAACCACTTGGGTACACTTCCCCCACATAGCACTGAAAAGTGAAAATAAAGATCTCTTTCTAATTTTAGAGTTGCCTCATTGCTTATGAAATTATTCCATTTCTATTTTTGAGATAGATGTGTTTCTTTTTCTCATTTTTATGATAGATGGCGTTTAATTTGCACTCTCTGAATGCAATATTCCTCCTTGGTGATACAGCTCTGAATTCATTGGTAGGATATCATTCCATGACCATTTTTTGTTGGAAACCATTTCTTACCTGTCATCTTTGTGGCCATAGTGTTCTTCTCATTTCTTCTATTTCAGCGGTTTCCTTGGTTCCGAATTTCTTATTTTGTCCTGTGGACCGGTATATATGTCATTTTCCAGTGGATAATTCATGCCTGCATACCAATTTGGTACTCTCTCTCTCTCTCTCTCTCTCTCTCTCTACTTTTAAGAACGGATTTCTAAATGTCTTGGCACTCATTGTTGCAGGTGGCCATATCCATTTCTTGACCTGTCATCACCATATGCGGCGCTATGGTTTGTTTCCTTAAACTTCTCCTGTTTTGTAACACAAACTCATATTAGATTATGCTTCTGAATTTTATTTATGCGAAGTTCATTAGATTCAAGTGGGTTCGTTTTAAATTTGAACTCATAGGTACGCGGTTGTGGCATTGATGCACATACCATGCTTCAGCTTGTTTGCTCTAATAGTGAAAATGAAACATAAGCTGATGTCCAGATGCTTCCCGCAATCATATGACTGCAGATGACTGTAAATCTTTCTCAGTTGTGTTCATTGCTAAGGTCTTGCAGGAAGGTGTACAGACTCTTGTAGAACAATTATCTTTGCCCCTTTTTTTTTTCAACTCTGTTTTCAATTTTCCTCATACCTTTGTTGGGTTGGTGTATGGGAGGTTTGTATAAAAGAATATTGCCTTGTACTACAAATGTATTTGTTTTTCATTTTTTGTTCTCAAGTAGGGTATATCTTTTGCATTGCATAATTCCCTCAGGATATGTCCATCTTTATCCCAATTTTGCAACTCGGGACAACCCAATGGGAGAATAATTGAAGGGTTGACACAAAAGTTTTCATTGGTGAAAAGGGCATTACCAACTCCGGCCTTTGATTCGATTTTACAAGAAGATCTTCATAACCTTAGGAATCCATTGGCATGCTTGAGACCAAAAGAAACAGCATCTACTATTATATAATAACAATGTCATAAACCAAAAGTCTAAGGCATAGGTACAGTCCTAATCAAAACTATTAGTATTTGAAAAATCTCAATCACCCAGATCTTACCTATGTCTTCCCTCTATTTTATATCTATAATATTTTTCAACAAAAAAAAAAATTGTAAAAATTATAAAATTTTATAAGCAAAGTCTAAATTTTCTTTTTAAAGAAAAATATTCAATTACCAATATATTAATAAATATAAACTAGTAAACGGGTAAGGAGGTTTGCAATTCTTCCTGCCAATATATTAAAAATCTGATTCACGTCGAGAACCCTATCATGTATAGGACAAAGCCGCAGATCGTTCCTTATACTTGAATATAAACATTGGTGAAAGCCAAAGCATATACTTGAGGACAAGGATATTCCGTTTTATTTAAACTCCACAAAGTTTAGCCACAAGACAGAGCAAAGTTAAAGACCTTCTACTTCTTTAAACTCTTGATCTTGATCCAACTATTGCTCACATATAGTTTGCTAGCTTATGCTGAGGCAGTAGAAACAGCTCCAGCTTGAGTCAACAATGGAACAAGCTTTCCATCCTTGTGCAAGTCTGTGGTAGCTGCAAAAATAATCACAAAATTACAACAGTGATACCATGACACGACTAACAAATATGTTTTATTCGGGCACAAATAAGAGGGGCTGATAGCATACAATCGCAGCCACCAATGTGTTTTCCTCCAATGAAAACATTTGGCACAGTGCGCTGACCAGTCCATTCAAACAGTGCTGATTGTATCTCCCTTCCATCACCTTCAACATAACAAAACCGAAAACAAGTTATTGAAGCTCAATAACAAGGGCACCCCCAGTCTATGTTGCCACTCAAATACATACATAAACTCAAATGGGGTCATAAAATTTCATGAAATATCAATCTTATGACCTGGTTTCACCATAGTGCAATTCTCAACACTAAAAAAGATCAACTCTTTTATGTCGCAGAAATCCACGAAATTCATTTTACAGAATTTATACAACTCTTAAGTATCCCAATTATGGGCATTAATTTTGGTTATAATCCTTCCCCCACCCCCAAAAAAAAGCTATTAATCTTTAAGTTTTCAAAATTTACAATTTTTCACCACATCAAATCCCAAAATTTCCACTGTCCAACAGTTACACCTAATTGGAATTTTATAATCCCTGATCACAACCGGCCTCTTGGCCCAGAGGTTGAGACCCCCGCAAACCCACTCTCCTCTTTGAGAGCATAGCCCTCCCAGGGGACCCAATAGTTCTTAAAATTGGAACCCTATCGAACTCATTTTAAGGGGCAGAGACATAGAATCATGTAGGGGTTCTACAAAGTTTTGACTCGAATGTAGTACAAAATGGCAGAATCAGGATTTGGGGGTAAAAAAAGGATTATACTAAACTATGAATCGAATCTTTTACCAAATCGTATTGGTAGAAGCAGGATTTAAAAATAAATAAATAAATAAATAAATAAAACCCAAAATTCAACTCGATTTATAAAAGTGAAAGCCGCAATCAAATTATACCAATCATCACGAAAAAGCAAATTTAGTTCTATGAATTCACAAAAACATATCCAAATCCAGCACCAGAAGCAAACAGTACATACATAAGAACAACAGAAAACAGTGATTCAAATGGAACAACCCTTTTACCTTCAACATCCAACTCAATATTCTTGTAATTGGCCCCAAGATCAGACAACAACTTCTTCACGTTGATGCAGTATGGACAATACGTCTTGCTACAAAAGTTAAAACAATCAATATCAGATTCATCAAAATCTAATCACAAAAATGAATCTCGAGAGACGGAGAGAGAGAGAACCTGAAGACGACGACCGGATTGGTAGTGACGAGCTCCTTAGCCTTGGGCAAAGCCATCTTCCTCTTCTTAACTCAAACCCTAACTTTTCTCGCTCTGCGTGTGCGTGAATGAAAGTGTATGATTGGGGAGATTCGAATGAGTCCTTTATACAAGAAATTGGAAGCGGTGGTAGGTAATCTGCTGCGCCACCGGCACACCATCGTAGAGTGTGGACAAAATGATATGTGATCAGAGCCGTCATTTAAGTCAGGGCTTAAACGTGGAGCTCTTCGATGGAATGACTTGTAGATCACCAACTTGTCCAAAAAGAAAGAGCAATAAAAGCCAAATAGACTGTCCTTTTCTAAGCAATTATTAAAATCAAGAATTGTTTTTGCCGTTTTCTTTGGGAAGAAGAAAGCTAACTCGGGAAATCAAGACCCCACATAGAAATATTTGTGCTCATCTATTGTTTACAAAAAAAAAAAAATAATATATTTTTATTGATTTATCCTCTAAAAAGAAAGTCTAATTTTGTCATATTTTTAGAAACCGTGGCGATAGAAAAATAAAAATAAAAATATCAAAACATTTTTGGACACCATTGGCTTGTTTTAGTCACGTAAAAGGCAAAGAAACCGATCTTTGTAAGTCAAGTGATAAAATATTAAATTTTTTTAATTAAATTCTTAAATTTAAATATTAAAAATAAAAAAAAAATGTATTGAAATAATCCGTTTTTAAAATAAACTTAACATATTCGAATTAAATTATCAATTAAAATTAGTGTGTATATATACATATATGTGTGTGTATGTATATATCACAAAGTCATACACGAATACTACATGCCTGTACTGGTGACAATCCCCCTCCCGATTAGAGAAACAAACAAATAATGGGTTGCTCGGCACCATCCAAATTCCAAGTGGGTCTTCATTTTTGGTGGGGGTCTTAATTATTTATCACCTAATGGCACTAAAAAAGGTTATTCATGTTGACCAGTTTCCCCTAATAAAAAGCATTACCTTGAATCAACCGGCAACAACAATTGACTGTGAATGATGCAAACGGAGACATTTTCATTTTTAGAAGAGAATAAGAGATGCATGCAACCACCCAGACCCAGCTGAGCCGTCCCGCAACCGCCTATTAACATAAGATAGAATGGTAGTCCTTATTTAGAAATTCCAAGAGTTTCTCATGGGCCCAACTTGTTTGGCTGATGTGGTAAATTCGTGATTCATTGGTTCATTGATGTGATAATGACCATTCAACGACCCTTCATCTTACCGTATATTCTATTTTCTTAATAAAAGATTTTAAATTTGAATCTTAAAAATAAAAAAAATAAATTTAAGAAAACTAATTCCTTAATGAACTCTATAATACTCGGATTAGAGTCGAACAAAACTCAGATACTGAATGATAAAAAAAAAATGAAGGAAACATTGGAAAAACATGAAGCAATCAAAAGACTACTATGATCAAGTGAAGCATTTGAAAACCTCCCAATTGAATCCTCACAAATTTGCTTTGAAGTTCCTGGAAAAAATTTTACAACATTGTGCAAGTTATTTCAACAGTGACACTTACAAAGCAAGGATCAGCTCATCCCCGCCTCACCCCAACCCTGTCGACGCATATGGCTAAAGAATCTGGTCCTTTTGATCAAATCATTTATTTTTATGTGAAGACTGGAGTCTACTGATTCCTTTCTTGACCTAAATTATTACCCAAAAAGAACCTCAGGGAAAAACTGTTCCCTCTACATCTGAATGGACTGTTGAACAATCAGCTGCTGTCAAAATTTAGTGGCGATCATAGAGAAACAGAAGGATGATTGATTCACACAACTGCAGGTACCTTGAGCTTTTCCTCGAGAACCTGTTTAACGGCATCAATAAATTCTTCGGTGTTCAAGTAGGAGTCCCTTGACGCCCTGTATGCACAAAAAGGCACCTCAATGGCTGTAAATATGATATTTGACATTCCTATATAACCCCCTCTTCATCAAATAATGATATTCTTCATGGTCACTACCTTCTATTCATATTTTTCCATGCCACCATACTAACCATGAGTTGCTGGCTTCATGGCAATATTGGCCGCAAACAGTAGCATGGCTATACATGCCTTTTATTTCTCAAGTTCAAATTGCTGCTTTTGGGCCTCATCAGTCACCATAGGGTCCATTGAATTGTTTAGCATCCCAATTGGACCATAAGGTATATCAAAAATATAACAGGTATACCATATTTTTGACTAGTACTCTTTACTCTAGTTAAATGATTACAAATATTAGTCAGATGGAGAGTCTGGAACAAATTCCAAGCAAATGATAACAAATGTTTTTCATGTGCCATTGTTCACAATTGGCCAGAGGGACACTGAACAAGCATGAAGGTTCACACAAGGGCCTAGCTCCCAAAAGTTCTAAAGCTCAGAGATTGTAATCAGTGAGAAGGCGGGCTCAAGTGACATAGTCTAACACCCAAGACACTTCAGTTAGCAGATAATACACTTACTTCAGCAAACAAGAAATCCAAAGACAGTTCCAAGCAAAATGCTGACAGAGACAGACATACAGCATCTCTCACCCCCATAATAAATAGAGAAGTGTGGGGATAAAGGGAAAATATATTCATTTAACTCTTTTAAGAAGCAAAATTTCTTACATCAATCTTAGGCCTTATTAACCTTTAGTCTTAATCATACTGCTCCCAAGGGACATGCTATTGAAATGCTGACCAATCAAAGAGTTCCAACAGGGGTTAAATTGCAGATCATAAATTGATCAACTGAGGTGAATTATGTGAGAGGAACGCTTACTTTGGTCCATGGATCAAGATTGCAAGATCCTTTGTTAGTTTCCCCTTCTCCACAGTCTCAATGCATGCACTCTCCAGCTTATGAGCAAAATCCAACAACTTTGAGTTTTCATCATGTTTAGCCCTGGAACGCAATCAAAGTGCACAAAGGGCAAAGAAAACTAAGAGACCAACATAAATAAATAGTTCTGTAATTTTAGTCACAATTAGAAAAGATACTTCAAAGAACAGGAAAACAGGAAACAATCTGCAAATTACAATAGCACAACCACAAAGACATGGTCTGGAACAAATCTACTCACAAATATAGGATAAAGTGGTACCTACATTGATATATACAACAGTAAAACAAACAACTACAAACTCAAGATGAGATCCGACAATGGTTACAGTCATTGTGGCAAAATAGATGTTAGGCAATAGGGCTATTTCTCAGGTAATTCAGAAAGGGTGCAACTATAAATAATTTCATTCATAAGTCCAATGGTTATGACAAGAGAGCAAATGGTTAAAGATGCTTTGCTCATGAGCAACAAAAGTTAATTATCATATTATCTCACCAGTAAAACTTTGACCCTGAATGGGGCAGTGGGATTCATGAGGCGATCAAAGTATTTAACATAGTT
The DNA here is from genome assembly GCA_037126225.1 of Dillenia turbinata. NCBI lineage: Eukaryota > Viridiplantae > Streptophyta > Magnoliopsida > Dilleniales > Dilleniaceae > Dillenia > Dillenia turbinata. The sequence continues at coordinate 25,356,420 of JBAMMX010000014.1, forward strand.
GCTTCAAGGACTTGGCTAAAGTAGAGGGTAAGGTATGCAAGTACGCATACAAATAGTACACATGTATGTGCCTATATACACATGCCTCCAAGTGAGGAACACATTAATGCTGCATCTTCTTCATTTCTTACATTTTCATGTCAATCTTGATGCTTGAACGACTTACCATTAATTTAACAGCTCATCTTACCTATGTTCTAGCCCTCGTGTCCAAGCAAAAATAGAAGCAATACTGTTTGTACTAGTCTCTTGCCCCTTCTGATGTAGCCGAAAATGCCGAGTTACAGTCCCATGAGCCGCCTCAGCTAGTAAAGTCTTCCCATCAGGACAACTGCAAGATAAGTGTCATTAGAAAATATCCAGTTGGCAATCCAGTAAAATTAGCAAGTTCACATCCGGAAGAGAAATAAAATTAGTAAGTAATCATCAGGAAAAACATTAGAAAATCCAGTACAAACCAGAACGGATGTCATGAGACCCAAAGATCCGAATCCTGCAAGGACCAAACAAGTATTTAGAGAAACTTCAAAGAGATTAAAGAAGAACCCACCAATGAGAAGAAAAGGATTAAATAAAGGAGGTCCTCTGATGTTTTGAATTTAATAAACACCTTGCCATATTTACCTTTACAACATATTTGCTTTCTATAGAACTGCATCATATAGAAAAAAAAAATTCCTTAGATGTTCATGCACATACCAACACAGTACTGTACATTGATCGCCATATACAACAATGCTCAAAACTAATTGAAAACCTACAAATGTGATTGACATATCAGATGAAACAAGTGCTCTAGTTCATGCTAATAGCTTCCATCAATATTATTTTGATAATTACCAAGCCTAAAACCACACTGCTTCCCAAGCATGCCTATTACTTGAGAAAAGATACAGGCTCAAATAAAGAACGCTACGAACAGGGCTCTTGTAACAATGCCACCAAGACAATGTAACAGAATGAGATGAAAGCACCTTGAGCAAGTAGATCACTTTGGACATCTCCATCATAGTTTTTGCAAGCCCAAACATATCCACCACTGCTTTTAAGTGCGTAAGCAACCATATCATCAATAAGCCGATGCTCATACCTAGTCATCAGAGAGATTTTCCATTGAGTATTACAAAATCTGTAGAAGTGTTAGTGTGATGTAAAGTCAAAAGTTACTGAAGTTCTTAACTCACCATATTGAATGTTCCTTGAACTTCTGCTTCCATTTCTCTTCATACACCTCCTGGAATATATCCTTGAACCTGTCATCATCCAATAAACATCAGTAGCATGCATTTGTTCTACATACTTTGCAGACCAAAAACCTGGAATCACTCAAGCCAGATAGAGAGCAAAAGACCAAAATCACCTGCCATCATATTTCTTTAGGATTGTGTTTTTGGTGCTCAAGTAAAGAGGCCACCTCTTTGAAAATGCCATGGACATTGATGATTCAGCAAAGGCACGAATCGACTGAATATTACAAGGTCAACGTGTGAATAGCAGGGGAAAAATTGTACATCATATCCAGAAACAATGAAAATAAATGAATGAATGGAAACACGGACCTCATCAACATTGTACATGGACAATGCAACACCAGGGCCTTTGAAATCATAAACCTCAAGTTCAACAGCACCCCCATCTTCCGGGACTGACCAAAAGAGAAAAGTAAGTAAGTTTCCAAACTCTTTTTTCTAATATATAATGTCCAGAATAACTAGAAAATCCAATCATGAGCTTACCAAAAATCATTTTAAGCTTTCCAGGTCCTTTAACAATTGTATCAGTGGCTCGATACTGATCACCAAATGCATGCCTCCCTATACAGATAGGCTTCTCCCAACCTGTAAATAAATAAATAAGTGCAAATAGTATAAGCAGAGCAAACCTTCAGAAGATATAATTCACTTGCTTAAAGTTGATAACAGATTACCAGGAACAATCCTTGGAATGTTTTGGCATATGATAGGTTCACGAAAGACGGTGCCTGCAACAGAACAATAGCAACCTTAAACCTTCTGGTTGGAAGAATCAAAATTTATGCTCAGAACCCAAGTGAATGCAGCACCAAGGGATCCTTAAAATTGATATACCGTATAAAACCTTTGAGCTAATATCTCATAATGCAATAAAATGTGAAAGGCTGTCAAATCATATCAGCAAGTAAAACCAATTAATTAAAGGCAGTATCTGCAACCATGAGTATTACTTGGTCATTTTGCCATCCTTCGCAATATACATGTTCAATTTTAAGAATTGGCCAAATCACTACACAATGAAACCCTTACATTTCACTTAACAAGAAAATCAATAAAACTCCAGGAATAAAAATGGTGTAAACTAACCATTCAAAATGTTTCTAATTGTGCCATTGGGACTTTTCCACATCACCTTGAGGTCAAACTCCTTAACTCTGGTTTAATCTACAAGCAATGAGTTTTCTCTTTATTAGAAATGAGAAAAATTTTGTTGAAATAAAAAAGCACAAGGGAACCGGAATGAATGAATGCTGAAAAGCCAAATTTAAAGAATGAATAAATGCCGAAAAGCCAAATTAAAGGAATTTGAGGCAATTGGATCCTGATGGAACCGTTCCCAAGTCTAGAATCAGAAGTCCAGTCTAGATATATTGGTACAACCTATATCAGCTACTGAGCTTAACCTCAGGACAAAAAATAATAGGAAAGAGATCATAACTCTTCAGTTCCACAAGAGCATAAATAACTGACCAGGTGTTATTGTAGCACATTTCACAGCAACATTGTACCTGGAAAATATTTAACATTAGAAATAAGAAAAGAAGAATGAGAATTGTGAGTTGTTCTAAATTAAGACAGAGAAATATGAGCCCCCCAACCAAAAAAAAAAGCCTCCTATAAATCATAACGTGTCTCCTTATAGTGCTTTGTACTAGAGATGGCAAATACAAAATATCCATATAATATAAGTCCGAAATATATAAAAAATTCAGAAAAAAGAAGAGAGCAGCACTACTTCACAACAGTGCACAGAGATAAACACTAAATAGCGCAAAATGCTTACCAAATCTCTCTACTAAGTATCAAACAAATACAAAAAACCAAATGCAGTGAGGCATACTTTTTATGGGTTGAAATATCCCAGTACATACTATCTTGTGCTTTTGAGTGGTCACAAAGTGCCACATCAAATTCGATATTTTAGTAGTTGATTTTTTTTTTTTTTTTTGATACATATAACATTATTATATAGAAATAAACAAGAGGGATAAACATGGCCAGGTTGGCAATCTCAGTGACTTCAAACAATTACAAGTTCACAAAATATTAACCACGTATCGCATCGAGCTAATCCCATATAGATGCCAACAGAAATCCCCACGAAGCTCCAACAGAAACTTCAAGAAATTCAAATAAACAACTAGGAGTAAACATAAGCTAGCAAACAGAACTAATATAAAGAATGAACAAATAATCATAACCATTGGCTGCTAAGCAATCTCAGCAACACTATGGCACACAGACACTGACAATATACAACAAGTACACAGCGACATGACAAAGTTGTAAAATAATTTTACAATATTGCGAGTTAGTGTTTTACCCATATCATGTCCAAAGGACACCCAGGCACAACACAGACAGAACCATGTCAAGATACATCCATGCAACGTGGCAGTTAACAGAATCATCACAAATATTGGCTTAGAAAGAGTAATGCTACATGGACAAATTAAGTCAATAACCAAATGGGCCAACTTCAAATCGGCAAAAAATGGAACCTTTCTAACTTGAGTAATGTCGAATTAATCAAAATACCTATCAAATCAAGTAAAAATACTTTTAAGACGTGTAGAGATAGATTGTCACATAAGATTTGGAACATTTAGTTTTTCACTCATTTGGTCCGTGTACAAAAACATAAAATTACATCTCATAGCCAAACAAATAACAAACATCAAGTAAATAACGATAGTAAATTCAAATGGGCATAAATGAAGCGAAGCCACTTACTTCAGAGTGGCTTCAGCACTTTCGACAGTAACCTTGTCATCAGTAGCATCCCGCTTCAAAATGCCTAAATCGAAATATTTTACATCCAAAGCCAAGTAAGGTAAAATAAGCTGCAGTCAAAATATAATTACACCGATTAAACTAGAATGTAACACAAACACACACACACACACACACACACACAGATACATATATCCCTCGGATTAAATTCAAATCTAGAAAATTTTCGCACCTTTTCTTTGATCATACTCCACATAACCCTAGCCATTTCATCACCTGAAAATCACCAAGAATATATAGACGAACATATAATACGAAAAAAAAAATGGAAATAACGATTAGGGTTTAGGTTTTGGTGGGGCGGTTTACAGTCCATTTCAACAACAGGATTGAGAACCTGAATTTTGTCAACGGGACGGGAAGAAGAGAGAGAAGCAAAACCACGAAGTGAGTATTTAGAGAATCGATTCGAGGATGAAAATTTGTTGTTGTTAATATTGAGTTTGAAATTGGTTGTGTTGGGAAAGCGAACGGCATTGAAGAACTTCGGAATGAGAGAATTTGAAATTCTAGGGTTGCTAAGAGGGGATAGTGAAGAAGAAGCGGGGGCGATTGAAGCCATGGACATTTTGGGAGAGAAACGCAGTCTGATCATTTCAAAATTTCATAAAAAAGATTAATAGAATCCTCGAATCACATGGCACAGTGAAATTAAAAAGGCTATAATTTAAATTTGATAATTTATAAATTATAAATAAATAATAATAGATTAAAATTATATAGAGTTATTTGCGATGAATAAAATTAATATTTTTTTATTGAGAGGTAATATTAAAAAATTAAAAAAAAAATTATAAATTTATTTTAAAAGTCAAAAACAATTCTACATCCAATCCATTGGCTCCGCACTTCTTGCTTATAGAAAATTTTTTAATACTAATATTTTTTGTATTTGAAATATTTTTCATTTTCAAAATGATTTAATAAATCAAATTCATTAATATTTATATAAAAATTTTATATCTTATATTTATATATTTTTTATGTTTAATAAATTATTTGTGAAGTTGTTTATGGTAATACTAAAAGGGGTAACTATTGATACCTTTTTTACTAAGAAATTAAAAAAAAAAAAAAAAGTTGGGTTTTTTCCTTTTATGAAAGGGGCAATGGTCATCCCTTTTATGTGTATTTGATAACCCACTTTGTGATGTTTAATTTGAATATATAAATATTATTTACATTAAAATTTTAAAATATCATTAAAAATGAGAGTTTTAAAAGAAATTATTAGATATGAAGAGTAATAGAAAAATTGAAAAAAAGAATAAATGAATTATGAATGGTACAAGCAAACTTTGTATGATTATTAGGACATCAATGATTTTTTTTTTGGGGGGGGGGGACTCAACTTTTAATAGCAACTTTTAGTTTATTTAATTGATGTATAAGAAAAAAATATCTATCATTATATAACCTTACATCCAGTAATCTCGTATCGAACAAAAAAATTATAAGTCAAATTTCATGTAAAAATTTATATCAATGTGTTTTAACTATTAAGTCATACAAAACTATTGTAAAATAAATACTTAAAATAACATTAATTATATTTAAAATTGGATATTTCATAACAAATAGAAATATTTACCATAATATGGTACATTGGTCACCCACATTATCCTTTTTACCGAGCACAGAAAAGGGTAAAATTTTCTTTTCTTTCTTTTTCTACTAAAGGGCAATGTTTATTCTTTTTAAATGTATTATGATTTATGAAAAAAAGTTTTTAATGTCTAATTTGAATTTATAAATATTGTTTGATATAAGATTTATAATATCACTAAGACAAGAATTTTAATATATGTTTTATAATAAATAATTAGTAAAAATAATTATTATATATGAATCTGAATGTGCGAGAATATAAATGTATAAGATGTTAAGCATGGCTTGTGATTAGTCTATTAACTTGGTAATAAATGCGACACCTTGAGTATAAATAAAGCCAAAACAGAGGAAACAGAGTCCAAACAGAGAAGGCAAAATGAGACTGGAAAAACCGCTACTCATTCTCTCCATAGTCTTTTTCCTCCTGAAAGCAAACTTGTTGCCCGTAGCTAGCTCCAAATTGCAGGAACTCACAGACCCAGAGAGGAATTCAATGGAGATTTTGAAGAACAGGGATCATTTCAACCGCCATGGCAAAAGCTCGAGTTTTCAGAACCAGAATGAATCTGAAGAAGAGAAAAGAATCACACCAGGTGGTGCAAATCGACTTCACAATTGACAGACTTCTCGGCAAGACCATGTCTTTGAGTGGTTTTATGTGCAAGTGTTCTGGAAATCTTGTAGCTTACCAAGGTTGATTTGGAGAACTATGCCTTATTACAACTAGGAGTATAGAGTTCTGAACATTTGGCAAGAAATCTTTGGTACTGCTCCACCAAATGAACGATGGTCAATGTACATATTTGTACTATTTCATATGTAATAACAACTATTTATCTCCCCCTCATTTCTTCTGCTTTTTGGTGTTCACACCAAGCTAGAATTGGCTACTCTCTCTCCCTCTCTCTGTGGATGAAGGGGAAGACACTGTATTGTCATCAACATGAGAAAGCTAGAGAGTATATGCTTTTGTACTTATCAACAGAACCCAATATTTTGAAGCAATTTTCAAGCGCCACAAACTCCACGAAAGAAGACCTTGATGGTGGCATGTCTGAATGAGTGTCCATAGTCATGAGGCTCAAACCTCTTTTGAGGCAAGCATAGGTATACGTTCCTTTTGCTAAGAATTATCTAAGAAATTGAAATTTTGATGAAGAAATGACTCAATTTTATTACTATATGAAATCTTGGTGTCCATGACTTTGCACTCATCTGTCCGGGGTCACTTGGTGTGACACCCACAAGCAAGTAAAGCCCACGCTTGTTGCCAACACCCGAGTTCCCATGAAAGGCAAAAGTGAGTAACTCATTAAGCAACAGAGAGGCCTGCAAGACTGAAGGGTTAGACTTGAGGTGACGGGCATTTAAAGTTTTGTATATGATAATAAAAAATTTCTAGAAATAATGATTAAAACAGGACAGAGGAAATGACGAAGCTACAAAAGATTATCCTTTGTGTGGCAGACATCGTATTTAATCATTTTAATAATGAAATAACTAGTTAAAATCAAAGCATATTTTATTTTTTTCTTCTTTTTAAAAAAATAAATTGTTTAAATTTAAAGAATAAAGTATAAAATGTAAGAGACAGAAAACGTCAAAAGTTTTATATTTTAGAAATAAATGGTATTATAATGGATTTTCATAATATTTAAAATTTTTAATGATATTTGTGACTATTACCAACTTTCTCGACTATTTTGAAATATCACAAAAGTATACATAATAAAGTTTTTTTTTTCCCCTCAAAATTTTCCAATAATGGCCCCTTCTACCCTAGATCTGCTCTTGCTCATATACTCTGGTTTGGGTTAGACAATTGTACGGTAATTTAATTAAAAGAGTTGATTATTAGATAGAGATCGATAGTATTAAATTTATTCATATTAATATTTACCTAGATCAATAAATAATTGGTATAATGAGAAAAATGTTAAATTTATTAATCAAAACTCGGATTCTAATATTGGGATAAGAAACAATTACGTTGAGAGAGTTTTTTCCTATAGAGGATTTGACAATAATTTGAATTAAATTAATCAGAATATAATTATAAATATCAATCGATTAAACATAAAAATAAAAATATTAATAATAATAACTACCCGTAAAAATCCTATTGGCATTGAGCGTCGCCAAGTTAGTATTTGTCATTTGATGGTCCATTGTGATTCGTGAAGATGAACAAACAAAAGAAAAGCATGAAAGAGCCATAAAAGCGCTACAACGCAAAGGGAACGTCCCAGTTCTCTCGCTTTGTTCATGAAGAAAAAGGAAGAAAAGCCTTTTATCTCCTTCAATCACTGTGCAATCAAACGTGAGAAAAGGCAACACGAGAACTCTTTCAGTCTGTCTGTCTCTCTCTCTCTCTCTTATTTCCCAGTTCCAGAGAGGGATTTCAATTTGTAGCCGCCAAAAGAGGAGGGAAAAAGACCTCACTCTAGCTCTCGAGCCACAGCAAAATCACAGACATTCTCTGTGATGCAATCACAAGTTTTACTCGGAAGATTTGAATGAGACAAGTGATGGGGCAGCAAGAAAATAGGCTTTGCAATTGTATGGACTCTCGTGGGGTAGAGAGAGAGTGAGTGAGAGAGAGAGAATGCATTCTCTATGTTCTCTTGTTAGGTTGCCATCGGGTGTTTCAGAGACCCTTTTCTCGTCCTTTTCAGACCAGATTTTGAATATATCTGATGTGCACATACAAGATGCTAATCATAAAGGGGCCAAGTGCAATATCACTAATTTGGACCACATTTACATATCATTCTCTCACTTCACTCACCAAATTATTCAAAGAGCTGCAATAGAATTACATGTTATTCTTTTTAAAAATTCTCTCTCCGCTCTCCGCTCTCCGCTGTTAAGAGTTTTTTGATTTTTTCTCTGTTACGAAATAATTAAGTCTTTTTTTTTTAATTACGAAATGTTCATTTTGAATCACAGATATTATTTTTTCTACGAATGTAATTTATTTAATTTTCTTTTAAATACTTCACAACATTTTTTTTTTGAACATCTAAAAACTGGTAAAAGATGTAAATTTATGAAATAAAATTATTAAAACATCAATAATTATGTCAAGGGTGTGTGAGAATTGAGTTTCCATTTCAAATTTTAGAATTAATCGTTTCAAAAATCAATATAGAAGAAAGATCATATGAGAAGATCAAACTCAAGACAGCTAAAAAGAAGATGATAGTATCAATTGAACTATAACTCATTGACTAAAAATCATATTCTTATCCGATCCTAACAATTTTTTATAAAATATTCGTGAATTAATTCTTAATAATATCATATTTAATAAATATATTAAAATAAATCTCTTTCGTTCTCGAGTAATTAAAACTGTCTAAAATCATCATTTAAGTAATAATTTTTCAGCGAAATAATATATTGTATAAGTGGGGTGCTGACGTGGATATTTGTAAGAGATACAATCCCGAGATATTTCTTGAAATGAATCATTCATTAGATTATGAGCTTGGCTCACTATCCTCCGGCCCAACCCACATTCTTCACCTTCCCTTCTCACCGTCCCCCTCAACGCTGGGCTCCTCTCCCGGAGATAAGCACGCTTTTGGCATTGAAAAAAAAAACAAAAAAACAAAACAAAACGCCCTCATTAAAATATTTTCTCATTTAACGCATGATGGGTTTATCACGATGAATTTTGAAATTCATAATGTATATTTTTATTAAAATAAATAATATAATGAAAATTTTTTAAAACTCTACTTAAAATACTATTTATACACTTGAAATATTATTTATTAATTCTTGATATCGAATTTTAAAATTCCATCATTATACATTTTATATAAAAAATATACGAAAGATTTTGAAAACTCATTAAAAATATTTTCACATTTAGCAAACGATGGATTTATCACGACGAATTTTGAAATTCATCATGTATATTATTATTAAAATAAATAATATAATGAAGATTTTTCGAAAACTTCACTTGAAATACTATTTATACATTTAAAATACTATTTATATACCTGATATTAAATTTTAAAAACTCATCGTTACACGTTCTACATAAATAATGTACATTTTACATAAATAATGTAGGATTTTGAAAACTCGCTAAAAATGGAAATTTTTGTTTTAATTTTTTTTTTCTCACTCCGATTTGGAACATTTCTCCCTCTCCTGCTCTTGAACCCTAAACCCCCCAAAAACCTCTCTCTCTCTCTCTCTCTCAGTACACACGCTTCAATGGCGTCAGTTGCCACCAAAGCCAAGCCACTCCTCACGTCACTACCGTTATATCTCACTTGGCGTCGCTTCAATTTCCGCAGCATTTGCAGCGGCCGTCTCGGCTTTGCGCCTTCTGCTTCGTCTCCTTCACCGTTACCGTCCGATCAAGATCAACAACCACCATCAATCGCCGGAACAAAAATCCTGGAGACATTCAAGGAAGAGTTCGAGATTGGATCAAAGCTAGTCTCTCTCGAAACTGGAAAGATCGCTCGCTTTGCTAATGGTGCCGTCGTTTTAGCCATGGACGAGACCAAGGTCTTGTCAACTGTTGCTTCTGCCAAAGGCGATGCTGTTAAAGATTTCTTGCCCCTCACTGTATGTAAAAAATTTGAATTTCTAATTTCTGTATTTCTTCAATTTTGGAAGTTTTGTTTGTTACATGAGACTTTTAAGTGTAAACATTTCTATGTGTGACAGTGTTCATGACAGAATTGAGGTTAATTCTTAGGGAACTTAGAAATTCAAATTCAAAACCATTTTTGGTCATAATTTTTTTTAAAAAATTTTTTTATCAGCATTGGATACTTGCTAGTGTAATGCATTACTCTTATTAGTGCCAATGACAGAACGGATGTGAATTCCGAAGAAAAACCCAAATGAAAAATGAAATCACTTGAGTTGGATTGTACACAAACACGCATATTAAATTGATTTCTCTAAGTAAAATATTTTGCTTGGAATCAAAAAACTAAAATCTGGTGGCTTGAATCGAAACACTAAAAAAGAGTTACACTAATAGGACAAAGAAATTAGATTTATGGGGTGTGGTTTCATTAATCACTAAAAACACATGATGACACATTTTAATCTTTCAGCATCAATACTATCACATTATATTGGATTTTGCCATTTTAATTATTGATTTTTTTTACTTTCCTAGCAGAAAGATTCTCGTTCAATAGTGACTTCATTTTTAAGTAAATTTTTTCCTTGGTATTTAGTACTAATTTAAATTAATTATGTGAACTAGGAACAATTGCTGAGGTCATTTACAATTGCGCGTAGTAGAATTGAAGTTAGCAATTTTTGTGGAATTGATTTGGTTCCAATCAAGGCTAAGAAGAATATTGTTTTAAGGGATATGAAACTTGTATGGAGTTCATACATTTGAGTATTGTCAAATTCTTCAAGGGGAAGGCAAAATTGTTCAAAAAATTTTGCTAAGAGTTGGTGAAGATATTTATAAAATTGTTCCAGAGAGCAATTTGTATATGTACTTGCCCATTCTAGAACATAGAATAATTTTCATGATGTGGGTATCTTTCTTCTTATAATTTAGTTTTGGTTCATGTTTATTTGTTTCTCATTTTATTAAGGTATCTTTATAAAATGGGACAATTTCTAGCTTATGGACAGTCATGGGGGTCTTAATCACTATGCTTTTAAAAAAGGTTGATTATCAAGAGAAGCAGTTTGCTCACAGTATGATTCCAAACACTTTTATGAGAAGGGAGGGTGCTCCAAAAGAATGAGAACTTCTATGTGGTAGAATAATCGATCGACCAATTCGACCACTTTTTCCTGCTGGATTTTACCATGAGATCCAGGTACATCTTTGCATTTAACATGGTCTAAGTTTCTGGTGTTTGTCTTGGTGTTTTATCACTCTTACTGTAGCATCACATTTTTTTTTTTTTAAACCCTTTTCATAGGTAATGGCTAATGTTCTTTCTTCAGATGGGAAACAAGATCCTGACATAATGGCAGCAAATGCGACATCCGCAGCTCTTATGTTATCAGATATCCCTTGGAATGGTCCGATTGGGGTGATACGTATAGGGAGAATTTGTGGGAAGTTTGTGGTGAACCCTAGCATGGATGAGGTAATATTCTGCACTGCAGAAGCTATTGTTTATTTCATAGTAAAACTTTCAAATTATCTTCTTCTTCACCAGTAATCATTTGCCTGACTTCCTTATTTTTCTTCAAAATTACCTGAGTCACCCCCTCAATATGCACTTTTTATTGGAGATACATTCTATTATTCCCTGATTTTAGTTGTTGGAGTGAGTTATTGTTTTGGTGTGATATGCAAAAACAAATTGATGGCATGAACGAGAATAGCTGTCAGCATTTTTTGAAAGTTGTATTCTTCTTTTCGTCATTATTGATGTGATATCAAGTTCAGGATGTCTTGTCTATTGTTACATGAAGCATGTCATACAGACTGTCCTCATATGTTCATGTTTGGATGGAAATTCCCTGCACCTTTTGCTATTATTTCATTGAAAGAATCTCTAGTAGTACAATCAGAACTCGGTATTGTCTGTTGAGAGTTTAAAGACAAAAAATAGGAAGAGAAATGAACTCACTTCTGAGAAAATGATGGTAATCTTGCTCTGCTACAATAAAGAATATTTATGCACGTTATTTGGGACTAATTTGGTTCTGGATGTATGCAACTTAGCTTAAGTGATCTCAACCTTGTTTATGCATGCACAAAAGATAAAACTTTAATGATAGACGTGCAAGCCCGGGAAATCTCAGAGAAAGATCTTGAAGCTGGCTTAAGACTGGCGCATCCTGAGGTGAATGTCATCATTATTAGACAATATAGAATTGACTTCCCCCTTTTCGTATTTGATGTAACTAAGATGGAGGACGTTGGTTGCTTAGGCCGTTAAATATCTAGAACCTCAAATTAGATTGGCTGAAAAAGCTGGCAAGCATAAGAAGGAATATAAGTTGTCATTGATATCAGATAAAACAATGGAAAAAGTGAGAAATTTGGCTGAAGCACCTATTGAAGCTGTTTTCACAGATCCCACGTATGGAAAGGGGCATTCAAAAACTTGCTATTTCTAGAACATTGAAGAATTAGTTCTCCTTCCATCTGGACCCTTCAAAAGAGTGTCCTGTTAAGCATTTTTTTTCCCTCAATTCTGCACGCTGTCCTACAGTTTGAACGTGGAGAGGCATTGGAGCAAATTACACAAGATGTTAAAAGACAGCTTGAAGAAGAATGTGCTGAGGAAAGCTTAAAAGTTCTATCGAAGGTTGTTGACACAATGAGGAAACATGTGAGTTATGTTCTTGATTGAGATCCTTGAGTTATTATTTTCAAATCCATCATGATTATCATCATGTTTAACTCTATATTCCTTTCATATTTTGTCACCTTCCCTCTTATTTTATATAATCCAGGTATAGTGGTGCAGAATGAATTTAATTTTCTATATTTGGAAAAACATATGTTTCCTGAACGCAAAATATGAGCGGAAACTAGAACTTTGATATGGAATTTGGTTGCACTTGCTGATCTCTTTGGTTTTACCATCTTTTTCCCCATAGAAAAGGAAGAAATTGTCTGCATAGGATAAAAAAAGTACATGGATGGATGTCCTCCAAAGAACATTATAGTTGCACACCTGACAAATATCAATAGAGAGAGAGACGAGGTTCTACAAGAATCATGAATCATATTGGCTTTATTTTTGAAAGAATTTGGGTTTTCAAGTGTAACTAGCAAAAAAGAAAGGAGGGAATATTCGAGAGCCTTAATAGAAAAGAAGTCTTGAATTATCAATACTTCTTATTGTTGTATGACAAGCAGCGAGGCTGACTATCAGTTTTAAGGTTTTTTTTTTTTTTTTTTTTTTTTTTTTTTTGTTTTAAATCCTCTTTTAGCCTGAGCTACTTCGGTTCTTGTCTCTATAAACTGTGATTTCTTAAGTTCTTGACATCTTAGGTGATCCGCAAAAGGATTATATCTGAGGGAGTTAGAGTTGATGGAAGACGTCTCGATGAAGTTAGACCTTTGAATCGTGAAGCGGGTAATTTACCAGCATTGCATGGATCTGCACTTTTCTCACGTGGAGATACTCAGGTTACCAGCTGCATGTTCCTCCTCTGGGTTAGGTCACTATTTTGTGTGCAAAGAATCTTAGTCAAGCTTGTGTTAAATGTACCTCATAATTCTTGTATGCAGGTTCTATGCACTGTGACCCTTGGAGCACCTGGGGATGCACAACACTTAGAGTCCTTGGTCCGCCAACAAAGCGCTTCATGCTTCACTATAGTTTCCCACCTTTTTGCATCAAGGAAGTGGGACAACGCGTTGGCCTCAATAGACGTGAAGTAGGGCATGGTAAGTTAGTTATTACACTCTTTAATTTGCCAATTAAAAATATTTTTTGAAGTTATAAGTTTGTGGAGTATACCTCATCAATTTTCCCAGTCTGATCTTAGTGGGCACTTGTGTGCTTCCCCCCACTTTTGTTTTATGTAGGTACTCTTGCAGAGAAAGCTTTGCTTGCTGTATTGCCCCCTGAAGATGATTTTCCATACACAGTACGTGTCAATTCAGAGGTCATGGCCTCAGATGGTTCAACATCAATGGCAACTGTCTGTGGAGGTATCTTTTTCTGTATGCTGCTACAATGGCTCCCACTAATGTACCTAATGAACCTACAACATACATCATGTTTCATCTTCAAAATGTTCTCCCTGCTTCATTGCTTGATTGTAGCTTTCTGTACTTGGCTGGCTTGAACTTTTAGCATGGTAGACATAAAGCGGGGATGGTCTGCTAGACTTCGATCCAATTAGAGATGCATCCATATATTCTCCTGACTTAGCTCCGGCTGAAATTTCAAATAATTAGTGCCTAATCGACTCTCACTCATTTGGTTCCTATTTGATTTGTTATGTTTGCTTATCCTCTCCTTTAGGGAGCATGGCTCTGATGGATGCTGGCATTCCAGTATGAGAACATGTAGCAGGTGTTTCAGTTGGTCTTGTCAGCGAGGTCGATGAATCTACTGGCACAATTATAGATTACCACATTTTGACTGACATTTTGGTAATACTCTGATTGGCTCATTCTTGTTACATATTTACTGCATTTTTATCATGGCATTTTTGTTCTTTTTGAGTATACATATTTGGTATTTTGTGGACAGTTTGCCTGTGGGAGTAGTTGCTTGCTACATGGTGGTTATGGCATACATGTGTTTTTGGATTTTTAGAACCGTAATTTGATGCATAGCTACCAGAAAAAAAAAGGACATGAGGTTTTGTTTCAGGATTTGATGATGTTTAAAAACCTAATTGAAAATTTTAGACACTGCAGTGCATTTACAGATGACTTAAAATTTTGGAAATCTTGATTTCATTTACCCTTTTTTTCCCAATTTTTAAATATATAACTTTTTGGTTCTTGGATCTCGACACTTCAGATTTCTTGACTTTACTTACATTAGTGGAAATTTATGCTCAAGGTCTTAAAACTTTCAGTTGCATCTTAGTTAATATTATATTTTTAGGGCCTGGAAGATCATCTTGGTGATATGGATTTCAAAATTGTGGGCACACGAAATGGAGTAATAGCAATTCAGTTGGATATAAAACCTGCTGGAATTCCATTGGATATTATTTGTGAGTCTCTAGAACCTACTCGGGAAGGCCGCTGTTTGCAAATTCTTGACCATATGGAGAGAGAGATAAATGCACCACGTTCTGAAGAGGATAGGTATTCTCCTCGTTTAGGTTGGATTCTCTACTGGTAACCAAGTTAGAATCTGACCCTGTATGCAGAATGATGACCGACTTTTTTTTTTTGGGGTCTTTTTTTACCCTTTTTTTAACCGCTCTTGTAGCTACAATGAAATTCAGCAATGATTCACTTTGCCACCTGATGGGGCCTATGGGCGCATTAAAGAGAAAAATTGAGGAAGAAACAGGTTCGTCTAAGCTTGTGTGTCCCTCACAGTAGAAATTAGGGATCTTGTTGGTCTATGTTAGTAGTTTGAGTAGAGTTGCATATTTTTAGGGATTCTAATGGCAATTAGTGGTTTTGGATTGAGATGGAGGGAGATGGGAGATTTTATTGATCAATGCCCTCTTCCTGCCCATATAATTTGTGGTTGTTGGTGAGTTGGTTATCCCAAATTTTCCTTTTTGTGGCTAATTCACCTCAAACCCCCTCTCCCCTTCCCCCCCCCCCCCCCAAAAAAAAAAAAGAAAAGAAAAGAGAAAATCTATTGTTGGGTGGTTTTATCTTGAATAGCATATAAACTTGCAGCTTCTCATAACTGTAGAATCCACCCGTGATATTCACATTGACCAATTTTTTTTCTTTTTCTTTGCATGAGTGCAAAAAATTTTCCATTTACTCTCATAACTTTCAGAGTTTAGATTGAGTCTTCATTTGAATCTCTTTTTGTCACTCAGGTGCACGGCTCTCTGTCGGTGATGGGACACTCACTATAGTTGCTAAGAATCGGTCTGTAATGGAGAAAGTACAAGAGAAGGTAGCTTTTGTTCCATTGAATCAAATCATCTTCCCTTCCCCCAAATTTTGCAGCATCTTGATCCTAGTCTTCATCCACAGTATGGATGATAAATATTCTTTTCACTTGATATTGTGAAATTAACCATTTCATTGAAAAATATTTCCGGATGATACCAGATGGACATTTTGTCTTCAATAGGAAGGAGGATTGTTTCATGTGTGTTGACGGGATGATAACTTGCTAGTTACCCACACAAAAATGGAGGTGTTATTTGCAGACGATACCTTTTGCTTCTTAGCACAGCCCTTTTCTGATCTTGTTTAGGTTTCTGTAGCTTGTAGTCAATGTACATCTGTTCTCTCTGCTTTATGGAGATGAAGTTGTAAAATTTTTATGTGCTTTTAGGTTGATTTTATTATTGGACGTGAAATTGAAGTTGGAGGGGTGTATAAGGGTGTTGTGACTTCAATAAAGGAATATGGCGCTTTTGTGGAGTTCAATGGTGGTCAGCAAGGCCTCTTGCACATTTCTGAGTTGTCGCATGAACCGGTATGTCTTTTTTTTTGGGGGGGGGGGGGAGGAAGCCTGGGAGAGTTTTTACAAAGCAATCTCAAGGATTTTCACATTCATCTTATTGACTATTCATATGGCTTGCACATCCATAAAGCTGGAGCCTTTCAGCCATTCAATTTATTTCGGAAGTAACCATAAACTGGCATATTATCTTCAGGCATTTTTTCATAGGCATGCTCATGACATCTATATCTTGTCCATGCTTGTTGCCTTAATTTGCTGGAAGATGGAACAAGTTCAATGTAAAGCTGATGATACTAGTGGACGTACATATTCTGAACTGTTCATTTTCGAAATGTTTAAGAATGGAGCATCCAAAAATAATGAGATACGTCATAAAATGTGCTTATGCTTATGTAGTTCGTACCAATCGTCTGTCATTATAGCAAAAGCATTATTTGAACTACTCTATGCAGAAGTCATACACATATGTAATCTATGTAACCCTATTGGGTATTGCCTTCTGTAATACAGCAGTTGATGAAACATCTTATATTCATACTAACTGCAAGAATGCATTTTGCCATGGTGCAACCGAGTATGTTCATTTTTTACTACATTCACCAGCCATTAAATAATGGCACTGCCATGGAAAACTAAATGTGATATATTTTTTCAAAGATCACATTGCTTGGTAAGTTCTACGCATTTTAGTCAGCAACAGGATTTACTTACACTTGATCTGTCCTTCCAACAGGTTTCCCGAGTGTCTGAATTGGTATCCATTGGCCAGCAACTTTCTTTAATGTGCATTGGGCAGGATGTTCGTGGTAACATCAAATTATCCCTTAAAGCAACTTCACCCAGTCCAAGATCCAAGAAAAGCAATCAGGCCGTAGATTCTGCTTCTCAGACAAAGCAAGCACCTGAGGTCTGGGCAGCAGTCCAGGCTGCAAGTGATGATCTAGAAAAAGAGATCTCTACCTCACAAGAGGTTAGTGTGAGCAAGGATGACTCCTCTAAAGAGAACTCTTCTGCTCCCTCACCTCCTGTAATTCTCATTCGGAGTGCTGCCGAATGTGATGAGGAGGAAAAGTCTACTGGTTTGGAGCCGTTCACCAAAACCACCGGTACGAAACTCAGTACTTCGAAACTCAAAAAGAAGTCCGTGCCTTCCATGAGGGGGACAAAATCCTTCTCTGACTTAATAAGCTCCAGTGAAGATGAAAGTGAGCCCTCCTCTACTTAAAGACGGCATTCTGCTAATGTTTCAAATACTGAAAATGCTATTGCTGACGAGTCTCACATTAGTGCAAAAAACTTAAAAATTGGAACAAATGTAGTTGCTAAGATTTATCAAGTCCATGCACATGGATTAGTACTGGATTTGGGAAATGGACTACGAGGGATGTACCGGTTTGAGGTGGGTGTATCATGTTCTTGCCCGTGCATCAATCTCGTTCTTCCTTTAATATCATGTAGTAAACTACTTCATAGCACTGAAGCATTTCCTTAGTTTGAACCATTTTCTCTTTCTTTTCAGGCTAATGGGAGAAAGGACTTCATGGTTGGCGATGAGTTGAGACTGTGGTGTTCGAGCTTTACCTCGAAAGGAATTCCAGTAATGACAAGGAGCGGGGATGATTAGTGTGATGCTTTACCATTCATCGTAGGAAAATATTTATTTTCGAAGTATCGTGAGAGAGGCATAGATCATTGAAGCTTGTGGATGATTGCAGATCTCTGTGGGCAGTGTTGTGCTTGCAGAACAACGGGAGGACCTGAAAGAATGCTCGAGTTTCCAGGCCATGTCGATTTGAAGCATCCATGATGCTTCTGGAAATCGTATATCTCTTGGCTAATGAGTAGGGAAGTCATCCACCTGTATCCAAAATTTTTAGGCTTGGAGGGCCTTGCCATGTGCAATGT
Source organism: Dillenia turbinata (assembly GCA_037126225.1). Classification (NCBI taxonomy): domain Eukaryota; kingdom Viridiplantae; phylum Streptophyta; class Magnoliopsida; order Dilleniales; family Dilleniaceae; genus Dillenia; species Dillenia turbinata. The sequence goes on from JBAMMX010000014.1 coordinate 25,375,030, forward strand.
ATTATGGAAGGAACTTTTTTTTTTGGGGGGGAGTGGGGGGGGGGGGTTTCTCACCATTGATAAGTTCTGCATCTATTGCTAGCAAACATTATAGGACAGTCTTTGTCAATAACAGGAGTCTCCGGATGGTGCTGTTCTGGAATGTGTTCTTCTCAGAACACAAATGGTAATAGAATATTTAATTAAATTCTTATACTTATTATAATAAAAAGAACAGTCCAGAATTTAGCTCTAAATATTAAAATTTATTAAAAGAGAATGTTATTGTCACTCATGAAACTATTATCGGATTTACTCAATTTTTTGCATATTAATCCAATCAAAGATGCTCATCGTACTTCATAATATTTTATTTCTATTGCCATCTCCATTTCGGTATTACCTTTTTTTTGTCATTCATTTCACATATTTAAAGCTAAATATTTACTTTTTGTCATTTATTCAATTGCACCATCACACCAGCTTGCAAATGATTTCGAGCTTGAATTTTGTATATAAAGAGAATAGATATCGAAAGAGTTATATTAGTAAAAGATTTAGCTTGATTTAATCGGATCAATATAGTTATCGAATATCAATAATTAGTATCCCTAAAGGGACAGTCTAGTGATAACAACTCTCATTTTCCGATCTCGTGATCCGAATTTGTTTCTTATTGTAACATAAAAAAAAATATTTCGATGGTATGTGGTTTATAATAAAAAAAAAAATCAACACATCTACTTAAATTTACTTTAGTATATTATATACAAAATTTTATCCATGGAAACCAAATAAAAAATGTGAAATTATCTTCGAATCAGGTAATTAAAGTCGGCATTAGAAATTTTCAATAAACACTTTGATGTTTAGATGTGGTAAATTTTTATTTAAAATTAAATATTAATCTAAACATGTTGTATAAATAAAATAAAATAAAATAAAACAATTATAATAATATCTTTTATTCAAAAAATGCTACTAGGCCCATCAAAGATATCCATCATTCCCAATCCTTATTATTGGTTGTAGCACATAGAAAAAGGTGCAAGGGCACTGATTTTATCATTTCATCTATTGGAACACTATTTTTTTTTTTTTTTTTTTTAAAAGTTTTGCACAATCTCAAACTCAGAAAAATCGCACCACAAAAAAAAAAAAAAAAAAGATTTTAAATTTTGATACCATTTTATGTATTATCTGACTATCTATTTAAAAAACTTAAATTAATAAAAAATTATTATAAATTATTTTATATCTTAAGCTGGCATCCTTGTATCAACCAAACAGTTTTTCAATTTAGCCATAATATAGGGCTATTACACGGATCTAACCGAATTCGAGCCGCTCGTGAACCACTCGGTTAACGGTTTGATTCAACTCGATTTTGACTAAATTCGAGTCAAGTTCAAGTTAAGTTTGTCATGTATAGAGTCCAATTCAAGTAATATAATTTTAGACTCGAAAACTCGACGAATAGTTCGATTACATATATTAATATATATTATATATATTTATATATAATTATAATATAAAAAATAAAATAAAATATATTAATATATTATATAATAATCGAGTTTTCGAGTCGAGTTTAAACATTTTATTATACAGTTGAGTCAAGTTCGAGTGCCTATTATATATTATTCATTGAGTTCGAGTCGAACAAAAAAATCGAGTTCAAGTATAGAGATAATTGAGATTGGCTCGACTCGAATACATTCCTAGTCATAAACATTTAAATATGGTTTTTATAGAAATACTCAAGTAGTAAAAAACCTTACTCAAATAACTTTCATAAGATTGAGCTCTAATATTTGAATTTTTATGAACACGTATATTTTCGCGATTTTCACGATATTTATGTAAAAAAAAAAAAAAAAATTTAAACTTAACATTTGATAAAATCTGATATTAAGTTCGGAAATTAAAGTAATAGAATCACCTTATATTATATTTTATCTTTTTTTTTCAATTGTTAAATAACATGTCTCTAAGTTAAAGGAATCAAAAAATATTTTTCTAAAATTAAAAATAAAGCATATCATATTTTAATAAATTGCTAACTAATTAAATAAATAAAAATTTTGATAGCACCAATAAATAATTATATTGCATTAGAAAGGAAAAATGAAATTAAATTTTACTTGTAAAAGGATTAGAATCTACAAGTAAGTCGAGAATATTATAATCTAAAATTATGTGAAATGAACTAAATAAATTATAAATTAATTAGACTCAAATTATCAATTTCTAATTAAATTATTATTATATATTAACTAATTAAATAAATATTTAATTAAAAATTAATAAAAATATTTGACGGGTTGTCGAAAATCTCAAAATTAATACTGATTCCCTGATACAATAAATTTATAACAATAATGGTATCAGGTCAAATTCTAAGAGAACTAAATTGATTTAATTTCTTAGTTAAGTGCTAAAAATAAAAATGAGAGTTTTGTCAAATAAATTCCTAAATTAAAAATAATAACTAAAAAGGTAAGAAACAAATTAATAATGAAAATAATAAATATTAAAAGAAAATCAGTCTACCAAAACTCTGATCCAAAAATTCACCACATTCAATTGTTTCATTGATCATAGTTTAAAAATATTATTCTTACAATTTAAACATTTAACTTTAGATTTATTAGAATAGGTGTAATAAACCATGCGTTTTGCTAAATTAATTGACCAAACCCAACATTCAATCAAAATTTATCGTTAATCGACTGGACACGATAATATTCTATATCAATATAATAAAAGCATTATATTTTATGAAAACAGTTAAACCAAAATAAAAATAATTGAGATAATCGCAATTATTTAATTTTGTTCCATCGATTTCATAGGTTAAACATGAATATTGGTAAAAAACTTATAAACATAAATAACCTAATTGCTACTTGTACCATTCATTTATGACAATTACGGATCCTTAAAATTCTGGATAATAATTGAAAAATTAATATTGAATTAAATTGTCAAATTAATCGATACCAATTTTTATTTAAATAAATCAAGAACCAACGAATACTTGAATTAAAAGGGCAATAAATAAAATGAATCACATAACCTCATAATGAAGACAATGGAATAAAATTCCTATTAAATCAGAAAAATAAACTAGTCATTCATGGTGGTGAGTTTTCAACAAAAATAAAAAAATGAAATTGAAAATAAAAAAAATGAAAAACCTAGAGGAGAGACAAGCAGTAGCTACCACCCCATCTTTTACATGCTTGATGAATAGTGATGTCCCTTGATGTAGTGTCCGGCAAAAAACAAATAAGGGTTTTCCTTTAGGAATTCTAATTCTAATAAAAGTTTTCACCCAAAAGATAATGATAACTCATCTAAAATAGAAAAACAAAGATTTTAACTCCTAAAAATAATTTTGACTAAAATAAAATCCTACTAAAATTAACTAAAACTAAAAATCAAGTTTCTTCTTTTATTCATAGACCCAATATGATGTCTTACTTCATTTAGTTCTAAATTACCACTTTAAGTTTATTTTGTCCAAATCTTTAAATTCCAATTACTTAAAATAAAAAATCATAAAAATCAATCATTAGAGCACTAATTAATCCAAAATAAAATCATATTACCAACAATAAATTCAACATTTTGCACATTATCAAATTCTCTCATACCAAATCAATACTTGTCCTCAAGTATTCACTATATCAATACCACGCAAATATTCTCCTCTTCACTCTTTCTTCTCCTTCAATTCATTTTCAAATAATTCCAAACTAGCACACATTGAAATATTCAAGTCAAAATAAAAATTCAGAGAATAAGTGATCATAGTATTATAACCTTAATTAAGAGAAAATATAAACATCTCATCAACTCAATAATCTCATCAAAATTTAATGTATCAAGATTCAATACTCTCACAAGAGATTCCCTCTATACACTCAAAGTGTTTAAGAGAATGTTTCAGTAACTCTTAAAATCAAAGTATAGTATGATATTATTATAAGTTTGCTTATTTATCAAATCTCCACCATTGGTTATATGAATTCAAAACAAAAATCCAGGAGTCTTTATAATGGTTGTAACGTGGTTTCAGTAAGGGTAGTATAAGTGGATAAATATAATGTGTAATGTATATCAAAGAAACATGTCAAAGATTATAAAAGCATTTCCCACTATCTAACATATCTCATAACATGAAATACAATCAACCCAAAGAAAAATAACTCAATCAAAATCATCTCATTTCTTGATCAAAACAATTGAAATTTTTTTTCCTTTTTCAAGTTCTCCGATCTCAATTTTTTTGGGAAATTTTTTTTTCTTTAGCTTTTTCTTTTCTTTTTGTTTTTTTTTTTTTTTTGTTTTTTTGAAAATAACAAACTCAAGGATGAATGAAGATATAATGCATATACAAATTATCCCCGATCGTATAATTAAATTCCTAAAAACAATCCCCAAAATAAAATTATCTCATTCCCTTTTATAAATAACCACTCATTCAACTTCTAATCACATGCTTCTTTGATATGAAATCCAAAATGAATGTTAAGCATAAAAAGAAAACTATGTGTCAATTTATGAGATTATAAACAAAGAAAAAGGGATATAGACTCAATTGAGTTTACTAGGGGAATTAATATGCACGGGAATGTCTTTTTAAGAGAGCTAAAATGGGAAAACCTAAATGCCCCCATCATATTAATGCGTGAACTCATGGATGTGATCTCAAAATGTATAACAAAACAAATTTTAGAATAAATATACTATGATTAATAAACACTCATGAAAGGAAATTAGAATAAAGATGATGGTATGTTTTTAAGACTCAAAAACTCACAAAAGTGTTTAATTATATATCAAATTTTGTACAATTTCATCTAATTCAATCATCAAAGTCGATGAGACATTTAAAACATTTTTATCCAAAATAACTAATCACACTTATCTCTTTTATGCATTTAAACTCAAACCAACAACGTATACTAATTCAAAATTATTTTCAAACAAAAATCAAAAGAGTACCAAATTTCAAGAAAAATAGAAAAAATAACATTGACACATGAAATCCTCCCCCACACCTAAATCATTCATTATCTTCAATGTATGCAAAAGGTAAGAAAGGAGAAAAGAAACTAGAATGCAATTCAAAAAAAAATAACACAATTTTAAACTCCCAGCAAATCTTAGTAAATCACCTAATGCAACATATAAAAATAGGACAATGAAAAGAGATAAAACTCCCTTAGGGTGATGGTGTTTGCTGGTTCAAAGCTGGTGGTACTTGCTGTCGTGAAGAAGCCTTGAGGTGGGTGGAGACTTTTGCATGGATGAGGTCGAGAGGGTTTCAATCGAAAGGGGTTTCAAGTACGTAATGAAACATGGGTTTGAAATTTTGGAATTGCGGTGATGGCGAGTATGATGATGATGGATATTCGTGAGGCTAAGGTTTCGATCAAGGGATTTGCGAAGGAGAAGGCAAATAGTTCAATGATGATGATTGATGAAGGATAATAGTTAATGATTGATGGAGGTTGTAGATTTTTTTTTTTTTTTTGGGGCAAAGGAGAAGGGAGTCGTGAAAGGGAAGGAACAAAGTTGTGGACTCTCTTCTCTCTTGCCCCCTTCTCTCTTTTTTTTTTGAGGTAAAAGTTGCGTGATCACGCCCCTAAGGAAAGGACTATTTCTACCCAATATGATATTTACTTTAGAATTCAGCGTGATCTCGCCTTAAGGTAAAGAGTGCTTATGCCCAACGTGAAATACACTTTCTAAATTTTGCATGATCACGCCTTAGGGAGATGACTGCTTCTGTTCATTATGATATTCACTTCTCAATTGTCCTCAGTCCGTCTCTTGAACTTGAATAAATACATCCCTTAAAATTCTCATCTTAAACACCTACAAAAATTAAAAGAAAAAACAAATAACACTAATCAAACACCCCTAATTAATTAAGAAATCAAATAACAAACTAATCAAATTTAAGAAAAATATTAGGTTACCTCTTAACAAGTGCGATTGTTTAACATTTTTATACTCAATGTTTTTCATTTATTTATTTTCAAGGAGGCTTCAACTTTAATTTAGGAGCCTTATATAACTTTCCTTCCGTATCTAATTGTGCATTCAATTCAAAATTAATATTGCATTCCTCTTCACAAATTTCCTGCACAATTAAATCAACAACATTAACAAAACAAATTGATTGACATTCATTTTGATACTTCATAGGATAAAAAATAATAAATTTAACAATTTCGTCATCGAACTCGACGGAGAGAGTATCCTCATCCACATCTATTTTTATTTTTGATATCTTCATGAATAATCTTCCTAATTGAAGTGAATTTGACGGATATAAAAATCTTAGAACTCATAAACAAGTAATATAGCTCAAGAATCTTTTCAACGAATGATTTGAACCGATAGAAAATAAGGATCCCAACCCTTGCTTTAAAGAAGGAAGAATCTAAGGTATATGACTTTAGACCCGTTTCTCACTAAAACAAGAACCTTAGTATAAAAATGGAATGAATGATGCCACAACCTATGTGGTTCGAAGTCTAGATTGATAAGTCAAAGAACTAAACAAGAGTCATATCTTGAATAAGTTTAAAAGTTCTCAAAAGAACAAAATTTGTGTGAAAAAACTTCACAATTTTATTAATTCTCTTAAAAGTTGTCAAAAGTTGTATTTTACATAATGTGTAATAGACTATTTATATGTTAAAGGTAAAAACTAAATTGACAATTAAAAATTTAGTAACTCCCTAAACAATTAAAAAATAGGAAACTAAAATATAAACTGTAAAGAAAAATTAGAAAACTAAATAAACCAAATTATTTTGATCAAATCTTACTGTTATTTTTTTTTTTATTTTTGTTCTCTCTTAGTTTTGAATAGTTTTAAATCTTTTATTCTTTTAATTAGACTTGTATAAACATAATTAAGACCCCTTTTGGTTTTTCAATTTTTTGGACTCCAATTTTTTATTGTAAAATCTTTTAAATTAAGTTATTCAGTGTTTTTTTTAAATCTTTTAACTCGAGTCTTTGTTACCGAATCAACTGAAACTTGAATTGGATCATATAAATTTCTTACAGTTTTGATGTCCGCATCACTAATAGAAATGGATCTGAATCTATGATGGTGTCTCATTCCATTTTTAAGATATAAAAATTAGCCGGGAAAATTAATTCGTTAACTTGCACCAAAATATCTTCAACAATCCTCTTTGAATAAGCATAAAAATGGTCAGTTAACTGAATCACAACCTCAGTTTCCTTTAAGGGACCCAATTTCATACCACTATAAATTAAATAAGGCATGATATTTACGAAAGCTCATAAATCTAGTATCGCATGTTCAATTTTTTTCTTATCAATAATACAAGATAGAGTGAACTTATCTGGATCCGCATATTTTTCAGGTAGAGTTCTCTTGATCATATCAGACATATTTTCACTCATTTTATCACCTCTTAATTTCTTAATTTTCTTTTCTGAATTCTCCAATCTATTAGGAAAATGTGGTACAATTGTACTAAAAGTGTTAGGCAAAGAAAACTTAAATGTTACCTTGATTGAATTTTCATACATGCGTTCATCTTTCTTGTCCACGTCTTCCCTTTTATCCACCTTCTTAGATATTGGGCTCGATTAAAGTTCGTTCTCACTTCTCAACATTATTGCATTGATGTTTTCTTTGAGATTTATCACTGTTTGTGAACGCAATTTTTCAAAATTTTGGTTCTCCAACTTACTAACCAAGATTGCTAGTTGGAAAATTTGGTTCTCCAAATTCTGTATACTCGCTCTCGTTTCCTGTTGAAATTGTTGAGTGTTAGTTGCAAGAGTTTTGACAATATGTTCTAGAGATATACCTGAATTAGAAGATTGTGTAGGTGATGATGATGGTTTATTAAAAAATTAAGATGGATGTCTTGGCTGTCCTCATTGATTCCCGTAACCCAAATTTGGATGATCACTCCGTCCAAAATTGTAATGGTTGGAGTAATGATCATATGTACATTGAGGTAGACCAGAAAATCCTCCTACGACATTTATTTGTTAAAAATATTCTTCTTGCAATGTTGAACACATATCCGTAGAATGTCCAGGAATTGAACAGATACCACAAACCTTAGTTACCTGTGATTACCTTACAGCCAATTGATGGATTAAAACAGTTAGTTCAGAAATTTGATTTTCAAGATTCGAGTGACTTATCTCAAGAATTGGATACTTGATGCACAAGGGCTGTTGGTTCAAAATTGGTGCAGTTAACTCTTTCAAAATTCTTTTATAAATTGTCATCATTTTTTTTTCTTCTTCAAAAATCAATAACACAAATGAAAAATACAAACTAAGAAATTAATATAGTTTCCCAACAACAGCATTAAAATTTTGATTAGTTGTTGAAACTCTCAAAATTAATACTGATTCCCTGATGCAATAAATTTGTAGCAATAGTAGTACTAGGTCGAAATCCAAAAGAACTAAATTGATTTAATTTCTTAGATAAGTGTTAAAAATAAAAATGGAGGGTTTGTCAAATAAATTCCTAAATTAAAAATAACAACTAAAAAAAATAAACAAATTAACAATGAAAATAATAAATATTAAAAGAAAATCAATATACCAAAACTCCGATATAAGAATTCACCACATTCAATTGTTTCATTAATCATAGATTAAAAATATTATTGTTACAATTCAAACATTTAACCTTAAATTTATTAGAATAGACGTAATAAATCATGTATTTTTCTAAATTAATTGACCAAACTTAGTATCGAATTAAAACTTATCATTAATCGACTGGACACGATAGCGTTCTATATTAATATAATAATAATATTATATTCTATGCAAACAGTTAAATTAAAATACAAATAATTGAGATAGTCGTAATTATTTAATTTTATTCCATCAATTCTCTAGGTAAAACATGAATATTGATAAAAGACTCATAAACATAAATAATTTAGTTGCTACTTGTATCATTCATTCATGACAATTACGGATCACTGAAATTCTGGATTGTAATAGAAAAATTAATATTGAATTAAATTATCAGATTAATCAATATCAAATTTTCATGTAAATAAATCAAGAACCAACGAATACTTGAATTAAAAAGGTAAGAAATTAAATGAAACACATAATCTCACAATGAAGACAATTGAATGAAATTCCTCTTGAATCTGAAAAATAAACTAGTCATTTATGCTGTTGAATTTTCAACAAGAATAAAAAATGAAGTTGAAAAGAAAAAATTGAAAAATCTAGAGGAGGGATAAGCAGCAGCCGCCATCCCTTCGTTTTTATGCTTGATGAATAGTGACGTCCCTTGATGTAGTGTCCAGCAAAAACGAATAAGGGTTTTCTTTTAGGAATTCTAATTCTAACGAAAGTTTCAATCCAAAAGATAATGATGACTGCTCTAAAATAGAAAAATAAAGATTTTAACTCTTAAAAATAATTTTACCTAAAGTAAAATTAACTAAAATTAAAAATCAAGTTTCTTCTTTTCTTCATAAATCCAATATGATGTCTTGCTTCGTTTAGTTTCAAATTGCCTTTTTAAGTCCACTTTATTAAAATTTTTCGATTCCAATTACCTAAAATAAAAAATTATAAAATTCAATCATTAGAGCACTAACTAATCTAAAATAAAATAATATTACCAATAATAAATTCAATATTTTACATATTATCAATATCCCCATACATATAAAGTGCTGAAAGTGCTTACTGTTTATCCACACTGTTCCTTTATTTTCGAATGTCCTTGGATGGTCATCCCCTATTTTTCAAGCATTGATTTTTTTTTTTCATTCAAACCTTTGCATTTTTTTTTATCATTTTTTCAAGCTTAAGTAGACTACTGATCACCATACTCTTCATTGCCTTTCGAACATCGCTGGATAGTCATCCCATATTTTTGGGACTCCTTTTTTTCCATTCGGGTTCCTTTTTTTGCCCATTATTTTCCTGTTCAAATCATTCGTGTTTTTTTTTAATATAGATTTTTGTCCCTTTTTGGGCTCCATGAATGGTTGTTTCATTATTTTTATTCCATAATTTTTTTCTGCTCAGGTTTTTACTCCTTTTATTATTTACTTGATTTTTTCTCTGTTAAATCATTCGCCTTTTTTTGACATAAATTTTCTCAATTATCCATTCAAGTTATTGCTCTTTTTTTTTTTACTTAGCCTATTTTTTTTTCATTTAGATTTTTCATCTTTTTTAACATAAGTTTTTTCTCTTTTATTTTTTTTATATGAATAGTCTTTTTTTATTTTTAAACCATAGATTTTACTGTACACATTTTTTTCGAACATCCCTACATGGTCATCTAATATTTTTGGGAATCCATTTTTTTTTTAAATATTTGAGTTCTTGCACTTTTTTATCCCTTTTTTCATTTAGGTATTTTATCCTTTTGGGACCATACATTTTTTTGTTTCATTCAAGTCCTTATACTTTTTTTTTTACCATTTTTTTTGCTTTAAGTCTTTTTTGAATCACACTTTTCTTTTTTCAATAAGGTCTTTCCACTTTTTTTTTTTTATTTAAGTTTTTCATCTTTTTTGGACATAAATTTTTCCTCTTCTATTTTTTGATCCCACGGATGGTCGTGGCTTTATTTTTAGATTATGATTTTTTATTTTTTTCCATTCAGGTTCTTACTTTTTTTTTTTTTTTAACCTAACTTTTTTTCTCTTAAATTTTTCGTCTTTTTAGAATATATGTTTTCCCCCCTTTTTTTTTGATCTCATGGATGATAGTTTATTTTTTTTAAACAACAGTTTTTTTATTCAGATTCTTACACTTTTTATTTTTTGATCCAAATTTTTTCTCTTAGGTTATTTATCTTTTTTAGATATAAGTTTTTTTTCCCCTTTTTTGGTCTTATTTATCCATTCAGATCCTTTTTTTGACTCAATTTTTTTACTTTAATTCTTCGTCTTCTTTTTATCATAAGTTTTTTCACTTTTGTGTTTTTAGCCTTATAGATGATCGTTCATTTATTTTTAAATAATTTTTTTTTTCATTCAGTTTCTTAGTTTTTTTTAATTTTTTTGACTCTTTTTTTCTTTTAAGTTTTTGGTTTTTTTTTTTAACATAAGTTTTTTCATTTTATTTTTTAGACCCACAGATGGTCATCCCTTTAATTCTATTATCTTTTTACTCTATTTATTATCATTTTTTATCTTATTTTTCAGTTTTTTTAGAATTCTAATGGTTATACTTTTTTTTTTATATATACGTTATATTTTTTATTAGTTTAGATAATAATTTAATTTAAATATTAAGCTAATTATAAATTTAATAAATATTTATATAATAAAAAAAATATAATTCGTATCTTATGGTTGCTTTGTGAGTTAACGTGGGGTTAATAGCTGGTTAATTTATAAATCTAATGAATCAAACGATTTAGGGTTATAATTTATTACGTTTCTCGATCACTTTTGAAAGAAGAGAGAGAAAAAAAAGGTCTCAAAAGTACGGTGATTGCCATTCTTGCATTACAGTTAAACGTTTACGCGGCAACACAGCTCACAGGCCGCGCATTTTAGCAAACGAACTCCAAATTTCCCGAAACGGGCATCCGTTTCCAATGCCCACTCTGTTCGGCTTTTCCGGTCTCTCTCTCTCTCTTCTCTTCATTCCATGGCTTACTCTGTGTCCATCTCCCTCCCTCTCTGTCCAAAATTTCAAAATTTTGCACAACCTCTCCCTCGCTCTCTTCATTCAATGGCTTTTCCGTTTTCATTCACAATCAGCATATACCTAACCCTAACCCTAACATTCTCTCTCCTCTTGCAAATCGGAAACGGCGAAGGAGTGATGAAGCGCGTTTGCCGATCGACTCGTCCGAAGAACATCACCGGTTTCATTGATTCGTATAGGAAGATCGTGGATCGAGCTATGGACGTAATTTACCGGGAAAAATTCGTGGCCGACGATGAAGGCAACGAGCCTGATAAGATTTACTTCATGGCTCAATGTTTCAGTGATTTGTCTAAAGAAGATTGCAAAACCTGTTTCATTCAACTTGACGCCCTTTTCGGTGGCTGTTTTCCGTACAACGGCGGTCGGATTTATTTGGACGGTTGTCATCTTAGGGTTGAGAATTATGACTTCCGCCAACAGATTTTCTCTACTACTGATCATAAGGTAACATCTAGGCTCTTTCTCTCTCTCTACACACACACACATTTATTTATTTATTTATATTTCTTGAGAAACTATTTATTGGGATTCTAAATTGGTTTGATTTTGTTTTTGATTCCAGCTTTGAGAATTTACAGATTCGGAATAATTAGATAATCTGGCTGTTTGAGACTCTAATATGATTTTAGTTTGATTTATGCTGAATTTTGAATGTGAAATGTTGTTTTGTTGTTAATAATTACGATATCTCTGAATTTGGAGAAACTATGGATTCCAAAGAAAACAATTAGTAACAAATTCTTTATGTTAATGTAGTTTGGAATCGAATATGTTTTTTTATCTCTGCTAAATTTGGATGTAAATCTATTGTTGTATGTGAGTTATTTTAATCTGAAGTTAATGTTTGTTGTGGAGATTTGTGAATTCTATCGAGAAATTGCGGAACCAGGTTGAGAAGTCACAGCACATAACTAATTTTATGGATTCTATAGAAATTTGTTTTGGGAATATAAAATGCTTTTTCTGCGTCTCACACTATAGCATGGTTATTATGTGGTGTCCACCGGGCTTCTCAGAAATTAGGGTTCATGATTTTGTCCTCGGGGTGAATATTTGCTGAGAAATTTGCTAAAACTTATCGTTCTTTTGTTGTGCATTATTTCCAAACCCTTTCTTTTCTTTTGCATTTTTTGTGCAATTTCTTTAGACTCAAGATCTTGGTTAGTTGATTTGATCTTCCTGATTTATTTTTGCAGTTACTTCCCTTAATGTATTCAAATCTTCTGTGTGTGTGTGTGTGTGTAATGTGATGGAGTTATGAACCTCGGTTATTAGTTGTACCTCCTATGCAAATTTTCTGATCTATCTTTGGGGATTAATTGGTAAAAGAGCTGTGCTGTCAGCGAGCCTCTCCCATGGGAACAAGCTCAAGCAACAAGGCTGTTGATAAAAGATATAATCAAAAGAGCACCAGCAGATCAAGGTTATGCACGTGGACATAAAAAACTTGGTGTTGGGGATGTCTATGGCATGGCAACTTGCTGGAAAAGCCTGGCTGACAAGTATTGCGCTGCATGCCTGGAAAAGGCAAGCTTATCTGCCTTCAATTGCCTGCCATCTAAAGAGGGACGTGTGATCAACGCTGGCTGCATTTTACATTACAGTGATTACAAATTTTATGGCCACTCTGACCCATTAATGCAAGGTCAGTTGTGATCCTGTTGACCTTGCCGTTTTCAGTTTTAAAGAAACACAATTATTTCAGCCTAGAAAACAGGATACATGATATGGCTGCCTTTGCATTATATTATAGTAAAGTTGCTTTACTATTCTGTGTTGATTTGCCAGGAAGCTATTGCTATTTGAACCCATGACCCACTACTGCCAAGGGTCCTAAATCCTCATGCAATGACTGTAATGGGCCAAAGCCCTTGGTCATGGTGCACAAAAATTGCGATGTAAGATGAATGTCAAACACTAAAGATATTGGTAGACTGACTGAGTTCCTGCATTCTATATTGGCATCTTCAAACCAATTACATAGGCATCATTCCCTTGACTTGAATGCGAGATATCTCACTTGCCAGCACCCTCTTCTGGAAATGGGCTTTTGAGAATTTTGCTTTTCATCTTATTTGCTCCTAGACAGACATTAGATCTTGTGCATGCTTTTTCTTATCCATTTTTTCTGTAATAAGGATTTTACCTTTTCCAACATAAAGATGTTCATATACCTGGAGTTTGCCTGCTAAATCTGCATGCAGGAAGTGTTCTGATCCGGATATTCGTGATCTGCTTGCTGGCTGTTGCAGTAGGGTTTTTCTTGGGAAAATTCTCTTATGGACGACTAAACAAGCACCACGATTTAGAAGGTATTTGTCAAAGAAAAAGATGAGTAACGGGTTCCTCATTCTTGGATAGCATCTGTTTGTTCAGCTCAAGTATTTAATTGTCTATATGTAGCTTCCTTATTTAAAAGGTTTCTCATCTCTATTTCAATGGCTATCTTTCTGTTTTGACTCAAAAAGGTCTGGAAAAGGAATTTTCTGTGTTAAAGGCAAGCTTGCAGTTCAAGCACGCAACACTAGAGAAAGCAACCGAGTACTTCTGTGCAGCCTGTAAGCTTGGTCAGGGAGGATATGGTGAAGTATTTAAGGTAAAGGGCCCAATGCCTGATAGTATCTTTCTGGGACTGTTACTCTCTTCAGTGATCACTACGACTGTTTCAATAAACAGGGAACTCTACCTGATGGGAGAGAAATTGCAATAAAACGTTTGTCTCTCAATTTTAAGCATCGTTCTAAGGATGTTATCAATGAAATTGAGATCATCAACAAAGCACAGCACAAGAATTTGGTTCGCTTCCTTGGTTATTGTCTCACCACAGAGAGTAGCCTCCTTGTGTACGAATTTCTACCCAACAAAAGCCTTGACTGCATTTTGTTTGGTAAGCTGGCAATGAACATTAAGCTTGAGTGCCCACTCTTTATCTGTTTTTGGAAAACTGACACATGAAATGAACATCAAATCTGCTTCTTGTTTTGGTACAATAAATTCAGTCTTGGTTTTCTAAGTTTAACTCAATATCATCAATCTTACTTATGTCTCCTGATGCATCTTTTCACCATGGAAGGAAGACCCAGCAAGGAAGAAAGAGTTAGATTGGAAAAAGAGGTCTGCAATAATTGTAGGAATCGCGGAGGGTTTAGAGTATCTACACAAGCAACTTCATATAATTCACAGGGATATCAAAGCAAGTAACATCTTGTTAGATATGAGATATAAACCAAAGATAGCAGATTTTGGTCTGGCGAGCTTTTGTTCATCTGAGGAAAACCCTGTTGCTCTTGCTATTGCGGGGACTTTGTAAGCTTTGACCTGACTTTTCTTTTTTCTATCTCCCAATTATTGGCTAACCTTTCATTAATTGCTTTTTTTGTAGACCATGATGAAAGACTTTTGACATTTTCCATGTTTTTCTTGCTTCAAGTGGATACATGGCTCCTGAATACCTAGCTCATGGACGTTTGACTGAAAAGGTGGACGTATATGGCTTTGGAGTGCTTGTACTTGAAATTGTCAGCGGTCTGCAGAATAACAAATTTGTATCAGAGGATTCTTTTTCCACTTTAGTTACTGCGGTAACTCCTAGCAACTTTGAATGCTCATTCTTCTTCAATGCACATATACATTTAAGCTAATGGTAATAGTTGAGCATGCATGGTTTTACCATTTATTTTCATGGAACCACTGGCTTCAACCATATTTTTACAGACTTGGAAGCACTATCGGGAGGATACAATATTAGAAATTATTGACAGGAGCATGGATGTTGAAGATCTGGATGAAATCACAAGAGCCATTCATGTGGGTCTGCTATGCACACAGGAGTTGCCTTTGCTGCGTCCTACTATGCCAATGGTCCTCCGTATGCTCACTCGGAAGACTGAACATCTTCCTACACCATCAAAGCCTGCATTTTTTGATGAATGTGCGTCTCTATCTGCTTCCTTGGTATCCGCATCCTCTTTTGATCGAAGTTATTCAGTGTCGCAAATCCTAGCCTTTCTGCAGTCATCCTCTTTGCCACATGGTTCGCAGTCCTTTGGGTCACCTTTTCAATCCTTTGCAACCTTGTCGCGACATGATTCACAATCCTTCAACTCATTGTCCCAATCCTGTGCACCCCGTTCACGACCTAGTTCACAGTCCTTTAGTTCAGTGTTGGAACCCAGTTTAGAACACAATAAGTTAGACTTCTTCAGATGATGACCTATCATGGGAGTGAAGCATTTACACCTTTTACGGATTAGGAGTTTTAGGAGGTAGTTCATGTGACTTATGGCTGAGCAAGTGCTTCTCAAATACACCATAGCCAAGTTAAATATGTAATGATCCATGCAGGATGTTGTAATAGATGACTGTCAAAGATATATCAATTTTGAACTGTATTTTATACACAAGTTTCGAAAAATTTTGAGATTTAAATCTGACTAAATTAATTAATGAAAAAATCATTAGTATAATGATAATTTTAGTCTCGATTATACAGAATTTTAATATTTTATTTGTAAAAATCATATATTAGATATTAATTTTTTAATTATTAAATTAAATAAGAGATAAATTAATCAAATCAAAACAAAACAAGTCGAAATTTCTCAAATATGCCCAACTTAATGGAGTCCCTAACCACGTTCAAGATTTGCTATCTTAAATCATTCAGAGATAATTTAAGCAGTAAAATTTTTTTATTATTTTTATTTTTTCTTTTCGAATCAGTCTCGTTTGATTTAAAAAAATAAATTTGCTAGCTCAGGTTTCATTTTAACATATGGGCTCGCTTGGGTTTAGGTTGGGCCCATGTCAGAGCCCACTGAAAGATTGGGTTGGGATGTCGGAGCCCATATCTGACCTGTGCTCTGTTTGGGTATGGATTATGCTCTTATATCTTTTTAACTTTTGTCTGCCATCGAAACATAAAACCACCAAACAGCCTACAAAATATGTAGAAAACCAATAATCTCAGATTTTTTATTTTTCTTTTTGACTTTTAGAGAGAGAGAGAGTGAGTCCAACATCAAAAGGCAAATTCACTTGCAAATTGGTGAAATTTTTCAGTCTGCTGCGGCTGATACGACGCTAACCACTGAAAATTGGACCACTGCACTAGATCACACGCTTTGCATAACCTCTCACTGAGTTCAAATTTGCACATAATCTGAAGGATGAGGAAGCCAGGTCTGCACCCTTGAAATAGACATATACATATACACACATATATATATTAAAAAAATAATACATTAAAAATTTTAAAATATTACAAAAAATTTTTAAAACATTATAATGAATTTTTAAAATATTACTAAAATTTATATAATATTTATTCTCTAAAAACATATAATCTCTATCATCTCTACTATACTACGACCTATATGGTATAAAATCTTGACTTTCCTCACAAAAATGCTGCTCTTTTTACTGGGCTTGTTTGGTTGGAGGGGCCTTAAGCCCTTATAATGCTCTTACAACTAAATGGGAGAAAGACCGAGTACCCCACAAAAATATGGGGCAGTAGAGATAGAAGGCACCCATTAGCTTTTCACATTTATAATTTAGGTGGAAAAGAGGATTGAGCTTTCTGGGGTCCAGCCTTCATCCATTTCCACCGCAATTCAATGGTGACATTAATGATCAAAGTGATCATGGGAACTGGCCATGGCCGACCTTGTCGCTTGGCGTTTACCCAATTTTCAGCCCCTCAACGTTCAAACTTGTAGGTGGCCACTCATTGACCCAGCCAAAGGAAAGGGAAAGATTCTGTGACTCCTGTGTCTTTCAGAATTCATAAGGTCTTCCCCTCATAATTTTTTTACTTTTCTACGATAATTTTAAGATTTTTTTTTTCATGATAATATTAGATTTTCAAATGATAATTTTAAGTCATTTTATTATAATTTAAGAATTTCATAAATATTAACATATGCAGAACTCTCAAACGAGCTTAAAAGAAGGGAAAAGAAAAGGAAAGGAATAGAGCAGTGAACATGGATGGAGATGACTCGTGCATGGGATAGACGTATGTCGAAATTTGAAAGACAAGTCAAAAATATAATATTAGGTCGAGATGAATCATATAATACAAGTTAGGAAATCTTACATGTAGCAAAAGCAGCAAAGTGCAACTCTCTTTCTCTCTCTCTCTCAAACCTAAGATGCATATTTCACAGAGTGCAGAGTGAACCGGCGCAACAGGTAATTGATATAGATTCAATTAGTAGGTGCAACTTCAACATATAGCCAAGCCATTTAAATTTTGAATTGACTTGTCATTTTACCACAACTTCATATGAGAATTTGAGAGTAGTGTGTTCTATATAACCTCAAAAAGTATAAACTTTCTCATAAAATAAAGTGAAAAAAACATTATACTAAGTGATTCGTCAAAAGAAAAGAAAAGAAAGCCTCGTAATCTTAAAATAAATTTCAATTATCTTGATTTTTTGGGTTTATCGAAAACCAATTTACTGATTTCGATTAATTCGATTTAAACTAACTATTGATTCTAACTGATTTGATTCGAGTTAACTGTTGAATCCATTAAGAAGTGAGCTCTCGTAAAACTTATTTAAGATAATTTAATGTCCTTTAGACCAACAAATCACTAATTCAATTATCTCAACTTTACACAAATTTTACATCCCAAATCAAACCAAAAGCATTTGCATTACTAACTTTTCTAAATAATTAAAACTACGGATCTTCGTAATTATGAAATTAGTGATTATTAAAATGTTAATTTGTCACCAATTTCCGTATCTCAAAAATTTTTGATATCACAAAAAATTCTCATAAATGATTACTACAAATAACAGTTAAAACAATCAGATATCACCATATTGTCCAATCTTGGATGATTTGGAAGCAAGAGTGCGAACATCTTTGTTGGCAAAAGTTCCTTTGGAGAAAAATCCTTAGCTCTCCATTAGACTAAGCAAACTGTGGTAAAATTATTTGCTCAACAAGTCAAACCAAGAGACAAAATTCTTTGGTGCCAGAAACTCCAATGCCCACATTTTTGAATCAGAGTTCACACTTACAGTGGAGACACAGCAAGCAAGCACAGTGTCAAAAGTCAAGTCGCCTCAACCTTACCTGTTCGGACTCTCTTTCTTTCTCAAAAATCCTCCAAAACAACAGGAAAGGACTAGAGAGCCAAAAGGGGAAACAGGGTTAGGCACACAGAGAGAGAGAGAGAGAGAGAGCGCCAGACTGAGTTCAATGCACTTCACAAAATACGTACACAACCTAAATGGCTTCCTTCTTTCTTCTTCTTCTTCTTGTTCTCCTTAACCACCCCTTCCCTCCCTCCATCTCTGACCCCAGAACATTAACTGCCAGCATCTACTGTGGCACAGGAAAGCTCCCGGCAAACACCAACTTCATCCCAACTTTTGTCAAAGAAATGGAAACTCTCTCCCAACTAGTCACCATCCACCACTTTGGCACTCACATTCTCAACTCCACACCTCCCATGTACGGCTTAGCTCAATGCTACCAAGACCTCTCCCACACCGACTGCCTTCTTTGCTATGCTGCTGCACGAACCAAGCTCCCTCGATGCCTCCCCTCCATCTCTGCTCGCATCTATCTTGACGGTTGCTTCCTTCGCTATGACAACTACAGCTTCTTCAATGAGTATGTTGACCAACGTCATTATAACTCTGTGAATTGCAGTACCCGCGTAGATTCTGTAACAGAGAAGAATGCTAAGCCAGATTTTAAAACGAGTGTAGGATGGGTGATTCAGAATGTGACTAGACTTGCGGTTGAAAATGGAGGGTTCAGAGTTGCTGAAGTGAATCGTGAAACGGAGACTGTGTATGCTCTGGCTCAGTGTTGGAAGACTATAAGTAAGGATGGATGTAGAGATTGTTTGGACAAGGCTGGTCATAGGGCAAGAGGGTGTGCCCCAGCAAAGGAAGGGAGAGGATTTGATGCAGGTTGCTATATAAGGTATTCGACAGAGAAGTTTTACAACGATGGGAATGAAACGAATGGCCAAGCTGGTAAGATGTATAAATTTCGTCAAAGTTTTGATGAAATGTTTGTATCAAATAAGTGTTTCTAATCCTATGTTTCTGATTCTTTCAGGGTATTCAGGAATTGGTATGATTGTAACTGTTGTGTTAGTTTTACTAGCAGGCTTCATGATGCTCCTATTTGCTGCCTTTGTGGGCTATACAAGAGTAACAAGAATGAAACAAGGTAAGATCTTGAACGCAAAAGAAGATTAATCTCTTCTTGAATACTATGCATGACAAATCTGACATTCTTCTCTTGGATCATCTAGAACGGAAAATTGTGGGACGGGTTTCATCAACTCTTAGCAAGTCCAGTCTTTACTTCAAGTATGAAGTACTTGAAAAAGCTACAGGCTATTTCGATCCTTCGAGAAAATTAGGGCAAGGAGGAGCTGGTTCTGTATTCATGGGGACTCTCCCAGACGGAACAAGAGTAGCAGTAAAGAGACTCT